>OZ024743.1:77999873-78024873 GCA_964016885.1 Eledone cirrhosa
CATACAAATACATCCACCCAGACATGTGTAACACGTGCGCATGCATATTTGCGTGGACACACATACATACATGTACCCGCGTATGTGCATGCTTGTACATTACCGAAGGCACATACTGAATACCCTCTCATCCGTACACACACGCGCAAAAAAACGTTATAAATATATTAAAAAAAGTCGGAAAGATAAAGAAAGTAATCATATAACTTACAGGGAGAAAAATAATAGTCTTATATAAAAAAATCTAAAAATATTCCTGATATTGCAAAATTTAGGCTTCAACACAATGTCATTTTAAAGAATTATTTGAGGAGTCTAGATGTTGAAAATGGTAGTGTTCAGCCACTTGGATATTTTGAGGAAGAAGCAAATTTGAATAGCTAGAATGTGTACAATAGTAGTTGAACTGGTCATTTAGGAGAGGCTGCTGCTTGCATGGTTCTAGTGGTCGTTTCTGTTGCTGTTGTTGGTTCTGTGGTTGTTGTTGTTGGTGCTTTGGGTGGACAATATTTGAAGTAAAATGCCTGTGGACTAATTTGAAAGACACTTCAAAGTACCTCATATAATCTTCGTTTATATATATATAAATATATATAAAAATGTTGAGTATATGTTGGTTGTATTACTATATATAGCAGTACATCTTTAATAAACGAAGCCAAATTTTAAATATTTGATTTAATTATTTTATTTTATATATATATATATATATATATATATATATATATATATATATATATATATATATATATATATAAGCAAGTAATGCACCAAGAAAATTATAAACTTCGGCGAGCAAGGAAATTAGGAATTTATTTGCTTTAACATATGTTTCCGTGTCTATTTTAATTGTCTACATATGTTGACTACAATATATATTGTTCAATCATATGCAATACTTAAGTATTTTCACACACTTCATCAAAAAGCTTATAATTGTTTGTGGAAGTGACTATCCACCACGCGGTAGAATTCAGGAATGGGAAGTTAAGTATAAAAATGCTATTTACGCTTAAGAAAATATAAAACAGGAATAAATCAAAATGACAATAAAAAATAGAATAAAACAAAATGCAGTAAGTTAGTGTGATAAAGAAGGCATTGGAGTTTCACTCTCAGAAGTTGATTCAGCAGCCAGCTTGACAGGCGAAATAGGCAGCAGTAACAACTATCACTACCATTAACAAGCGGAAGGCAACGACAGCAACAGTGACAATAACAACAACAACAGCAATTTTCAGGATTTATAGACTCATCTTTAGCTACATGGTTCCAAGAGAAACTGTTAACATGCTCACATGTGCGCATACAAATCTCTGGGTCTTTTCCGCTGGGAACAGCCCCTGGTTTTGCTTGTCCACCTATTTATTTATTATTTTCTCGTGTGTCCCCCTCCATGCCCCTCCCCTTTTTTTGTCTAGTCTTCTGTTGCCTCCGGATATGGCGTAGTTGAGCTATGAGGCCTCCCTCATATCAGCACGCTGCCCACATCCCCTGATTCTGTTTTTTCCCTTCCACCCACATACCGTTGAACCTAACGCCCAGGCCGGTGACAACCAGCCACTTGCAGTTGAGGCCATTTAGTGCTCCAGTCACCGGCGCCACCACTCATCCTTCATACCCACAAGTCGACACCTGCAGCACTTGCAGTACCACGAACAGGCAAAAGAGGGGCCGGAACTGTTCGGGGTGCGGCTGTTTCCACCACCTTACTTGTGTTGGCTTGACGCGTCGAGCCACCAGTGCCCTAAAGGCGTGGAGATGCAGCCACTGTCTCTTCCCATTGTCTGCTCAGCCGCGGCCGTCCACTACACCACCAGATGAGACAGCGAGCTTGTCTGATGCTGAAGCCTCACTGGTCAACACCGCTCGGCTCAGGCGGCTCCGGAAGATTCCGCTCAAGATCCTGACAGCAGCCCGTGTGCCGGTAGCCGATGCACTCGCCTCCTCAATCGAGAGGAACCTGGACTCTAATCAAGCCTGCGACTGGGAGCGCCTTTTTTATTTCGCCTCACTCGCCCTCGGCCTCCCCAACTCTGGCGCTGACCAAGGTGGCCTGTCACAGATTTTGTCAAGGCCAATGTTTCGATCTTTGGGCAAGCGCTCATCGCAAGTATGCCGAACAATATCACACTCTCTGCTCTCGGGTGTCTTCAATCCTCCACCTCTGAGGCCAGCGCAAAGCGTTTACACGAGCGCGTAAACGCCATACTAATCATGGGTGATATCTCGGCTGCAGTTAGAGTGGTTTCCTCGGAGGACACTGTCCTCCAACCCACAGAGGAGGTCCTGGCTGCCCTGCGGATCAAGCACCCTGAGCCACCTGTCGACCTTAGACCCATACCCCCACCAGATCCTCACTTGCTCTTTGTGACTTCCGACGCAGACATTATGTCTGCCATCTAGTCCTTCCCAGTCAGCAGCAGCGGAAGTGCTGATGGCCTCCGACCTGGCCACCTCAAGGAATTTTTATTCCCCCTCCGCTGAGGCCGGGCGCCGCCTTCCTAGTGCAATTGTGGCACTCACTAATAGGTTCATTCATAGTGCCCTGGATCTTCATGCCCGATGTCTCTTTTTTTCAGCTAGCCGGACCGTTCTCATGAAGAAAGATGGTGGCATAGGCACCATCGCTGTGGGCAATGTCTTCCGGAGGCTGGCCGCTAAGCCGGTCTGCAGGTCCATCACACCTGATCTGGGCGAGGAGCTCATCCCAGTGCAACTGGGTGTCGGCGTGTCCGGTGGCTCTCGGATGCGGGGGGGGGGGGGGGGGGGCATGCAACCAAGCAGTTCTTCAGCAGTTGCCCACAGGCACCATACGGTGGACTGTTTCACATTGAGGAAGGCCCTCTATTATTCCAAAATTGACTGCTGATGGTTTGTCAAACAGGTCAGTAAAATGTTCCTCCCAACGCTGAAGGATTTTTGATGGCTCTTTGGTGATGATATTGGCATCGTCTTTAGATCTCAGAGGAGTTACTGAGGATATTGGTGGGCCGAAGACTTGGCGTATCAATGAGTAAAATGACTTCGAATCTTTGGTGTTAAAAGCTGTTGGATTTCCGAAGAGATATTACTCCACTACTCATTTTGCATCCTGCGCAGTTCGCGTTGCAGTGATGCCTTGTGATCTATGTAGGCTTTCCTGACAGCTGGTTGTGCTACGGGATTCTGATTCAGAAGTTTTTCAGAGAGAGTGTGCTTGGTTTTCAGATGCTGATTGATATTAGGATTGTTGTCATAGAACCAGTCCTGGTGTTTCTTGGTTCTGAAGCCAAGTACCTCAGCTCCCACTGAGTAAACTTTATCTCTAAAGTTTTCCCAGGTGCCTTCAAAAGACCATCAAATCTTTCAGTTAGGGTTGCATGCACATCTGCTTGTCTCAATTTGGTGACATCAATGCGTTTCGGTATTTTCACTCCACTAATACGAATTCTTTTGTGAATACTCATCTCGAACTTTCCTCGCACTAATTTGTAGTCGCATTCTGCACTACGCAACACACGCACTATACATACATCTCTTCCACCTCGTTTAAGAGTGATGATGAAATCAATCATGTGTCCATGCTTGGATTTGGATGATATCAGGTATATTTATATTTGACCTTCTGACGGAAAAGAGTGTTGCAGACGGTTAAGTTGAGTTCTGAGCAGAGTTCAAGCAACCTCAGGTCGCTGGTTTCCATTTTACCAATACCAAATGGATCGAGGGCGCCCCATGTCTCGTGATCACTCCCACACGAGCATTAAAATGACCGAGAAGTAATAATTTATCGTCAGCAGGTGTGCATGCAATGGCAGCACGAAGAGACTCATAGAAAGAATCAATGACCATCTCACTGGAATATAGGTTTGGTGCATAAACAGATAAAAGTGTTACATAACAGTCATGTCTCAGAGGAATACAAAGCTTCATAATGCGATCGGTTACACCAATAGGACATTCTATACGATCAAGCAGGGGTGTTCTAATGGCAAAGCCAACACCGCCCTCTCTCCGTTTAGCTATGGGTTTACCTACCCCAAAACGAGAGAAGCCTGATGATGTTTTGGACTTGGTGTTAAACAGTCTTAGATTAAATACTTTGCCAGAAGTTCTAATTCACAAGTATACACCGATTTAGAAGGCTTGGAATGCATATGTCAGCACCCCGGCAAAGTAGATGGAGAACAGAGTGGATGCAAGTATGTCGTCTTGCTTCACACCATTTTCCACTGATATTGGCTCTGACAGTGTCCCTTTGAAGTTCACTTTTGCTTTCATATTTTTATGGAGTTTTTTTTAATATTCCAACAAATTCATGGGGGAATACAAGTTTCCCTAATATAACCCACAATGCACTACCATTAACAGTATCGAAGGCTTTGGTAGGGTCTGCAAATACTTGGTATAGTGACACTTGTTGCTCAACACATTTCACCATAAGCTGTTGGGATGAGAAAATCATGTCCATAGTACCCCGGCCAGCTCTGAATCCACACTGGGTCTCAGGGATGACAACAGGGCAGATCCATTTTATTAGATGATTCAGCAAGACATTGGATAAGACTTTCCTACTGATGCGAGCAGACTTATACCATGACAATCACCACATTCCGAATTGGAGCCCTTGCTCTTGTAAATCGAGAGCCTATGAACGGCTGTAGCAGTAGACCTTAACTCATCAATGGTTGGATCATTGATCTGTTACAGTCTCTTTTTGAGGCAGTCCATTAATACTTTCCTCATCAACTACTGATGGGTTGTCAAACAGATATTTAAAGTGTTTAGTCCACTGACTCATGATTCCCGTTGGATCTACGATGAGGGCGTTCCCATCTTTTGACTTCAATGGTACCACTTTTTAGGGCTGTGGACCAACAATCTTGCCTTATTTTGCTGTATAATGCCTTCAAGTCTCTGCAGCTATAAGCCCTATGCATCTCTTTTGAAACTTCACACCATCAGTTATTCTTTATCTTTCGAGTTTTACATTGCAGTTTTGATTTGGCGTTTTGAGGCTCACTAGAGTTCATGACTAAAGATGTGAACAAAAGTGTCATGGTGATAGAGGAGGAGAATCTTATGGAAGACACATAAGAACAAAGAACTGTAAGTAACAGTTAAGAACTACTATAACCTCATATCTGTAATATTCTGTTTGACAGTTTTGTGATATGATATACTTCAAAAGGTGAAACATGCTACAGATGTCAGTAGAATCTGGCTAGAAGACAAAGGAAGCCATTCCAACTAAGTGTTAAAAGAAGAAATAACGGATGAAAGTTTTGTTGAAGAGAGTAGAGAAAGCAAGGATGATGAAAATGGTGACCCCACCCTCCTTGTGAAGGATATCCAATTCTCTGTTATATATGTGAGAACCCCTGATGGTAAAATTGTGAACATTGATTTATCAACAGAAACTAAAACTCAACTCATTCTTTGAGTGCCAGTTTGTTCCAACCCTGCTGCAGCTGTTATGCTGACTGATATTGATGACTCACCTTCTGTTAGTCACATCAAATGAGGAGGAGGTGGTGGTGATAAGGAAAACAAATAAATATTCGTTAAAAGACTTCAGTTGCATTTTCGATCTCTTCTACTTATATATATATATATAGAGAGAGAGATTACAGTAATCAAAGTTCAGTTTAAGTCATTTATTTGCTTACAATTGTTTCCTCCAAACCGAGGTTTGAATTCTTCGGAGCAGTTATTTATAACATACTTGACCTCCTTTTCAACCCAAGAGACACATAAAACATATGTGCATATTGATCAACAGTGGGGTGACATTCATCAAATGAAATAGCATGGCAATTTACATATAAAGTGTTACATGATAAAAATAAAGTGTTACATGATAAAAATAAAATAAAATAAAAGCAAGAGTGAAAATAAAGATAATGACAGTCAAAGTAACATTATAACAAATAACCGTAATATCAATGGAATTAGTAGTAATAGCACTAGTGTAAACATTAACGCTGCGTACCACAACCCGCATAACCATAACCCTATAGCTAACCTCCAAACTTCTACACAGCATAGTAACCGGCAGACTAGCACCCAGAGTAATTGTAACTGTAGATCAAGTATAACCTGCCCTTTAGATAAAAAATGCTTAACCAAGGATATCATATACTCATGTACAGTCACAACTAACAAAATAAAATAAAATAAAAGCAAGAGTGAAAATAAAGATGATGACAGTCAAAGTAACATTATAACAAATAACCGTAATATCAATGGAATTAGTAGTAATAGCACTAGTGTAAACATTAACGCTGCGTACCACAACCCGCATAACCATAACCCTATAGCTAACCTCCAAACTTCTACACAGCATAGTAACCGGCAGACTAGCACCCAGAGTAATTGTAACTGTAGATCAAGTAGAACCTGCCCTTTAGATAAAAAATGCTTAACCAAGGATATCATATACTCATGTACAGTCACAACTAACAGCTCTTCTGAAACCTACATAGGCTCCACTTCTAACTGCTTCAAAACTAGATACAATTCGCACCTCCACTCTTTCAAAAAACACAGTCTAGCTACATACACTATCTAGCTACATACACTATCTAAAAACTAAAAATAAAATATATACACTTAAATGGGAAGTGGTAGGTAGTGCAACATCGTACAAACCACCTGATAAATTTTGTAACCTCTGTCTACTAGAGACCCATACTATCATCTTCTCTAAACGTAATCTCCTTAATAAAAAATCAGAAGTGTTCGCAAATTGCCAACACCGCTTCCGACACTCGTTCCAAAACTTTAAACCCTATATATAATAATGTCAGACTGGAACCGGCACCACCCCTAGCAATTAACATCAGTAGCACACCTTACACCCCACATCCACACCCATCTATATACTCTAAAGATAATACTGACAGCATTTGAGTGCCACCTACCCTAGGAATACCCCCTTGTACCTCTAATACCGATATACCGACCGTAAACTACTTATTCTGCATTGCACAAATATAAGATTAGTATAAACTGGGGACACGGTACTGGTTGTGATAGCATAGTCCTATGCATGGATTACCACCAAGAGATAGATTGATGATTAGATAAATAATCGTTTTGTTAAGTGAGTATATACTGTAGGCGATCAGTTCATTGAATTATGCACGTAATCATCTTGATGTGGACTCCTTTAATACCTATTAATAGACTCCACTCTAGCTTGGAGATGTGATACATAATTGATTTATATTTGAGACGGGGGTTGTCTATTACCTGATGGCCAGACTAGTTTATATGAGAGATCGGATCTCCGAACCACACCGAAGATTTACTGGATTTGCAGGCAAGCAATGACCCGGAGCCTACCGGGTGACATATATAATAGTGGGACCATACCAGGTCCTACTGTTGTATTACATTTGTATTGAGCAGTGACTTGAGAGTCCGACTCCTCTTATAGAACGTTCAGATATGACACCCCTTAATTATTGGTTGGCAATCATCCTAGTATATACACCCTTGTAATTCTTAATGAACAACCCTCTAACTTATAAATGGGTACCATACTCTAGATATTAGTTATAACTTCACATGATAGGCACGTATTTGAATCACCATTAATGTAGTTTAGCATAGTAATGTAACTAAAATAACTAGCTAGTTACCTCCCCTTACGCATTAGTTCCCCTTAATCATTCAGGCACTTCCGGAATTTGGACAGCATGATATATTAATTAAGAACCGACTGGATACCGTTTATAGCTTGACTATATACTGAACCACTGCGAATTATAAGATAGACGCATGTTCTCTATATATATATTGCGTCTCATGGATTATGTGAGGGGTGGTGTGAGCAAGGACAGTGGTACGACCTTGCCTACGATACAATAAGGTTTATAGTATGTTGAAGGTTTTTGATATTTTGGTGTTTCCCTGCATCCGAGACTGTATATCATACAGATGTATGAGAATAAATAACTTAATGATTCACCATATATTATAAGATCAATTGCCTGCTTCAACTGCATGACCCTGCAAATATCATTCTGACGCACTCTAATCATGTATAGATAGGACAAGCGTGCATGCTACACGGGAGATTGCTTCATGCACTGACTACTCTAAGCTTTCCTCTTGCTTTATCTTCATAGACTGCCAACGCTTCATGTTTATCTTTATTTTCACTCTTGCTTTTATTTTATTTTATTTTTATCATGTAACACTTTATTTTTATCATGTAACACTTTATATGTAAATTGCCATGCTATTTCATTTGATGAATGTCACCCCACTGTTGATCAATATGCACATATGTTTTATGTGTCTCTTGGGTTGAAAAGGAAGTCAAGTATGTTATAAATAACTGCTCCGAAGAATCCAAACCTCGGTTTGGAGGAAACAATTGTAAGCAAATAAATGACTTAAACTGAACTTTGATTACTGTAATCTCTATATAACTGCTCTGTATAACAACTGATGTTATTACATTGAGCTATTTATCTTACTGGTAATAGGATAGTAATTAAAGACTATCTCTCACTATTTAGGGTTTGTGTATATATAATATATTACCATCAAAGGTTTTATTGCATACATAACCATAAATAGTACCCTTAATACTATATATATATATATATATATATATATATATATATATATAATGGAAAATATGAACAGGAACAAAACAAAGAGGCAGTACAACGAATGTTTATTAATTTCACGCTCTTGAGAGTGGGGTGGTGGTGGGGAACGACGTTTCGGGCATAAGCCCTTCTTCAGGTGAAAAGTATGTAGGAAGAGAGTTCAAAGGGTGTGTAGGGGAGTGGTGGAGAGACATATAGCAAAAGGGAGGTGAGAGGAAACGGTGCAAATGAAATTAAAAATAAAAGCATGATCAAAATAAAATTAAAATGGGGTAAAACAGGTGGTGGAAGGGTGTGGGGCGTGTAGGGGTGGTGGCGGGTGGAGTGGGGAGAGGGAGACGGGGTGTCCGAGCGGGGAGGGCTGAAGGTGGTGTGTGTGTGTAGGTGTACGTGTGTGTGTGTGTGTGTGTGTGTGTGTGTATGTGAAAGCAAGGGTTGGGGGAAGAACGGGGTTGCATGTTCAGGAAGAGGTGTGTGGGGTGGGGTGTAGGTCGGAGTGTGTGTGCGTGTGTGGATAGAGGGGTGGGGGGAGAGGAATCCGGAGGCTGAATGTGTAAATATGTGGTGGAACGCACGTGTGTGTGGTGTTTAAGCGTGTTGTGGGTGTAGGTGGCGTGTGGGAAAAAATTTTTTTTGGGTGTGTGTGTGGGTGAGTCATAAAGGTGATTCCGTAAGAAGATGTGGTGGAAGGGTTAGTAAAAGCCTAGGATGGTAGTTGATTCCGCGGTCAAGGTCCACATACGAGTAATCCGTGAAGAGATTGGTCGGAAGAGGGGAGATGTGGGGTGCGCGCGCAACAGGAAGTAGTCAAAGCAGTAGGAGTGCTGTGTGTCTGTGTGTGCTGGGAGGTGGTCAGAGGGCATAGCAGCAGTAGGGTGGAATGGTAAAGGGGCGAGGATGGGTAGGTGTGAAAGTTGGAGTGAGGAGGGGGTGTGTGTGTATTAGTAGAGGTGTTAGTGGGATGAGTGAGTGTTTGAGAAAGGGTGTGGATGGAGCGGGGAGAGAAGGGTGTGGGGGTCGATGGAGGGAGTGTGGTGTACTGGTGTGTGTGTAGTTTGATGAAGGGTGTGTTAGTGGGTGTTAGTATACAGGAGGTGGAGAAAGGGTTGAATGCGGGTGTGAGTGGGGGTCAGTGGTGGTAGGGTGTGTAGAGTTGGAGTTGTAAGAGGGGGTGTATGTGTACGTGTGCCTGGGGTTGGGGGTGTTAGTGATGTTAGTTGCGTGTAGGGTGGGTGGTGTAAGTGGGTGCATGTGTTCGTGTGCTTGGGATCAAAGGCTGTTAGTGATGTTAGTTGCGAGGTGGTGGGGTGGATGTGTGGGGGTGAGGGTTAGTGGTGGTAGTAGGGTGTGTGTTTAGTGTGAGCGCGTGTATATATGTGCCGGTGGGTGTGTGCGTGTGATAAGGAGGTGGTGGGGTAGAAGAAGGGAGGGATGTTAGTATGTTAGTTGGGGAAGGGTGGTCGGATGAGGGGTGGAGTGGAGGTGTTAGTATTGTTAGTTGTGGGGTGGGCGCTGAAAAGGAGGGGTGTGTTAGTGGTGTTAGTGGGGGATATATGTGGGGGGAGGGGGCGGTCGAAGGCTAAAGGAATAAGGGTGGGGAGTTCAGGCCGGGGGGAGTGTGGGTCTGTAAGATGAAGATGGTTCTTTGTTCAACTCTGAGGAGATTGGCGGGTGTTGCGTGGCATTGGAGTAGGCCACAGACTGTGAGATGGCGTGCGGAATGTTCAGGGGTACCAAAGTGGCGGGCGATGGGGGAACTACCACTGAGACGAATATCCCGGAGGTGCTCAGTGAATCTGTCCGCCAGGCGACGTCCCGTCTGTCCGACGTAAGTGGCGCTGCACCCCGTGCAGCGAAGTCCGTAGACTAGGTTGGAGGAGGTGCAGCGGAAGGCATGCCGGACAGAGAGAGAGTGGCCGTTGGGACCCTGGAAGGTGGTGGTGTTGGTGATGTGGGGACAGGTGTTGCAGCGGGGCCTAGAACAGGGAAAGGAACCGGGGGGGGAAGAGATTGTGGGTTGGGGGGTAGGGAGCTGTGGGCGAGGAGGGTACGGAGATTGCGTGCGCGTTTGAAGGAGGGGAGTGGTGGGGTTGGGAAGATGTGGGAGGTGGAGGGGTCGGACTGGAGGCGTCGGAAGAGGCGGCGGATGGTGCGGTGGAGGGGTAAGGTGGAGGGATGGTAGGTGATGGGAAAGGGGAGACGGTGGGTGGGTGTGTGGTGGCGTGGGGTGAGGGTGGTGGAGCGGTGGACAGCACGGGCGCGGGTGAGAGCGGTGTGGACGAGAGAGGGGGGGTGGGTAACCTCTGCCGATGAAATGGCTGACTAGGGAAAGGGCCTGGGACTCGAAGTCAGCATCTCGGCTACACAGGCGGCGGATCCTGAGGAGTTGGGAGTAGGGAATAGAGTGTTTAGTGTGTGTGGGGTGGGAAGAGGTGAAGTCGAGGTAAGGGTGGGAGTCGGTGGGTTTGAAGAAGGCGGAGGTGACGAGGGAGTGGTGGGAGGGGTCGAAGGCGACGGAGATGTCTAAGAAGGGGATGTGGGTGGTGGAGATAGAAGTGGTGAAGTGGAGGGAGGGGTGGAAGAAGCAGAAGAAGGAGAGAAAGGAGTCGAGGTGTTCTCGGGTGAGGGTCGTGGCTCCGATACAGTTGTCGATGTAACGACCGTACGGTTCTGGCGTGGGGCCGGTGTACTGGGCAAAGATTTGGGCCTCAACATGGCCAACAAAAAGGTTGGCATAGTTCGGGTCCATTCTTGTACCCATGGCTACCCCCGTGACCTGTTGGTAAAACTCACCCGAGAAGGAGAAACAATTGAGGGTGAGGACCAGCTCGGCGAGGCGGAGGAGGGTGGGGTGGAGGGAATGGGGGAGGGGCTTGTATAGAGGGACTTGATGTCTAGGGTGAAGCGGAAGGGCTGTGGGCCGGGTGGGTAGGTGAAGGAGTCGAAAAGGCGCAGGGCGTGGTTGGTGTCGGAGATGTGGGAGGGGAGGGTGGTGACAAGGGGGGCGAGAATGGAGTCGAGAAAGGCGGAGATGAGTTGGGTGGGGCAGTTGCAATCGGAGACGATGGGGCGGCCGGGCTTGTCGGGTTTGTGGTGTTTGGGGAGGAAGTAGATGGTGTGGGTGCGGGGGGTGCGGACGATGAGGTGGGAAGAGGTGGGGGGGGGGAGACAAGGTGTTGGATGGTGGAGGAAACTTGTTGTTGGTAGAGGGGTGTGGGATCGGAGGGTAGAGGGCGGTAGAAGAGGGGGTCACGGAGCTGCCTGAGGGCTTCGGCCGTGTAGAGGTCCGCGCACCAAACCACCACGGCGCCTCCCTTGTCCGCCGGTTTGATGACGATGTCATCTCGGCTACGGAGGGAGCGGAGAGCGAGGAGTTGACCCCGTGAGATATTATTCCGTTTGGAACGGTGGCGGAAGTCGAAACGATTTACGGCGCTACGACTGGCATCGACGAACGCGTCCAGGGTGCTAAATTGCCCTAGGGCCGGCGTCCAAGAAGATGGTCGTCGGCCCAGGGCGAGAAACGGGTCTGGGGCGTCCGGCACCGGTGGCGTTCGGCCTAAATGTGCCTGTAGCTTCGTGCGTCGCACGAATCGCTCGACTTCTGTTCGGGTGAGGAACTCGTCGCTGTGCGGGGTGTGGGGTATGAAGCGAAGGCCTCTACTAAGGAGTGAGCGCTCAGGTGCGGAGAGGGAGAGGTCAGGGGGTATGGTGACAACAAGTGGTGGGGTTTGGGTGTGTGGGGGGAAGGGAGGGTGTGGTGAGGGGTGAGGTGGAGGGTGGAGATTGGGTAGGGGTGTGGGTCGAGGGAGGGGTGGAGAGTGGTGGGCTCATGGGGATGGGCGGGTGGTGGTGGATGGGGGTGGTTTGGAGGAGTGAGTGTAGCTTGCGGGCTTTGGTGGAGCTGAGGAAGGAGAAGAGGTCGTGGTTGAGGTTTTGGATGAAGGAGAGGATGGCTTGGGCATATATATATATAGATATATATGTTTATTTTTATTTTTATTATGTTTTCATTTGTACCGTTTCCTCTCACTCCCTTTTTTCTAAATGTCTCTACCCTACTCCCCTACACACCCTTGGAACTCTCTTCCCACACACTTTTCGCCTGAAGAAGTGCTTATGCCCGAAACGTCGTTCCCCACCACCACCCCACTCTCAAGAGCGTGAAACTAATAAACCTTTGTTCGTACTGTCTCTCTGTTTTGTTCCCGTTTCAATTTTCACCATATATATATATTTTATATATATATATATATATATATATATATATATATATATATATATATATATATATATATTATATATATATATATATATATATATATATATATATATATATATATATATATATATATATATATAGAAGGATTTAAATGGATACAGTTCAGTTAAAAGGAATTTATTGACACGTGTTTCAATAACAGTTACATAACCTGAAACAGCTGCTATCTACAAAGTATTAATTATGCAGACACTCAATATTTCAATGTTATTATCAACTGTCATTTCATCAGAATAATTTTATTGAGAACCTGTTTGGTTTTTATAGAGAATATTAAGAAGGAGGGGTGAAGTTTTTAGAAGAATAGTTAAGGGAGTGGATAGAGATTTTTTTGATAGCAGTGAGAATTTTTGGTAGCAGTGAGTAATTAGATTCCCATCTGTTGTTTTGACATTTTTATAGAATACATTATTTGGCGTTGGTTATTTTTCTAAATCTATAGAACGATTAGAGATAGTAAAGATATGCATGGTTGGTTTTGTGTTTGCACTTAATTAACATACAGACTTAAATTTTTCTTTCAAGTGTACGTATCCGTTCGCCCACACATTCACACACAAACATATATGCACACCTCTACAAAATACATACACTCACATACACATACTTACATGCTCATACTTACATATATATATACCTGCACATATATATATATACATATATATACATATATATATGTACATACATACGCATTCATGTATATACATCTTCATACTCAACTTATCTTCATATACACACGTATAGGCACACACATATATACATACATACTCCTGTCTATGTATATATATTTATATATATATATATATATATATATATATATATATATATATATATATATATATATATATATATATATATATATATATATATATATATATATATAAACACTTTAATACATGAATACACTACATCTAACTATACACATCAAACATATATATATATTTACTTATTTATATACATTTTCACATATATATATACATACATATAGTCGATTTTAGACACATTCATTATAGCATATTCACACCTATTCTCATCAGCATATCTTTCCATTATTAGTGTGGTAATTTAAGGGTATTAATATACATATATATGCTGAGATGAGATTGTTTTTATATTTTTCTAACTAGATTGAGGTTTATATAGTTGGGGGGATGTCCCTCTTTTATGTAATATTCAGCTTGTACAGGGAGTGTAACGTGAGGTTACTCTAGGTTCACCCAGGTGAGCACTCGATGTTTAGGTTCATGTCAGTGGCGAGGTGTAGTAGAGCTAGACAGAGTGTAATATAATATTAATACAAGGACGATTTATTTAGCCTTCGTTACGTTTATTGATTGGTGATGTGCGTTTCACTATTGATCAGCTCAAGGTTCGATCTGTATCGATCTGGTCCGACTCTGGAATAAAAAGCTCGTCTGACCTCTGTTGTAGTAATGACAATAAATATACATGGCATATAAATGTCTAACATTTCGCATTCATATGTTGGTCAGTTTATGTTGTTTTGATTGGTGGTTTAATTATGAGGAATGTTTTGGCATATACGATAGGTGGGGTGGGGGTGAGTGTAGTGACGAGGTAGTGGTGAGGAGCAATGGTTGATGTGAGTGGCAGGGTGTGGTGTTTTGGCTTGCCCTAGACATGTCGGCGTGTACGTGGTGAGGTGTGTTGTGTGGATGTAGTCGGGCTTTGCGTGATATGAGATGAAAGAATGCGGTGTTGTACTAGGGGTATGAGGTTTAAGCTGGTCATCAGTTTGTCACAGAGTAGTGGGTGGGTTATCCTGTTTAGACATCGTTAAAGGGGATATGCACTATAAGGAATTAATGAGGTGATGCGTATGGTATGAGATTAGTATATGAACATAGATATAAATTAATATATATATATATATATATATATATATATATATATATATATATATATATATATATATATATATATATATATATATATATATATATATATATATATATAAATGAGGAGTTATGGTATGGGGCTAGTATTTGTGAAGTCTATAAAGAACATGTTTATAGAAAATGCTGTAAAATTTCAAGCCCTACAATACCAACATGCAAACACAAAGACAATACAACAAAGCTATACTGGACAGGAATGGATCAAAATCCCCCTGTCGAAATCGATACGAGACCTGGAGATAGACATGGGCGATGATGCATCTTTTTCTTCACACATCATGAGGCTGGTGACAATGTGCAGGCGACTCGTTGTGTATATCTTGAGCACTTTCCGGACAAGAGACCGAGAGACCATGTTGGTACTATGGAGGACATTTGTCCTAAGCCGCCTGGACTACTGCTCCCAGTTGTGGTCACCCCATAGTGTCAAACTAACCACGGAGCTTGAGGCAATACAATGAAGGTACACCAAGAGGATTGCCACGATGAAGGAGATGGGCTACTGGGAGAGGCTTAAATAACTGAAACTCTACTTTTTGGAACGAAGACGGGAGAGATATGCAGTGACATACATATGGAAAATCAAGCACCAAACTTAGGCATTGAGAGCTGGACCAACCACCGAATAGGACCCGTCTTTTACATATAGAATAAGGAACAGATATTGCAATTAACCTGGGGTTTAAAGGCCCTCAACTCTTCAACAAGCTGCCAATGGATTTGAGAGATCTGCTTGGTGTGGACGTCGATATTTTCAAGAAATATCTTGACACCCTCTATCCGGGATCCCGAATGATCCCGCAGCACGATACGAAGGTAACCTAAGTGCAGCAACAACGAACTCCCTCTTGCACCAATGGCCAGCCAACACAGGCTGGGGATAGAATATGTATCAACAAGAGCGGGACCCCAGCATGGCCTCAGCCGGATGGCTGGGACAGGTAAAAGAGTAAAAGAGTATATATATGTAGCTAAATCTGTCCACGCCTTGAACCTTGGGTAATAAGAATGGATTGAAATGAGTTGAAAGGAAAATATAAGGAGATAAAGCACATATTTACCAGTGTCCTCGCCTCCAATAAGCAGTGGGAATTGTTTTCATCCAATAATCAGGATAGATCTTTATAGTCTATAGTTTCTTTTCCCATTCGGCTACTAATTATCTTTTTATAAAAGAGAAATGTTTATTAGCTGGTTGGTTGCACGAAGACTACACACACACACACACACATCTTAAGAGAGAGAGAGAGAGAGAGTGAGAGAGAGAGAGAGAGAGAGAGAGAGAGAGAGAGACGTCCCACAAAAGTATTTGATTTTATAGAACAAAGAAAAAAATTGATACTATTTGAAATGAATCTACGGTCTATATTAAGTTAGCTTTTTGAGGACAGTGTCATGTTATTATTGACCTAATTATTATTGACCTAATTATTATTGACCTAATTATTATTGACCTAATTATTATTGACCTATGAGCGGCGGATTTACAATAACAGTAGAGTGTCGGATGCGATGCTTTGCAGCACAGAGTTACGGCTCTTTATGATATGATTTCAAATCCAACCGAGGTTAGTTTTGTTTTTCATCCTTACGGGGTCGATCAAATAAAGTACCAGTAATGCACTAGGATAATCGCTGGCCTTGTGCCAAAAGTTGAAACAATTATTGACTAAATTCAGATGACATAGTGTCAACCTATTCTCTAAAGCTGCTATTTGCATGTATTTCTATTCTTTTATATTGCTTTGTATTGTTGGTTTTTTCACGATAATTTCCAAGGAAATTAATTCCATCATGTCACCAAAGCGCCACTCATCTAGCCCTAGGTACAATGTCCGCCAAATGGTTGCCTTGAACCATGTACATTTAAAATCCTCATCGCCATTTTGCATTTGTTTTCCATGCTTGCATGGGTTATGCGGTTCTTTTCCAACACAGCATACAGCACTCCTGTAGGTCAAGGAAGGTATAGGCAGAAGTTGTGAGAGGCGATCTCAAATCATTGAAGATCACAGTCTCTCTCTCTCTCTCTCTCTCTCTCTCTCTCTCTCTCTCTCTCTCTCTCTCTCTGTATATATATATATATATATATATATATATATATATATATATATATATATATATATATATATATATATATATATATATATTGTTATACTTTGGAAGGGTCATGTTGCCAATAAGAAGAAACACACGCACCAGTTACTTCACTCCAATTTATTATAAATTATTATAAATTAAATTTATAAATTTAACAAATTTGTAAATTTCCGGTTGGTTGGTTGGTTCCACAACCGGACGGTTGTTCATATATTGTCAAAGTTCTTTCGTCACACGTTCTATGACCTCTTCAGTGACTGGGATTCTTTTCTTGGTTTTGAGCCTCTCCTTTGTTCTGTCCTACGCCATCTTGTTTTTTTGTGTGTTGTGTGCTTAGTTTGCGCATGTGTTACATCCGTGTGTCTGTGTGTGTTTTTATTTGTTTATTTATTTGTTTATTTACATGTTACTAGTTGGTTGTTTGTTCTATGTGTGTGTGTTTTCATTTTGTCCTTAATTGTAAGTTGTGATGTTGCTATTCCATTCATGTTTTCTATTTAATTTTGGTTGGAGTTCATTTATGTTTATTGCCTCTGTGATTTGTCTAAACATTGCGACTTTTCTGAGTGTAGATTTAATTTTTATTTCTATGTTCTCTAATTTGCCCTTTCGTTCTATTTTAGCATGTTGTTGGAGTACTGATGATTCTTTTCTATCCTAAAGCTCTCGCAAGTGTTCATTTAATCGTTCTTCTATGCTACGAGCTGTTTCACCTTTGTACACTATATTCTTATCTTTACATTGTCCCTCAGTACATCTTATGCGATATACTATGTTTCTAGTTTTGCAGTTAATATGGGGGCTTAGTTTACAGATTATGCATTTCTTATCTATACAGGGAGGACTTTGAAAAGGGTATGTACTGCCCTTTTTTGTATGTGTGTATGCACGTATATATTAATGTGTAGGTCTGTATATATATGTAGATATGTATATATAAGTGTATGTATATGTATGTGTGTATATGTTTGAGTAGGTTTGTATATATATATATATATATATATATATATATATATATATATATATATATATATTGTTATACTTGGAGAGGGTCATATTTGTGTAATATTGCCAGAATTAATAACAGAACACACTCACTGTTTGGTTGGTTTTCGCTTCTCGCTGTCTTTTATATCGGTAATCTAACTTACTCGGTCCTCAATGTTGCCATTGACTGACCGACGGTCAAAAATAATACAGATACAATATAGACACAAACACATATATATAGTTTATCATAAATCTTTCGTTGCACATCTGCAACATCGTCAGTGGTGTTATATTTTCCTCCTGTTGTGTTGTATGTCTACGCCATTTTTATTCAGTCTGTCTATATATTTATTTATTTATTTGCTTGTTTGTTTATTTTATTTCGTCTTCTTTGCCCATGCGTTTGCGTGTGTGTATAGTGTTGTTTGCTGTGTGATGGGTGACTAGTGTGTGTTTATGTGCTTGTTGTTATTGTGCTTGTGTATGTATTTATTTATTTATTTATCTTATTTTATTTACTTTTTTATACTTCTCTTAGGTCAGTGTTGTTTGTTTGGGTGTTGTTTTTATTCCATTCATTCTTTCTGTTTAGCTTTGGTCTTCTAATTTCTATTTCACTGGCCTCTCTGATTTGCCTATCTGCTGGGTCATTTCTATGTTTAGATATTATTCTAATTTCTATGTTGTCTATGTTACCGTCATGTTGTTGTCTAGCATGTTCGTATAGTACTGACCCGTTTTTTCGTCCTTTTAGTTCCCCCCAGTGTTGGTCTATCCTTTCACCTATGCTACGAGCTGTCTCACCTATGTATGTTGTTGTCATGTTTCTGCAAGTACCCTCTGTACATCTTATGCTATAGACTACGTTTCTAGTTTTACAGTTTATCCGGGAGTTCACCTTACATATGATACATTTCCTATTGGTACAGTGGGTTTTCTTAAAAGGGTAGGTTTTGCTGATCAGGGATTTTATGGTGGTTCCTGGCTTTTCTACCACCTTTATTTTTTAAGTGGGTCTTTCTCAGGGCCTTTCTACACTGGTTAGCTAATTTCCCTCCAGAGGTGGCGTCAACAAACATGACACTCTGGTATCTCTGGTTGTCGTACCATGAGGTGGCTTTCCCTATCTTATGTCTAGCCCTATCTAAGCTATTCCATGATTTGCTCCTGTATAATGGGCAAATTCCTTTCATGTCCAGTTCTATGAGGGTCTTATACTTTTCCATGGCTCCTTCGTATACTCTGACTCTGTCTCTTTGGTTGTAGCCAGAGAACTGCATGCGGTTGATGAAGTGTTGGATGTGTCTTTCCATTTCTGTTGGGTCGCACATGCGGGACACATTCTTCATCACTCGTACCAAATCTGCGATCAGAATATTAAACTTAGGACTACTGGACATAGCTGAGTTTTTGAGTATCAGGTATTTGGAGGCCATGGGTTTAGCATAGTGTGAGTGGAGAATTTGGGCTCTCTCGTCTATAGTGTTAATCCAGAGTTCTGTGTCTAATACAGGTAGTCTATTGTTAGGGTGTTTGGAAGGGAAGTCGATAGTTACAGTTATACTCTGGTGTATGGAATTAGCTATCTGCTGGATGCTTTCCATCGTGCTACGTTCTAAATCAAACTTGTTAGTGCTCTCTAGCGGGGGTGTTCTTATAACTATATTGATATCGTCTACATAACGAGAGTACATGATGAGGTCTATGGAGCTTTCATTAAGGAGATCTTTAAGTTTCCTTTCCCACCATACCATGAAAAGGTTGGCAACATCACCAGCTATGCTGACGCCGATGGCTGCTCCCTCATTTTGGGTGTAGATTTTCTCGTTGAAATTAAAAATATGGCCCTTTAGGGTAATTTTGATACTAGCCCCTATTGCATGTGCGACCATTTTTCTTACCTGATCATTGTTTTGGGGGGTCCGTATAGCTTTGGTCCACCCAATCCACCTTCCCATGGGAGTCTTTTTTGCCATTGAAGTTATGGTGGGGGCTCTACCTCTTATAGGTCTACTAGGGCAGAAACATCTAAGGTAGTCAGTATCGTAGGTAAGTCTAAGTAGGAGGCCCAGTTCGTCTGTGTCGACGTCGCAGAACTCCACCTCACGCTCAATGATCATCTCCACACATCTTTTCACAGCAAAATCAATGTTAATGGATGGGTACAGTGACACCACATCCATGCTGCCTATTATGGAGTTGGATAGGCTCCTGTTTTTGTTGCACTCACTGATTCTGCTGAGGAGGTCCTCTGTACTGTCACATACATCTGGGGACATCTTTATTATGGGGCGTATAACCATTGAGAGGAAGTAGGAGATCCTGTAGTTGCTAGCTATATTAGCTCTGCATACGGGTCTTGTTGGTGGTCCTGTTGTCGGGTCGTCGACTGTCTTGTGGTCTTTGTGGAGCCCATACAAGGGTGGTATGCCATTGTTAGACGCCTGGAAGTTGTTGGCAGTGCGTCTGCTTGGCTTTAGGATGTCAGTCCACATCATCATGTGAGCGTTGAGGATTTTTCCACACTTAACACCCCACCCTAAACACCGCATCCTTTCATCCAGTATCATAAACCGTACCACCACCACACCGACACCCCACACAAAAATACGCCCCAACTACACGACAAACTGTCTAGCGACAATCAGCACACCGTACACCGCCACCCACCTCCACCTACATCCGGCACCACAAACTAATCATCCTCGCACCCATCCTCACACACACTACAGGAAACCCCCCCCTAATTAACACACCAATCAAAACAAATCTCACTGACCAGCACAGGACATCAGACTTTCTCATACGCCATGTATATTTTCATTACCACTAAAAGGGGTCTGACGAGCCGTGGATTACAGAGTCGGGCTATATCGATACAGATCGAACTTTCAGCTGATCAGTGGTGAAATGCACGTCACCAACCAGTAAACGTAATGAAGGAGTACCCACTCGTCTTGTTTTATTTTATATATATATATATATATATATATATATATATATATATATATATATATATATATATAGAGAGAGAGAGAGAGAGAGAGAGAGTATTTACGTATCGAGAGAGAGAGAAAAAAGGAAGGATAGGTGATACATGGAGTTATTTACCAAATAGCGTATGCAGAAGGTGCTCAATACTAGTGCCAGCAGTCTTAAATATTAGAAGTGTTAATATTTAGTGGGCGAGAGTTAGCAGAGCGTAAGCACGTGGAAAAGTAAGAAATCGGAGAACAGACCGTTAATACATGTTTATTTAAAATGCACCTACGTACGTTTCGCCCGGATGGGCTTTTCAAGGGCATAAATAACTAAAAGTGTTCCTTACATGGCCCGGAATGTGTTTTGGGGGATAAGTTCACGTCATAGTTCTTTCTTCGCAAAAAAGCGTGTTTTGATTTGGCAGTAGGTCAAGGGAGGTAACTCTGGTTGATGTTAGGGCAGTCTTTCCCGGACAAATTTTTTATCCGTTACAAGATGTGGTTACAACTCTACCATTGTCGATATGCACAGGGTCAGGTAATCAACGCTTATTTTGAAACGTTTGTTAACTGCACCTGCCCGCCTGGGTCATTTGAAGCTGGGTCTGGGATGCATGGTTAGTTTCCGGATGTTTTTTGCAGCGTCTGCCCGCCGGGGTGTTTAAAGCTTGTTGCAGGGAGACCCGGTACACGGTTTCACTCCTCATCCTTATCCCATCTGAAGAAGGATATTTTTAAGCGATATGTACAGCTTACCGTCGTTTCAGGTCTGCTGTTGATGAGCTCGTGGGGGGCAGTTATGATGTCTTAGAGCTCCATGAGGCAAATATCGCACTTCCTCTTGAAGTTGTACGGTGCAGCCCTGCCGACAATATCCCAGTGCGTGAAGAAGCTGATGTTTAAGTCTTTTAATGATGTGATGTAGTCCGCGAGCGAAGTGGAGGGTCTTAATTTCTTATTTGTGAAAGAGTGGAGATGTGTTCGAAATCTAATTTTGAACGGGCCAGTTGTAGCTTTTAATGATAGTCCGCTCGCGGACTACATCACATCATTAAAAGACTTAAACATCAGCTTCTCCACGCACTGGAATATTGTCGGCAGGGCTACACCGTACAACTTCAAGAGGAAGTGCGATCTTTGCCTCATGGAGCTCTACCACATCATAACTGCACGCCACGAGCTCATCAACAGCAGAGCTGAAACGACGGTAAGCTGTACACATTGCTTAAAAATATCCTTCTTCAGATCGGATAAGGATGAGGAGTGAAACCGTGTACCGGGTCTCCCTGCAACAAGCTTTAACACCCCGGCGGGCAGGCGCTGCAAAAAACATCCGGAAACTAACCATGCATCCCAGACCCGGCTTCAAATGACCCAGGCGGGCAGGTGCAGTTAACAAACGTCTCAAAATAAGCGTTGATTACCTGACCCTGTGCATATCGACAATGGTAGCGTTGTAACCACATCTTGTAACGGATAAACAATTTGTCCGGGAAAGACTGCCCTAACACCGGCCAGAGTTACCTCTCTTGACTTACTGCAAAATCAAAACACGCTTTTTTGCGAAGAATGAACTATGACGTGAACTTATCCCCCAAAACACATTCCGGGCCATGTAAGGAATACTTTTAGTTATTTATGCCCTTGAGAAGCCCATCCGGGCGAAACGTACGTTGGTGCAGTTTTAAATAAACATGTATTAACGGTCTGTTCTCCGATTTCTTACTTTTCCACGTATACATATATATATATATGAATAAAGTTAGTCCTTCATCAGTGTCTTCCAACCATCATTGGTATTTCATCGCTTTAAAGACCATATACCTCCGGTTGGTGCGAGCAACGGCTAAAAAAAGTCGTTGGGACACGTAAATAAAGGGGACACGAGAGTGTAAACAAACAAAGATGGTGAAGCAACGAAAAGTGAGGAAGAACGAGTCAAGTCGCAAATTTCCATGCATATAAGTTCGGTGAAAACGTGAACGAGAGAGAATAAAGACCATCAAACCTGGTTGGAATATGAGCAAGGAAGGAATTCCGTACAGGTCTAACGGGAGGAAGAAGGAATCTAGTCTGTGAATTCGGTGAACGTAAGTTCTGTGAAATCGTAGACGAGAGTGAGAAAAAAAGCGAACCAGCCTGACCAAGCGTGCGAAAGAAAAGAATTAAGCACAGGTCAAACGGGAAGAAGGAGGAGGAAGAGAGGTAGTAACAGAGAGTGAGTGAGTGAAGGGTGAGGAAGAGGCTAACAGAGAGAGTGACTGTTAGAGACGGTAAAGATACAGAGAAAGAGGAAGCAGTAAGAACGAAATAGACGGGTGACAGCGGGGGGGGGGGGGGGGGGAAATATGTGTAAATATGAGAATAAACGTGCTGCGTGGTTGCAATGGGTTACATATGAATAAAGTTAGTCCTTCATCAGTGATCTTTCAACCATCATTGGTATTTCATCGCTTTAAAGACCATATACCTCCGGTTGGTGCGAGCAACGGCTAAAAAAAGTCGTTGGGACACGTAAATAAAGGGGACACGAGAGTGTAAACAAAGATATATATATATATATATATATATATATATATATATATATATATATATATGTATATATATATATATATATATATATATATATATATATATATATATATATATATATATATATATATATATATATATATATATATATATATATATATATATATATATATATATATAAACGTTTGGAGTTAGAAGGCCAAAATAATGCAGGCTTGGATATAGAATATAAATACAAATGCAATAGATATTGCTGACAATTAGTCTTTTACCTTAAATTTATTTGAATATCGTTAATTTTCGAGATAATATCTCTTCTTCGGAGGGAAGTAAAGGAGTTAATCCAGTGTTCTAATTAGCTTGCCAAGTCATGCTGACAGGAAATGTTATAGAAATTCCATTCTATTTCTAATGTCAAAGAGTGAAGGTTAGGTGGATAAAGAGTTGTCTCCTTTTAAAAAGGGGTTTGGACACGTATGTTAAAGTGTGTGTGGGAGAATACGTGAAGGTGTAAGCATGCGTGTGTGTGTGCGTGTGTGTGAGTGTGACAGGATATGTTTATATGTACATGTGGGGGCTAGATGGTCTATCATGTTACAACTGGTCTTTGTGTGTGTATGTGTGTGTGAGAGAGAATAAGTAGAGGTGTAAGCGTGTGTGTGTGTGTGTGTGTGTGCGTGTGCGCGTGTGTGTGTGCGAGAGGGTATGTGGAGGTGTAAGTGTGGAGCTAGGTGCTCTATCATGTTAAAAAGTGTTGAGTTCTAGTCTGTTATTGATTGGTGGTTGCGATTTGTCTATAATCGGTGCTTCTTTAATTCTAAGATTGCCGAGGTTTCTTTCCTTAGCTTCTATCCTAACTATTATGTTTTTGTCGGTGTTTTTGCATTTCACTAGGTGTTTCTTAAATGAGGAAGCGTTAATATTGAGGTGTTCTTTTATTCTTATGTGAAGTGGACAAAAACATTCCGTACACTATTGATTGGTCTATTTTAGACCATACAAGAGAATACCAAAGGCGCACAAAGAAATGTTCTTTGTGCACCACGGAAAAATTTAGAATTCTCCAAAACTTGAAATCCCCTTCTTCAACTCCGAGATCTTCAGATGTTGTCCACATCTGAAATCGCATCTACTTTTTAACTGGATTGTCATTTCTACGATGACTCAACCACCTTGAGTTTCTTCTTTACTCATTACGCCTTCCACTCACCACGAATATTATTACCCTATGAACTCATACTTCTTACCCATATATACCTTTTCTCCCTCATCTTCTTCTATATCTCTTTATATTTATTATTTTTTCCTATTATTGAAAAATATTTTCAGTTGACTTATAATCCCCCCTACTTTCTACCTTACCCTTTACACATACACACCTACCACCTTTATCCTTTGCTCAGTTCACTCTTTAACCAGATACTCTTATCTAGATCTCATCGCAAACCTTTTACAACACTTTTTTCCCTTACCTATTCTTAATATTTGTGTTTATTATTTCAATTTTACTCCCCCTTTGTACTTACTTACCCACTAGGTTTTTATGTTCTCACATATAGCTGAGTGCGGGCGCATTTGCAGACAGGC
>OZ024743.1:78029873-78032373 GCA_964016885.1 Eledone cirrhosa
AAATATATAATTTGAAATAGCTTGTTTTGTTTTGGACTGAAACTTTTTTGTATTTAATTCGTACGAGTATTTTTTAAAGACCTTTTTAAAGATTCTAACATAACTTGATTTGGCCCAGTAATCTACTGATATTAAAACCAGTAGTATATTGAAAAATGGAAAAATAGGGTAGGAGGGGGGGGGGGGGCGTTTCCTGATTTTGAGGGGCAAAAGGGGACGTATGGCCGAAATGGGTTGAGGACTTTGTCCTAACGGATAGTACGAACAATACGCGGATAATTTACATCTTGATGTGGTAGCTAAGTATATTTTATGTTTATACCATTATTTATTTGTTTAGGTAAGTATACCTTACCGTATGTTTTGTGGAGGTAATATACTTTCTCGTACGTATATATGTTTGTATTTGTTATAGGTGTATATATTATATGTATTGGTATGTGAGTATATGGTTATGTATATATGTGTGTGTGTGTATATGTATGTATATGTATATATGTATGTATATTATATATGTATGTATATATATATATATATATATATATATATATATATATATATATATATATATATATATATATATATATATATATATATATATATATTAGAAAGTGAGTTTCTTTTTACAAAATGAAAAATAACCGAGGTGTCCTACACGAGTGAAAGTATAAAGAAAAAGAGATGAAATCGAAAATGCAACTGGAGTCTTATTTTTTTTAAAAAATAAGACTCATGTGTATATTTCTTTCTATGTGTATATATGTGTATGTATGTGTTTATGTGTGTATATGTATGTATATGTATGTGTGTGTGTATATATATGTATGTATATGTATGTGTGTGTTTGTATGTATGTGTGTATATGTATGTATATGTGTATATGTATGTATGCGTATGTGTATATGTATGTGTATATATATATATATATATATATATATATATATATATATATATATATATATTTATATAATAATAATATATATATGGGCGATATCCAATTTTAGTGGACTAAATGCTGCTTACGTGCTGTAGTTGCTGCTTACTTCAATGTATGAAGCTATTCCAACAAATTTACATTCCCTTTTTTTTAGCCGTTAAAAGAAATATAGATTTATTTATTGTTTTTTTTTTTGCGATTTATTTGCCACTGGGGCATAGATTTCTTTATTTGACACGATTTTGTTTGTTTGTTTGTTTGTTTTTTTGCGATTTATTTGCCACTAGAGCATTAGGCGGGTAGCGAAAGTAGCAATAATGGCCCGTGTAAGTGGGCCATCTCTCTATATCGGCTTGTACAGGTAAGAGAAGAAGGGAGCACCCCCCTCTCTCTCTGCTCCCTGGCAGAAAGGTCGCACACTTTCTACGGGGGTGTGTGTGACCCCAAAACGCTGCCTCTCTATTGAGGACTTAATTTTTTATATTCCTTTTTAATCATTCGTTAAATGTTTGTACTTGATTTGTGCAAAAAATTCCCCCGCCTAATGCTCTAGTGGCAAATAAATCGCAAAAAAACAAACAAACAGACAAACAAAAACGTGGCAAATAAAGAAATCTATGCCCCAGTGGCAAATAAATCGCAAAAAAAAAACAATAAATAAATCTATATTTCTTTTAACGGCTAAAAAAAAGGGAATGTAAATTTGTTGGAATAGCCTCATACATTGAAGTAAGCAGCAACTACAGCACGTAAGCAGCATTTAGTCCACTAAAATTGGATATCGCCTATTATGCAGTAAGAAACACAGTAAACCGTGTGTCTAATATTACAAGGGTTGAAAGACCACATTTGTTTGAAATATTTAACCATGAAGCAGACAGAATGATAAAATAAAATTACATTATACAAACCGCCTCAATAACAATTATATCTCTCGGACAGATTATTATTATTATAATGCTCAGTATTTTATACTTGGAGCTTAATAGTTACAGGGTTTCAATAAGAGTTATTAACTCTAATTTTCATTTATATTTCGGCTCCCTCATGAGGTGAGCTTATTAAGTTGTGTGTGTTGGACTGTTGTTTCTAACCAATACACGCTTACCACGTTTGACTAGCGGCGCACGAGGTGTGTGAACGTTGGTGCATAGTGTTTGTCGCATTTAATCAGATTCTCTCGCTGATGATGCCTATGATTATCTGTTGCAAACACACTCAGGGCGAAACAGATTAGGGATAATCTGTCCGAGAGATATAATTGTTATTGAGGCGGTTTGTATAATGTAATTTTATTTTATCATTCTGTCTGCTTCATAGTTAAATATTTCAAACAAATGTGGTCTTTCAACCCTTGTAATATTAGACACACGGTTTACTGTGTTTCTTACTGCATATATATTATTATTATAATGCTCAGTATTTTATACTTGGAGCTTAATAGTTACAGGGTTTCGATAAGAGTTATTAACTCTAATTTTCATTTATATATATTTATATATATATATATGTATATGTGTATATATGTGTAGATATATGTATATATGTATACGTATATATATA
>OZ024743.1:78034873-78037373 GCA_964016885.1 Eledone cirrhosa
GAGCATAAGCCCTTCTTCAGGTGAAAAGTGTGTGGGAAGAGAGTTCAAAGGGTGTGTAGGGGAGTGGTGGAGAGACATATAGCAAAAAGGGGGTGAGAGGAAACGGTGCAAATGAAATTAAAAATAAAGGCATGATCAAAATAAAATTAAAATGGGGTAAAACAGGTGGTGGAAGGGTGTGGGGCGTGTAGGGGTGGTGGCGGGTGGAGTGGGGAGAGGGAGACGTGATGTCCGAGCGGGTAGGGCTGAAGGTGGTGTGTGTGTGTTGGTGTACGTGTGTGTGTGTGTGTATGTGAAAGCAAGGGTTGGGGGAAGAACGGGGTTGCATGTTCAGGAAGAGGTGTGTGTGGGGTGGGGTGTAGGTCGGAGTGCGTGTGCGTGTGTGGATAGAGGGATGGGGGGAGAGGATTCCGGAGGCTTAATGTGTAAATATGTGGTGGTACGCACGTGTGTGTGTGGTGTTTATGCGTGTTGTGGACGTAGGTGGCGTGTGGGAAAAAAATTTTTTTTGGGTGTGTGTCTGGGGTGAGTCGCAAAGGTAATTCCGTAAAAAGATGTGGTGGAATGCTGACTAAAATCCTGGGATGCGGTAGATTCTCGGGATCAACGTTCACATATGTGTAATCCGTGAAGAGATTGGTCGGAAGAGGGGAGATGTGGGGTGCGCGCGCAACAGGATGTGGTCAGAGGGTCAAGGCAGGAGGAGGGTTGTGTGTCTGTGTGTGCTGGGAGGTGGTCAGAGGGCATAGCAGCAGTAGGGTAGAATGGTAAGTGAAGGTGTGTCAGTGTGTGCGGAGGTGCGGTGGACAGGGTAGAGGATGGGTAGGTGTGAAAGTTGGAATGAGGAGGGTGTGTGTGTGTATTAGTAGAGGTGTTAGTGGGATGAGTGAGTGTTTGAGAAAGGGTGTGGGTGGAGCGGGGAGAAAAGGGTGTGGGGGCCGATGGAGGGAGTGTAGTGTACTGGTGTGTGTGTGTGGTGAAGGGGGTGTTAGTGGGTGTTAGTATACTGGAGGTGGAGAAAGGGTTGAATGCAGGTGTGAGTGGGGGTCAGTGGGGGTAGGGTGTGTAGAGTGGGTGGTGTAAGAGGGGGTGTGTGTGTACGTGTGCGTGGGGTTGGGGGGTATTAGTGATGTTAGTTGCGGGGTGGTGGGGTGGATGTCTGGGGGTGAGGGTTAGTGGTGGTAGTAGGGTGTGTGTTTAGTGTGAGCGCGTGTATATATGTACCGGTGGGTGTGTGCGTGTGATAAGGAGGGGGGAGGAGAAGAAGGGAGGGATGTTAGTATGTTAGTTGGAGAAGGGGGGTCGGATGTGGGGTGGAGGTGTTAGTATTGTTAGTTGTGGGGTGGGCGGTGAAGAGGAGGGGGTGTTAGTGGTGTTAGTGGGGGATATGTGTGGGAGGAGGGGGGAGGGTGGCAGTCGAAGGCTAAAGGAATAAGGGTGGGGAGATCAGGCCTGGGGGGAGTGTGGGTCTGTAGGATGAAGATGGTTCGTTGTTCGACTCTTAGGAGATTGGCGGGTGTTCCGTGGCATTGGAGTAGGCCACAGACTGTGAGGTGCTGTGCGGAATGTCCAGGGGCACCAAAGTGGCAGGCGATGGGGGAACTACCACCGAGACGAATATCCCGGAGGTGCTCAGTAAATCTGTCCGCCAGGCGACGTCCAGTCTGTCCGACGTAAGTCGCGCTGCACTCCGTGCAGCAAAGTCCGTAGACTAGGTTGGAGGAGGTGCAGCGAAAGGCATGCCGGACAGAGAGAGAGTGGCCGTTGGGACCCTGGAAGGTGGTATATATATATATATATATAAAATCATCATCATCATCATCTTCGTTTAACGTCCATTTTCCACGCTAGCATGGCTTAGACGGAAGTTGTCCCACTTGAGGCAAGGCTGGTTGGGTGACCGTATCTCGCTCATATAGGACTATCTGGCAGGTTTTCTACGGCTGGATGCTCTTCCTAACACTAACCACATTTACAGTGTGGAACTGGGAAATTTTTACTGTGTTACCTACACGGCCACATTACAGCGTGGACTGTGTGTGTTTTTTGTCGTGACACCTACACGATCTCGATCTCATTTTCTCGTGCTGTTGGTGAGAGTGGGAGGATAGGGTAGGGGTAGTGGATTGGGGTCCCTACTGTAGGTTTCGCTTTGTAATACGCAAGTCGGGTCTTCTGTATTACTGCGTAGCGCCAAAGATCTCGGTCCAGTGATATTGTCATAGAGAGATGTAAGTGTGTGAGGTCGGAATTTATCAGATTATCCCAGGTTTTTCTGGGTCTACCTACTCCGTAACTACTATCAATTTTGATCGCCCTGCACTTTTTTATGCAGCTGTCGTCTTTCATGCGCATCACGTGACCATACCAACGTAGTTTTCTCTCAAGTAAACAGCATCTGATCCTTCTTATTCCTAATTTCTCACTTAGTTCATTTATGCTTTGCCGTTCACGTATATTACTATTACACATCCAACGGAGTATGCATGCTTCGTTCTTC
>OZ024743.1:78044873-78072373 GCA_964016885.1 Eledone cirrhosa
AGAGAAAGGGGAAGCAGTAAGAATATATATATATATATAAATATATATATATATATATATATATATATATAAATATATATATATATAATGCCAATCATTGTAAGTTTGAATATTTTTATTGGAGAACGTAAGATATTTTTCCGCAAAAATTTGATTTCACTGTTCTGTTTCCTCTTTTGTATTCTTCTAAAGTGTTGTTTATTCATTATAAAAATTAAATGATAGCATTCTATATGTAAGTGCACCCCCTTCATCTCCTGGCAACCAATATTTTTAGACCCAGTCCGACACTGCATACACACCCACATAGAGGAAAAATATATACACACAGAAACACACACACACACACACACACACACACACACACACACACACACACACACACACACACACATACATGTATATATATATATAGCAAGCAGGGTAAAGCGGACGTAAAATGATGATGATTATGAAAATGATGATGATGATACACACATACACACATACATGCACACACACACACGCACACACACACACACATATATATATATATATAAATACAAACTTACTCACCCATATACACATATACATATACATACACACATATATATACGTACATATACATATATATACACACCTATACATTAATATATACATGCACACACACATACAAAAAGTGGCAGGGACAACCTTAAATTAACTATATATCTAGTCAGGTTCCTCAATTTTATGGTAAAAGGAGTAATGTGTTTTATGTTGACAAGAAGGAATGACCTCATATTTAGCATTTAATAAGTTCAAATTGGAGGCTAATATTTCAAACGCCTCGGTTAAACAATTAGATCTATTTCTCCCATATGGCCTTGCGGTATTAATTAGACCATTTAATATTATATTTAACCTTGTATTCTTTAAGGGACCAGATTAATTTTACCAGAGAAGTTGTATTTTTCAGCTTCTCATTTTTAAATGAATGAGTATGAGCATAGAATCCAGTTTTGAATATATTGGTAGTAGCACCTATATAATTAAAGCAATCATCACTAGTTGAAACTTCACATCTATAAATAAAATTAGCTTTAAGATATTTAACCCCAAATGGGCAATTATTAGGAATTCTACAATTACAATTGATCCCTAAAAGTCGATGATTATTATTGATTATACCATTATTATGATAACCATTAGCAAAAATGTTATTGGTATACCTAGTTTTACCAAATTCCTTATATTCAGTATCCATTCTAGACGCCCTACTATTGATTTGAGTGTTTACATTATTGTTAACAATACTACCATTATTCCAATATATATATATATATATATATATATATATATATATAAAGTAATTAAGTCAAATATTTAAAATTTGGCTTCGTTTATTAAAGATGTACTGCTATATATATTTCGGTGACAGCCATCATTGGCTGTGACCTCTTCAGGCAGTCCAAATTGGTGTGGTAGAGACAGGTACACAAGTTGGAATCATATCCCAATCATACCCCATTTGGGGTATGATTCCAGTTCCTCAGAGAAATAACAACCCAACCAGGGGCTGGACATATCGGAGTATTGACGGAGTAAAACACTTTAACAACATGTGTACCTGTCTCTACCACAGCAATTCGGACTGCCTGAAGAGGTCACAGCCAATGATGGCTGTCACCGAAATATATATAGCAGTCCATCTTTAATAAACGAAGCCAAATTTTAAATATTTGACTTAATTATTTTATTTTACATTACTCCGGAGTAACCAAACCAACCAGCGTACTTCGTCGAGTGCTCCAATCTGCATACTTAGGTATCGGTAAACAACCAACATATACTCAAAACATATATATATATATATATAATATAAGATCAAAAGATGGTTAAAGGAGTTCCATATATTTTATTATGCGCATTTCAAAAACAAACATCATCAAGCAATAATATTTGTGTTTTCATCAGATAAAACAGGAGAACATGATATGAAGGCTAAAAAACACTTGTGGATAGTGCAGTTTTAAATCAACATATGAAAAGTGGTTTTAGATTGATGTGTGATATTGGGAAAAATATTTTATTTAGAGAGGGGGGGTGGGAAGGATGAAAAGGGAAGAAGATGAGAGGGAGAGATGGGTGATAGAGAGAAAGAGATAGTTTTTATAACTGAGAGGAGATATATTTTTTACATAGAGAGGTTGAAAACCGTTGGAAGATACTGTATAAATTAAAAATTTTGAAAATTAACGAAGGGAGGATATGTGCGAGGAAAAAAATATTTTATTTAGGGAGGGGGGGGGGGAAGGATGAAAAAAAGGGGGAGGAGATGAGAGTGAAGGTGGAGAGGGAGAGATGGGTGATAGAGAGAAAGAGATAGTTTTTATAACTGAGAAAAAGATATATTGTTTTAATATAGAGAGGTTGGGAACCGTTGGAAGATAATGTATAAATTAAAGGAATTTGAAAATTAACGAAGGGAAATTATGTATGATAGAGAGAAAAAAATAATAATTGTGGGTGAATATTCTAACGTCAAAAGAAGAAATGTATGTATTGTGGCAATTTCAAAATTAGCGAAGAGAGAAATTGTTAAGGTTTGTGTGTAGAAGGATTTGAGAAAAATAATGTGAAGTTAAAGTTTGTAAATTGATTGAATTGATAATATGTGCGAATAAAGAGTTAATATGTATTAATAATGAGTTCGTTGATGGGGAGAAAAAAATAATAATAAATTAAGGATGAAATTGAGATTAAAAAGATTTATGATAGAGAGAAAAAATAATAATGATTGCGGATGAATATTCAAATGTCAAAAACAAATGTTTTTACGAGAAGATAGAATGAGGGTAATGAGTAAACGAGTATTATAGAGTGTATAATGCCCTTTAAAGTAAGGTAGATGGGTATATTTTAAAGAGGTGTATGTATATGTGCCTTTGAGAAAAGATTCTAAATTGATAAAGAATTGAATATTAACTGTATACTTTGTGAAAAGTTCTATGGAATTTATGCAGGCAGATAGAAAACAAATCTGAGCGTCTATTTATTATAGAATCTAGGTTAGAGATAATGGTAAATTTTTCATTTAGGCAGAGATTACAGATTTTAGATAGAGAGTTGTTCAAGTATGAGGATGCAGAAGAAATCTTCTTCCAAAAGATGGTATATTTAATGTTTTTGTCTTTTAAGGACCATATGAGTTCTGAGAGAGCAGTGTTAGTTCTTTTAAGTTTGTATTTGAAAGATGAATGATGATTATAGAGACGAGCTTTAAAAGAGGTGGAAGTGGAGCCAAAATAGGTGAAGGAATTGGTGCTAGTTATAATTTTACATTCATAAATTAAGTTTTTATCGAGGCAATGGTTGTTGAGAGGACATTTATTTTTAATGCGGCAGTTGCAATTAGAGAGATTATTAATGAGTGATCTAGTGTTATCTATAGAAGGAATTGGATTGGAGAAGTTGTTTGCGATAGGAATAATAGGAATAATAGTTTCTTGATTTAGAGTTGGATTATGAACATTTAGCGAAGTTGTGTTTGACGTTGTATTTGGGTTTACAGAAGTTAGCCTAGGGTTTACAATGACGTCGGGAGTACTATTACTGTTATTATGAAATTCAATATTGGAAGGAAGAGATTTAGTATTTAATATTTCATATGTTGATTTAAAACTGCACTATCCACAAGTGTTTTTTAGTCTTCATATCATGTTCTCCTGTTTTATCTGATGAAAACACAAATATTATTGCTTGATGATGTTTGTTTTTGAAATGCGCATAATAAAATATATGGAACTCCTTTAACCATCTTTTGATCTTATATTATGCATACTCCAGTCCCACAAATTGTAGAGTGCTTCTTATCCGATATCTGCATTGCTTTATTGTACTACAATAAAACTCACCTCCTACATTAACTTGCTCCTTAACGGTTGAGCGCTTACTCTCATATTGGATACCTTTTGATGGTCCTTCACCTCTTCTTCTACAACATGGATTATTACAACATAACCAATTCAACTAAAGACATTCCTATACCTGGTAAATCTGAATTCACCAAACTTCTTATTGAAAAAACTGACTCCTTCGTAAGAAGACTTAGATGGACAGCCTATTTCTATGACCAGCGCCTAAAAGGGAACTTTCATACCAAAGAACACAACTTCCTCGATCATCTTTTTAATTCTAGACGAAATCCTCCTTCCAACAAAAATCTAGTACAATTCGAGGAAGAATTAACTAAAATAATAAAAAATTTTAAATTCAAGAGATACCCTTACAAAGGACAAGAGCACCTTGTAAATCTCAAGAACACAATCTCTAACCTAAATTCCTCAAAAAATGTTTTTAGTCCACTCTGACAAAACCAATAACCTATATGGTATTTCCAAGGATAATTATAACAACCTTATCCTAAAGGAACTTAGGAAAAAGTATCGTAAAACCAACCATGAAAATTTAGAATGCATAAACCTTGAAGCCTATGAGATTATGTCAAAACTTGGCATTGAAAAAAAGACCGAACCATTCCTCCCAAGAACTCCGAGGATAAATCTCAAGGATCACAAAAACAATTTTCGCACTGAACTACCTGTTAGATTAATCGCCCCCTCTAAATCTGATTTGGGGGTTGTTAGTAAAGCCATCTTGGATAGGATTATCCCACAGGTTAGTTCTAATTGCTCTTCTTTAAACCTAAATTTATGGTTTGGTACTTCTGAAGTGATTGGCTGGTTCAACAAATTGGATAATAAAAACAAACTAAAATTTATTCAATTTGATATTGCCAACTACTATTCCTCCATTTCGCCTTCACTTCTCAATAATGCTCTATCTTTCGCACTTAAATATTCTGACATCACCACAGATGAACTTCACATCATCCTCACCGCACGTAAAACCATCCTAGAGTTCAACAACGAATATTGGACCAGAGCCGATACCTCTAACAACTTCGACATCACAATGGGAGCATCCGATTCATCCCAATTGACTGATTTAATTGGTATCTTCATTTTGAACTCTTTGAGTCGGAAAATTCCTCAACTTCGCGGTGGAATTTATCGTGACGATGGACTCTTTACTATCCTAAATTGCAATATAGTTAAACTTAATATTATTAAGAACAATATACGTAATCTCTTTAACCAACATAACCTAAAAATTGAATTTGATAATAGTATCAAACTAGCTAATTTCTTGGATGTATCTCTTAATCTTGACACTGGCCTATATTACCCTTACCATAAAAACAATGAGAACCTTAATTATGTTAACTTTAAATCTAACCATCCTACCAATATCAAGAATGCTATAGTTAATAATATTGGAAATAGAATATCTAACATATCTTCTAATAAAAACATTTTTGATGCTAACGCCAATTACTATAATAACGCACTTTCTAAAGCCGGCTATCCAGATAAAATCAAATATAATAAAGAAACAAATTCTAGAAAAACTTACAGTAGAATAATTAATCATGACCATTCCAATAATTTTAATAAAAGACCTAGATACAAAAACATAATCTGGTATAATGCTCCTTTCTCCAACTCTATTAATAACAATATTCCTAAATTATTTTTTAGTGCCTTAAATAAATGCTTCCCTCCCTCACATATCTATAGTAAAATATTTAACAAACACACCATCAAATTTTCGTATTCTACATCCTCCAATATTTCCAACATCATCTCTAAACACAACAACAAAATATTAAATACTAAATCTCTTCCTTCCAATATTGAATTTCATAATAACAGTAATAGTACTCCCGACGTCATTGTAAACCCTAGGCTAACTTCTGTAAACCCAAATACAACGTCAAACACAACTTCGCTAAATGTTCATAATCCAACTCTAAATCAAGAAACTATTATTCCTATTATTCCTATCGCAAACAACTTCTCCAATCCAATTCCTTCTATAGATAACACTAGATCACTCATTAATAATCTCTCTAATTGCAACTGCCGCATTAAAAATAAATGTCCTCTCAACAACCATTGCCTCGATAAAAACTTAATTTATGAATGTAAAATTATAACTAGCACCAATTCCTTCACCTATTTTGGCTCCACTTCCACCTCTTTTAAAGCTCGTCTCTATAATCATCATTCATCTTTCAAATACAAACTTAAAAGAACTAACACTGCTCTCTCAGAACTCATATGGTCCTTAAAAGACAAAAACATTAAATATACCATCTTTTGGAAGAAGATTTCTTCTGCATCCTCATACTTGAACAACTCTCTATCTAAAATCTGTAATCTCTGCCTAAATGAAAAATTTACCATTATCTCTAACCTAGATTCTATAATAAATAGACGCTCAGATTTGTTTTCTATCTGCCTGCATAAATTCCATAGAACTTTTCACAAAGTATACAGTTAATATTCAATTCTTTATCAATTTAGAATCTTTTCTCAAAGGCACATATACATACACCTCTTTAAAATATACCCATCTACCTTACTTTAAAGGGCATTATACACTCTATAATACTCGTTTACTCATTACCCTCATTCTATCTTCTCGTAAAAACATTTGTTTTTGACATTTGAATATTCATCCGCAATCATTATTATTTTTTCTCTCTATCATAAATCTTTTTAATCTCAATTTCATCCTTAATTTATTATTATTTTTTTCTCCCCATCAACGAACTCATTATTAATACATATTAACTCTTTATTCGCACATATTATCAATTCAATCAATTTACAAACTTTAACTTCACATTATTTTTCTCAAATCCTTCTACACACAAACCTTAACAATTTCTCTCTTCGCTAATTTTGAAATTGCCACAATACATACATTTCTTCTTTTGACGTTAGAATATTCACCCACAATTATTATTTTTTTCTCTCTATCATACATAATTTCCTTTCGTTAATTTTCAAATTCCTTTAATTTATACATTATCTTCCAACGGTTCCCAACCTCTCTATATTAAAACAATATATCTTTTTCTCAGTTATAAAAACTATCTCTTTCTCTCTATCACCCATCTCTCCCTCTCCACCTTCACTCTCATCTCCTCCCCCTTTTTTTCATCCTTTCCACCCCCCCTCCCTAAATAAAATATTTTTTTTCCTCGCACATATCCTCCCTTCGTTAATTTTCAAAATTTTTAATTTATACAGTATCTTCCAACGGTTTTCAACCTCTCTATGTAAAAAATATATCTCCTCTCAGTTATAAAAACTATCTCTTTCTCTCTATCACCCATCTCTCCCTCTCATCTCTTTCCCTTTTCATCCCCCCCCTCTGTAAATAAAATATTTTTCCCAATATCACACATCAATCTAAAACCACTTTTCATATGTTGATTTAAAACTGCACTATCCACAAGTGTTTTTTAGCCTTCATATCATGTTCTCCTGTTTTATCTGATGAAAACACAAATATTATTGCTTGATGATGTTTGTTTTTGAAATGCGCATAATAAAATATATGGAACTCCTTTAACCATCTTTTGATCTTATATTATGCATACTCCAGTCCCACAAACTGTAGAGTGCTTCTTATCCGATATCTGCATTGCTTTATTGTACTACAATAAAACTCACCTCCTACATATATATATATATATATATATATATATATATATATATATATATATATATATATATATATATATATATATATATAGAGAGAGAGAGAGAGAGAGAGAGAGAGAAGTTCTTATACCCTCCTTGACCTACAGGACTGCTGTATGTTGTGTTGGAAAAGAACCGCATAACCCATGCAAGCATGGAAAAACAAATGCAAAATGGTGATGGTGATGATTTTAAATATATATGGTTCAAGGCAGTGTTAGGAGGGAAAGGATATGAGGTGTGTCTCCACCTCCAATATTGAATATACTGAGGGAATTTTTTCATCCAGTTATTAGGTTATGTCTCTATACTTTTTTCCACTGCGTCTTCCTTTCAAATGCTAATTAGATATAATTTTTAAAAACTACTGTAGTGACCTACATTCCGCGGGCTCACATACATTCTCTGTGCGTGATTTGACTCAGTTCAGCCAACCAGCGCCAGTAGAAGAGGATGTATCCCTACGCGCCCTGAGGAAGAAGTTCCCCGCGAGGATTTGAAGAATCTCTCTCTTGTACCAGGAACTTAGAGCCAGCAACACGCATAATGTAACGGTGAGATTTTGCACCCCTAGCCTCGCCGGCTTAACGGCGCAATGGCACATTCCCTTTTGTGACCTCTTTTTATCTGTAACTTCAACCATATAAGTTAACAAACATTGTTTGTGCTACATCAAAAATAAACATACATTTCATCTCTAATTTCTGCTGTTGAAATCATTATTATGTTACTCGTGTCTCAATAACATCTATAATCCATGCTGCTGGAATTGGCGACCTGACGAAAGGAATATTGTAAATACAAAGATGGTAAATAGATCGAGGGACCTTCCCTCACGTCTATGTCGACAAGACAATCCAACCAGGATACTATCACTTGCCACACTGGCAACTAACAACCTTCATTCAACTACCCTGTTAAAGTGGCGACCACGACTAACCATCCTGTTAAAGTGGTGACCGACGTAAGAATTTAACGCAGCCCTTCTTTTTTATTCAGTTGAACTTTTATTGCCGCGTTGCCGGCCTTTTCGCAACTTGCGAAAATACAAAATACTCCTTTTAAGATTTTTGAAAGATTAGCAGTATTTCAAGAACTTTTCGCCACGAGGAAATTTCAAAATGGCTACCGACAGGTCCTGTCTACAATCAACAACAACGACAGCAGCGGCAGCGACAGCATTGTTTAACCACTGACCAAAACAGGGAATAGTGAGTGGCAGCTTCATAGCCTTACCGACGCAAACCACCACACATCGAAAATTTCAAAACGGCTTGTAACTTTACCGACGCAACCACCATACCTTCTGTCTCGTTACCACAGGGACTCGAGAAATTGAGACAGTAGTTTTCTCACCATTATGGCGTCAGAAGTGGCTGCCATGTTGGACTCTGGGTTCTTCAGCGCTTGACTGCTGCTATACAGAAGATTCATTGACTTTGCTTTAACATCAAAACCTTATGTCACACAAGGTGGAAAGACGGTAGAATGGCCACGAAAACTCTCAAAAACACCATACATCTAACCCCTAACGGCATTAACAAACTTCTTTTTCAGTTTTCAGATAGAACTAGTGTCTGTACACTGGTGATGTGTGAACTATTTGACTTTGAAAAACTTTGAACTTATTGAGCAATTTCTCTGCTCCCTTAGATTGACTTTGAATTATCAGTTTGTTACATTCACATATTTTTTTGTAGAATGCATTTACTTGTTTTGTGCTCTTTTGCTATTTGCTTGCTCATGGTTTTTGTTCATTCACATTCTTTGCTGTTTTACATGCCTGCATATGCACACATTTTTTTTATCACACACTAACATGTTGTTCTGGGTATATGTTCTTCAAACGTAATATTCTGCGAGTCCCTTTTCACCTGGTTGAGGTGCTGTCATATGCTAGCAGCTCACAGAGCTTAATCCACTGGATTCAAACAGGCACCGCAACACGAGAATACTAATTGCAGCTGAACTCAAACAGCTTCGCATCTCGTTGCACACTGATCGTCCATGACGGCCATCCGTCTTGTTGTTTTTGCCCGACTCGCTGGGAAAGCAACAAATTGAACTGGACTTGTCAGCATTTCAGCCACTTCTGTGGATTCGCCCGAATTATGGAATTTACACTGCAACCCACCTACAGATTAAACTTGCTTTTTTTTTTTCTTTACAAAGCAACCAGCCATTTTTTCCTGGCTCCACAGCACATTCGACAATACATCTGGGGGCCATCATTTTCTCGCCAGCACTGGTAAACTACCATAATAGCTTCGTTCACAGCTACTGGTACAACGATTACCATTAACATCTAATGCAAGAACAGCAACTTCGCCCATGTCAGACTTTATCTGTTTTCTGGTAGGCCCTTGAGGGTCTCGTTTAAACTACAAAACAGCTAGTCATTTGACAGCGGCTCAACACGGCCCGTCGCGCCTAATTTTTTTTGTTCTTGCATGAATCTTTCTGCTCAATTATTTTTTCACTGATGTGCTCGTTCAGCATTTGTTCTTGCTGATTCAATAATAGGTGGGTCCTTGGTTTCTTCGTTATCGATTTTCGGCTGAAAATCTGCTCGGAGGTGATATAGTGACCTACATTCCGCGGGCTACATTCTCTGTGCGTGATTTGGCTCAGTTCAGCCAATCAGCGCCAGTAGAAGAGGATGTATCCCTACGCGCCCTGAGGAAGAAGTTCCCCGCGAGGATTTGAAGAATCTCTCTTTTCTACCAGGAACTTCGAGCCAGCAACACGCATAATGTAACGGTGAGATTTTGCACCTCTAGCCTCGCCGGCTTTCCGGCGCAATGGCACATTCCCTTTTGTGACCTCTTTTTATATGTAACTTCAAACATTTAACTTAACAAACATTGTTTGTGCTACATCAAAAATAAACATACATTTCATCTCTAATTTCTGCTGTTGAAATCATTATTATGTTACTCGTGTCTCAATAACATCAATAATCCATGCTGCTGGAATTGGCGACCTGACGAAAGGAATATTGTAAATACAAAGATGGTAAATAGATCGAGGGACCTTGCCTCACGTCTATGTCGACAAGATAATCCAACGAGGATACTATCACTTGCCACACTGGCAACTAACAACCTTCATTCAACTACCCTGTTAAAGTGGCGACCACGACTAACCATCCTGTTAAACTACTTATTTTTGCATTCAATTATGTATGTAATTATCACATAATTATTTAATTTGCTTTGACATTCTGCAAATTTTCATTGTCTATTTAACTCTTTTTGCGTACCTAAATGATGTGTGAAGAACAAGATGTATATTCGCTCATGTCTATCTCCTGGTCTCGTATAGATTTCGACAAGGGGATTTTGATCCATTCCTGTCCAGTGTAGCTTTGTTGTATTGTCTTTGTGTTTGCCGGTTGGTATTGTAGGGCTTGAAATTTTAGAGCATTTTCTATAAAAATTTTCTTTATAGTTTTTTCTATGGTCTTTACAAACACTAGCTCCATACCATAACTCCTCATTTATATATATATTTTTAAAAAATATATATCTATGGTCATATACTAATCTCATACCATTCGCATCACCTCATTAATTCCTTATAGTGCATATCCCCTTTAACGATGTCTAAACAGGATAACATACCCACTAGTCTGTGACAAACTAATGACCAGCTTAAACCTCCTACCCCTAGTACAACCCCGCATTCTTTCATCTCATATCACGCAAAGCCCGACCACATCCACACCACACACATCACCACGTACAGGCCGACATGTCTAGGGCAAGCCAAAACACCACACCCTGCCACTCACATCAACCATTGCTCCTCACCACTACCTCGTCACTACACTCACCCCCACCCCACCTATCGTATATGCCAAAACATTCCTCATAATTAAACCACCAATCAAAACAACATAAACTGACCAACATATGAATGCGAAATGTTAGACATTTATATGCCATGTATATTTATTGTCATTACTACAACAGAGGTCAGACGAGCTTTTTATTCCAGAGGCGGACCAGATCGATACAGATCGAACCTTGAGCTGATCAATAGTGAAACGCACATCACCAATCAAGAAACGTAACGAAGGCTTAATAAATCGTCCTTGTATTAATATTATATTACACTCTGTCTAGCTCTACTACACCTCGCCACTGACATGAACCTAAACATCGAGTGCTCACCTGGGTGAACCTAGAGTAACCCCACGTTACACTCCCTGTATATATATATATGTGTATATATATATATATATATATATATATATATATATATATATATATATATATATATATATATATAGTGAAAAATGGAACGGGAACAAAATAGAGAGACAGTACGAATAAAGGTTTATTAGTTTCACGCTCTTGAGAGGGGGGACGTTTCGGGCATAAGCACTTCTTCAGGCGAAAAGTGTGGGGGAAGAGAGTTCCAAGGGTATGTAGGGGAGTGGGGGAGAGACATTTAGAAAAAAGGGGGTGAGAGGAAACGGTACTAATGAAAATAAATATAAAAACATAATAAAAATTAAAATAAACATATATATATATATAAGGAGAAGAGATCGAAAATGCAACTGGAGTCTTTTAACGAATATTTATTTGTTTTCCTTATCAACACCACCTCCTCCTCATTTGATGTGACTAACAGAAGGTGAGTCATCAATATCAGTCAGCATAACAGCTGCAGCAGGGTTGGAACAAACTGGCACTCAAAGAATGAGTTGAGTTTTAGTTTCTGTTGATAAATCAATGTTCACAATTTTACCATCAGGGGTTCTCACATATATAACAGAGAATTGGATATCCTTCACAAGGAGGGTGGGGTCACCATTTTCATCATCCTTGCTTTCTCTACTCTCTTCAACAAAACTTTCATCCGTTATTTCTTCTTTTAACACTTAGTAGGAATGGTTTCCTTTGTCTTCTAGCCAGATTCTACTGACATCTGTAGCATGTTTCACCTGCCTTTTGAAGTATATCATATCACAAAACTGTCAAACAGAATATTACAGATATGAGGTTATAGTAGTTCTTAACTGTTACTTACAGTTCTTTGTTCTTATGTGTCTTCCATAAGATTCTACTCCTCTATCACCATGACACTTTTGTTCACATCTTTAGTCATGAACTCTAGTGAGCTTCAAAACTGCAATGTAAAACTCGAAAGATAAAGAATAACTGGTGGTGTGAAGTTTCAAAAGAGATGCATAGGACTTATAGCTGCAGAGACTTGAAGGCATTATACAGCAAAATAAGGCAAGGTTGTTGGTCCACAGCCCTAAAAAGTGGTACCATTGAAGTCAAAAGATGGGAACGCCCTCATCGTAGATCCAACGGGAATCATGAGTCAGTGGACTAAACACTTTAAATATCTGTTTGACAACCCATCAGTAGTTGATGAGGGAAGTATTAATGGACTGCCTCAAAAAGAGACTGTAACAGATCAATGATCCAACCATTGATGAGTTAAGGTCTACTGCTACAGCCGTTCATAGGCTCTCGATATACAAGGGCAAGGGCTCCAATTCGGAATGTGGTGATTGTCATGGTATAAGTCTGCTCGCATCAGTAGGAAAGTCTTATCCAATGTCTTGCTGAATCATCTAATAAAATGGATCTACCCTGTTGTCATCCCTGAGACCCAGTGTGGATTCAGAGCTGGCCGGGGTACTATGGACATGATTTTCTCAGCCCAAAAGCTTATAGTGAAATGTGTTGAGCAACAAGTGTCACTATACCAAGTATTTGCAGACCCTACCAAAGCCTTCGATACTGTTAATGGTAGTGCATTGTGGGTTATATTAGGGAAACTTGTATTCCTCCATGAATTTGTTGAAATATTAAAAAAAATCCATAAAAATATGAAAGCAAAAGTGAACTTCAAAGGGACACTGTCAGAGCCAATATCAGTGGAAAATGGTGTGAAGCAAGACGACATACTTGCATCCACTCTGTTCTCCATCTACTTTGCCGGGGTGCTGACATATGCATTCCAAGCCTTCTAAATCGGTGTATACTTGTGTATTAGAACTTCTGGCAAAGTTTTTAATCTAAGACTGTTTAACACCAAGTCCAAAACATCATCAGGCTTCTCTCGTTTTGGAGTAGGTAAACCCATATCTAAACGGAGAGAGGGCGGTGTTGGCTTTGCCATTAGAACACCCCTGCTTGATCGTATAGAATGTCCTATTGGTGTAACCGATCGCATTATGAAGCTTTGTATTCCTCTGAGACATGACTGTTATGTAACACTTTTATCTGTTTATGCACCAAACCTATAGTCCAGTGAGATGGTCATTGATTCTTTCTATGAGTCTCTTCGTGCTGCCATTGCATGCACACCTGCTGATGATAAATTATTACTTCTCGGTGATTTTAATGCTCGTGTGGGTAGTGATCACGAAAGATGGGGCGCCCTCGATCCATTTGGTATTGGTAAAATGGACACCAGCGACCTGAGGTTGCTTGAACTCTGCTCAGAACTCAACTTAACCGTCTGCAACACTCTTTTCCGCCAGAAGGTCAAATATAAATATACCTTATATCATCCAAATCCAAGCATGGACACATGATTGATTTCATCATCACTCTTAAACGAGATGGAAGTGATGTATGTACAGTGCGTGTGTTGCGTAGTGCAGAATGCGGCTACAAATTAGTGCGAGGAAAGTTCGAGATGAGTATTCACAAAAGAATTCGTATTAGTGGAGTGAAAATACCGAAACGCATTGATGTCACCAAATTGAGACAAGCAGATGTACATGCAACCCTAACTGAAAGATCTGATGGTCTTTTGAAGGCACCTGGGAAAACTTTAGAGATAAAGTTTACTCAGTGGGAGCTGAGGTACTTGGCTTCAGAACCAAGAAACACCAGGACTGGTTCGATGACAACAATCTTAATATCAATCAGCTACTGAAAGTCAAGCACATTCTCTATGAAAAGCTCCTGAATCAGAATCCCGTAGCACAACCAGCTGTCAGGAAAGCCTACATAGATCACAAGGCATCACTGCAACGCGAACTGCGCAGGATGCAAAATGAATATTGGAGTAATAACTCTTCGGAAATCCAATAGGCTTTTAACACCAAAGATTCGAAGTCAATTTACTCATTGATACGCCAAGACGTCGGCCCACCAACATCCTCAGTAACTCCTCTGAGTTCTAAAGACGATGCCAATATCTTCATCAAAGAGCCATAAAAAATCCTTCATCGTTGGGAGGAACATTTTACTGACCTGTTTGACCAACCATCAGCAGTCAATTTTGGAGTAATAGAGGGCCTTCCTCAATGTGAAACAGTCCACCGTATGGATCGACTTTCCTCTGCTGATGAGATAAAGCTTGCAGTCAAGCAGGTTAACTCTGGCAAGGCACCAAGTCCAGATGGTATCTCATTCGAACTGCTGAAAGTCGGTAGTGATAATGTAACAGAAGCAATAAACAACTTCATCACTGATTGCTGGAATGGGACCCCAGTTCCGCAAGACTGGATAAACAGTATTTTGTTATCATTATTGGCAGTATTGGTAGAGGGTCGGACGCCATGCTTTGAAGTATAGAGTTACGGCCCTTGCCATTCTGAGTTCAAATCCCGCCAAGGTTAACTTTGCCTTTCATCCTTACGGGGTCGATAAAATAAAGTACCAGTAATGTACTGGGAAATTGTGCCAGTACTGGCCTTGTGCCAAAAGTAGAAACAATTATATAAAGGACGGTGAATTGGCAGTATCGTTAGAAGGTTGGACGCCATGCTTTCCAGCATAGTTACGTCTCTTTACGGTCTGAGTTCAAATCCCTTCGAAGTTAACTTTGCCTTTCATGCTACCGGGGTCGATAAAATAAAGTACCAGTAATGCACTCTGTAATTGCCGGCCTTGTGCCAAAAGTAGAAATAATTATACAAAGGCAAAGGGGAAAAATTGATATGTGGAAACCGTGGCATCACTTTGTTGGAAGCTTTTGGCAAGGTTCTTGCAAGACTTTTGTTCAACAGTCTGGAGGAGGATATCTGTCCTATAACTATCCCAGAATCACAGAGTGGTTTTAGTGGAGGAAGAGGAGCAGTTGACATGATTTTCTTTGTAAGACAAATACAAGAAAAATGCATTGAGCAGTGTGTCCTATATCAAGTGTTTGTCGACCTAACAAAGGCTCTCGACACAGTTAACGGAGAGGTACTCTGGAGAATACTTGGAAAAGTAGGATGCCCACCCAATTTTGTGTGTATGCTAAAGCAGCTGCACAGAAATATGAAAATAATAAATAAATAGGTGGACAAGCAAAACCAGGGGTTGTTCCCAGCGGAAAAGACCCAGAGATTTGTATACGCACGTGAACATGTTAATAGTTTCTCATAGAACCATGTAGCTAAAGATGAGTCTATACATTTTCTGGTGTTGTTATTGTCACTGTTGCTGTTGTTGGCTTCCTCTTGTTAATGGTAGTGGTGGAGATTGCTGATATGATGATGGTGTATACACATATATGCTGTTGTTGCTGGTGTTGTTGTTATTGTCACTGTTGCTGTCGTTGCCTTCCGCTTAATAATTGTTACTGCTGCCTATTTCGCCTGTCAAGCTGGCTGCTGAATCAACTTCTGAGAGTGAAGCTCCAATGCCTTCTTTATCACACTAACTTACTGCATTTTGTTTTATTCTATTTTTTATTGTCATTTTGATTTATTCCTGTTTTATATTTTCTGAAGCGTAAATAGCATTTTTATACTTAACTTCTCATTCCTGAATTCTACCGCGTGGTGGATAGTCACTTCCACAAACAATTATAAGCTTTCTGATGAAGTGTGATAAATACTTAAGTATTGCATATGATTGAACAATATATATTGTAGTCAGCATATGTAGACAATATAAATAGACACGGAAACATATGTTAAAGCAAATAAATTCCTAATCTCCTTTCTCGCCGAAGTTTATAATTTTCTTGGTGCATTACTTGCTTATAAAATAAAAAAGAATAAGTCAAATATTTAAAATTTGGCTTCGTTTATTAAAGATGTACTGCTATATATAGTAAAACAACCAACATATATTCAAAATTTATATATATATATATATATATATATATATATATATATATATATATATATATATATATATATATATATATATATATATATATATATATATATATATATATATATATATATATATATATATATATATATATATAAACGAAGATTATATATGAGGCACTTTGATGTGTCTTTCAAATTAGTCCACAGGCATTTTAATTCAAATATTGTCCACCCAAAGCACCAACAACAACAACCACAGAACCAACAACAGCAACAAAAGCAACCACTGGTCAAGTAGTATGTATGTTTATCATAGTTGTCTCTTGACAGGACAATGGTGGGAACTCCCAATAATAGGTAGTTTTAGAGGCGAGAACGCTCAGATTCGGTTTCGAATCTTCGCCAGGTAAAACATAGGAGTATTCGGTTACACATATATAGACAGACAGATAGATAGATAGATAAAGAGACAGGCAGACGGACGAACAGGTTGGTAAAGAAACAAAGATAACTTTCTTTTTATTTGCCACCAGGGCATCAAAGAGTGGGACAAGTACAATGGGAGGAGTTTACATAAAAAGGCGTCCTCAATAAGGAGGAGGCAATAACAAAATATAAAAATAAAATAAAATATAACAAAAATAAATTTAATACCAAAATCCTCAATAGGGAGGAGGCGCCTTGGGGGGTCGCATACACCCCCGAAAAAAGTGTGCAACCCTTCTCCTCAGGAGCACAGAGAGAGGGTGCTCCCTTGATCTTTCATCTTTCTCATCTACAGTCTAATGTAGAGTGAAGGCCCATTCACACGGGCCATTCTCGCCACTTTCACCCATATTTCATAGAAACGGCTGATCCTTCTTACGAAATGATATCGGAAGAAACGGATCAGTTATTGGCCAGAGAGAAAGGTGTCTGACCTCAGTCCTTTCAGACGCGTCCACCATACAACCTCTTTCGCCATGGTTATTACGCACGGAAACACCGCCTCTCCTTCGTTTTTGAAGAGAGGGGGCGGCTTGATCGTTACAATAGACTTGGTGGTCAACCGGATCGGTCCCACCCTTGACAGCAGTTGTTCGACATAGCCCCACAGATCGGCAATGCCCGAGCAGTGTACCAATGCGTGTGCAACGGTTTCCTCGTCGCACACGCATCTGGGACAGATATTTTTCGAGGGGTCCCTACCCGGGCGCCCGTGTCTGTAGAGCCTTTCTCGAACGGGCAGATCCCCTCGGTAGCACTGTCAGGCCAGGGATCTCTGGAAGTTATGTCCTACCGAACAGGTTGGCCACTTCGTTTTCCTCCATGCCTAGGGCTTCTCCGAGGGCGTCGTCGCACCTGCTAACCACCAGCCCTCTATAGAATGACGAGGTGGATTCTCCACTGACAGCCGGGTCCGCTTGCCAGAGAGCCGTGAGCGCCTGGGCACACTCGGTGTGCCAGGTGCCCAGTTTTCTCGGTCTTTGCTTGACCCAGGATTGCAGCTCGGTTAGCGAGACGAGTCTGGGAAAGGCTCGCCTCACAAACGGAGCCCACACCGGTTGACCGGTGAGGAATACCTGAAGGTGCCGTAGCCTTAATGCGTGTTTACGCATCATCAGCCACGGCATCCCCAGCCCTCCTTTCGAAGAGTGTTGACAGCAGATGGATCTCTTCACCATAGGAGCCCGCTTCTTCCAAAGGAATTGGAAGAGTGCGCGCTCCATTTTGGCGAGCGTTTCCCTTGGGCAAGGCACGACGGTCAGGCGGTAGTAGATGGCGGACGCTATATAAGTGTTCGCCACCTCCACCCTACCTTTAGGGACAGTTTGCACTCGGCCCACTTCTGGGTTAGTGCAAACACCCTGTTCGTTACCTCACACCAGTTCTTCTCCACCTGGAGGTCTGGTCCGAACCAGACTCCGAGCAACTTCACCGACGCCATCGGAGGGCATCGATTTTCCCCTCGACGTGCCGAGTTGCAGACCGATCGACTTGTTCAGGTTCAGCTTAGCCCCTGTAAACCTTTTGTACTCCTCCAGTAAGGTGCCGATCGCCCCAATTTCCGAGGCCGTCGACACCATTACTGTTACGTTATCGGCGTAGGCCGACACCGCTTTCAGCAATCCCGGTTCCAACGGGATGCCCTGCAACAACTCCAACTTCCGCAGCAGTGGCTCTAGAGTCACTACATACAGAAGGGAGGAGAGAGGGCACCCTTGTCGTATGGACTGCGCGATTTCGAATGGCTCCGAGAGGTAGCCGTTCACCTTGACCTTAGAGCAGATGCGGCTGCTGTGCATGGCAGTGATCCAGGCCCTGAAAACGGCTCCGAAGTCTGCCGCTGCTAGCACCGCATCCAGGTAACCATGGTCGACCCTATCGAACGCCTTAGATTGATCCAAGTTGATCAGGGCCCCACCAAAGCCGGGTTAGTTCCCAACCATCTCTATGATGTATCGCATGAGGTGGAGGTTGTCGTAGATGGACCTGGACGGGATAGCCGATGTCTGCGCATCTCCCACCAGGTTGCTCACGACAAGCGCCTTTGCTAGCACCTTGGCCAAAATCTGTAACTCTGTATTTAGCAGAGTTATGGGCCTGAAATTATTTATATCGTCCCCCTTGTTCTCGTCCTTCCTCACTAGCGTGACTACGCCCTTGGTCTCAGCACAGGGAATTCTCCCGTTCTGTTGCCAGTTGCAGTAGACCGCCTCGAGGAGATCGGGGAACAAGTCCGGCATAGCTAGATATAGTTCGTATGGAAGACCATCGAGACCCAAAGATAGGTAGACAATTAGGTTGGTAGACAGATAAATAGATATGTAGCAGACAGACAGATAGATATATACATAGATATATACATAGTAAATAAATATATACATAGATAAATAGATAGGTATATATATAAATAGATCATTAGCTAGATAGACAGATACATAGATACATACATACAAATATACATATATAGATGGATATATATACATATATATATATATAGGAAAAGCGTCAGAACCCCGACGGCAGTGTTCAAGCCGTTTCGACAGCTATTTCGAAACGACTTGTACTCTGCCGTCGGGGTTCTGACTATTTTCTTATTACCCACTCTACTACCCAAAGTATCGAGTACTCTGGGCCGTTATGGTCCACCTGGTTCTTTACCACACTTCCTTCGTTATATATATATATATATATATATATATACACACGTTCAGAGATTAGTAGATAGATAGATACATACATACATTCACTGATAGCTGCATAGATGCAGTCATAGTTATATAGTTAGCAGGGTAAATATGTAGATGCATACATAGATCGGTGGACAGTTATGTAGATAGACTTATAAACAGATTGATCGTTTTATTTGTTGTTATTCTTCGAAGATGATACATATCCCTGCATAAATTCATATATATGTATCAAAATAATGGAAACACCTTAAAATTTCAAACAAATTTATTTTAACATGGGGTAGGACCGCCTTTGGCAGTAATTACAGCTTGAATTCTACAAGGTAAGGACTCGTACAAAGTTTGAATTACTGCCAAAGGAATTTTTGTCCATTCTTCAGCTAAAACAGTTTCCAGTTCTTGTAGTGATGATGGTGGAGGATATCGACTCCTTACTTGTTTTTCTAAAATGCACCATAAATGTTCAATAATATTGAGATCTGGGGACTGTGGTGGCCAGATAAGATGTTCAACTTCACTAGAATGTTCCTCGTGCTATTCAGTAACAACTTTAGCTGTGTGAATTGGTGCATTATCATCCTGAAAGATTGCGTTTCCCTCTGGAAACAGTTCCGCAACCATAGGATGAATTTGATCAGATAAAATGCTTAAATAATCTTGACTATTAATTCTGCCATGAAGGGAAACCATTGGGCTGGCGGATTTCCAAGATATAGCCCCCCAGATCATCACAGACCCTCCTCCATGTTTAACAGTTGGAAGAAGGCAGTCTGGGTCAAATGCTTCTTTTGGCTGTCTCCACACGTATACTCGGCCGGTGGTCGGAAATAAGGTAAAGGATGACTCGTCCGAGAAAATAACATTCTTCCACTGCTCTAGGGACCAATTCTGTAGGTTTTTACTCCACTCTAAACGCTTTGCAACGTTTGTTTTTGAAAGTAGTGGTTTTCTGATTGCAGCCCTCCCATGAAATCCGGCTTTGTGCAGCTCCCGACGAACAGTTTTTGTTGGAACTGGGTTCTCGAGGTGGTCATTAAGCTCTGCAGTAATTTTGGGAGCTGTACTTTTGTGATCCTTTCTAACAATTCGCGTAAGAGTCCGACGGTCCCTATCTGAAAGTTTTGGTTTTCTTCCGGAGTTTTGTTTCGACAAAGAGGTTTTTCCCTCTTTCTCAAAAGCTGTCATTACTTTCGAGACAGTACTTCTTGATACACCAAACATTTCTGCTGTTTTCGTTACGCTAGCACCTGCCATACGAGCACCAACAATTTGACCTCTTTGAAAGTCCGATAGATCTGTCATTTTAATGAATTTTAATTACCTTTCTCTGTATGATATCTGAAAAGAAACAGCAATTTTAACAAAACATATTAAGCAACACTAATAATAAATCAAAAAACATAAAAATAAACAAGCTTTTGACGGTTTTATACATATTTCTAATTTATGATGTTATGATGCTAGGTGTTTCCATTATTTTGTCCAACATGTATATTATATATATATATATATATATAATATATATATATATATATATATATATATATGCAAAAGTTTTATTTAAAATTGTTGGGTTACAACGAGTAAATATTTTATAACTGATATAAAAGCACTCAACAGTTTTTGGAGTAGGTTTACGATATTAAACAAATGGAAACTATATTTATAAAACCATATTTATTTCGTTATATATATTTCTGGGATATCATATTAAAAATATGGTATGCCTTCCTCAGACAAAATACAATATATAAGCTGTTTTATAAATAAATTTGACATACCTTAGAATAATGCAACTTCCATTTAAAAAGTTGATTTTTTAAATGGAAGTTGCATTATTCTAAGGTATGTCAAATTTATTTATAAAACAGCTTATATATTGTATTTTGTCTGAGGAAGGCATACCATATTTTTAATATGATATCCCAGAAATATATATAACGAAATAAATATGGTTTTATAAATATAGTTTCCATTTGTTTAATATCGTATATATATATATATATATATATTATATATACTGTATTATATATACTTATATATTATATGTATATATATATTATATATTATATATTATATATTATATGTATATATATATTATATATTATATATATATTATCTTATATTATATATATATATATATATATTATATATATTATATATATATTATACTACCAGTGGCACGTGGCGTTGCACGGGATAATGTATTTTGGAACGCGGGCCGCCAACAGACCTAATCGTGGAAAAACTGCATGACTCGACAATATGTAAAGAAAATAAACCGAATACTCTGATGGCCGGATAATCTTTAACATTTTCCTCAATGAAGCAGGAAAAATGCAGGTTTTCATCTAATAGGGCATCAGAAAATGAATTTTTTTTATGTGCATAATATGCCTTGAAATTTCAGGAAAATCGGCTAGACGTAACGTCTAAAAAAAAACCTAAAAAGCTGAAAAAAATGATGTTTTTTACCTAATGCGGTCCCTAGGCCATAAAAAAGTTGGATTTTCTTTGCTCACGGTATGAAGAATAGACTGACTAATACATAGTTACAATTTCAAGGAAATCGGTCTGACGTAACTCCTCAAAATACCCATAAAAAGCTGAAAAAACGCAGTTTTTCACCTAATGCGGGCCTTAGGGGATCAACAAGTTGAATTTTTTATCTGCATAACACTCCCTGAAACATAACGCGAGCCGCCAACAGACGTTATCGTGGAAAAACTGCATGCCTGGACAATATGTAAAGAAAATAAACCGAATACTCTGATCCAATTAGTATTAGGTATGCTTCTCCTTCCACGTGATGAAAATCGGCTTGGTGCTTTTGTACTTTAATAAAGTGGCATGAGTCAGCAGGACAGATGTCACCACTTATGTCACCACTTATGTCAGAGGGAAGTCTGAAATGCTTGAGCAAGGCATGACGTGCAAGCGGACAGCATGTGGAGCCTTCTCTTAGGAGTCCACCGCACCTTAGTAAGTAAACGCAACTGGACAAACGTTTACCAAACTGTGGGTCTAATTTAACAAATTTAAAGAGGAATGGTGCAATAAAATGGGCCCCGAGGCGTGTGCGCGTTCACTGGCAGCCCTAAACTAAAGGGTTGCCATCAGCTATTTCAAGGGCCCTTAAAAGGGCCGTGTAAGCCGTTCACTGACACCCCAGTAAGGAGGGGTAACCATCAACAATTTCAAGTGGTGGCCCTAAATAGGGTCATGTGAGAATTCACTTGTAGCCCATAATAGTGACTTTGACTGCGTTCTCTGACATTTGGAGGATGTTACGCTTGCTTCCACTGGTAGCCTTTAGAATGAATCAGAATGCGTTCGCGGTCCGTTTAACAGCCATACATTGACGCGCTGAGTGCGATGCAGACAGCCAGACATACAGACATATATTATAAGGGCGCGTTCTGGACGAAGAGAGAATTGTGGGAAGCGACGTAATGCAGACAGCCAGACATACAGAGAGATATTATAAGGGCGCGACGTTATATGTATGTATCTATCTAAAAAGAGAAAGACTAAGAATTACAGTGAGAGATCGCTAAATCGCCCAATGCGGTCTCTAGGGAAATGAAAATATGAAATATTTTTGCTCAGAACACTCCCTGAACCATAAGTATTACATGTGTAAAGCTTGAAAACAGTCGGTTGGGTGCTTCTCGAGTTTTAAAGATTCAAACACTCACACACAGACATCCTCAGTTTTATATATATAGATAATATATATAAATATCATCATCATCATCATCATTTTACGTCCGCTTTTCCCTGCTTGCAAGGGTGGGACGGATCCTATTCAGCGCAGCATCTCTCCCTTTGTAACGGTCCTTCGTCATCTCCTCCGTGAGCTTCAGCGATCTGAGGTCTGCTCTCATCAACTCCGCTCATGTTTTTTGTGGTCTTCCTCAACTGCGTCTTCCTTCTACTGGGATTTCTTGGCACTTCTTTACCCAGCGGTCAACCTCCATGCACATCACATGTCCATACCATCGCATCTCCTCTCTCGCACATTACAACTTATCCCTCTTAAATACAGTTTCTCTCTCAACACATCCATGCTTGGTCGTTCACGTACATTGACATTGCACATCCAACGGAGAGTGCTTGCTTTATTTCTCTACAGCCGTCGCATATCCTCTGCAGTTGCTACCCATGTCGCACTACCATGCAGCATCCCGCACCTCACACAGGCATCATATAACCCGCCTTTCGTACGCAGGGAGAAACCCTTCTTCGTCAGCAGAGGAAGCAGCTCCCTAAACTTCTTCCAACCCGTCCTTATTCTATGGCCTCGGAACATCCCCCTCCCATGCTAATCTGATCACCTAGGTACCGGAAGCTATCAACCACTTCTATAGAACCACCTGCATTTGAAAAATGTGTCTATCAATGCGACTTCTACTGTCAACTTTCCCTGTACATCTACTGCATACGTATTTCTCCTTACCTGTTAGTTTGCCTGCTATCCCACTACATCTCTTGTGTACCCAAGATCTGCATTGTGTACATTTTATAGAATTTATGCCAGTTCCTTTTCTACATATCGAACATGGCCATTTCCATGATGGAATCAGAGTTTTGTCTTCTTTTCTACTTATCCACACTTTTGTCTTAGCTAGGTTCACTCTCAGTCCTCTTAATTCCAACTGCTGTTTCCATAGCCAGAATTTATTCTCTAGCTCCTCTACTGATTCTGCTATAAGAACCAGATCGTCAGCATAGAGAAGTTCCCATGGGCAGCCAGTCTTAAACTCCTCTGTTATGGCTGGAGGACTATAATGAACAAGAGCGGGCTGAGGACCGAACCCTGATGTACTCCTACTTGTATCTGGAATTCCTCACTAAACTCCATTCCTACCCTCACTCTACTGACAGCGCCTCTGTTCAAAGCTTGCACTGTCCTCACAAGCCATTCCTCAACACCTAGTTTCCTTAGGGACCACCAGATGACAGATTGGGTACCCTATCAAAGGCCTTCTCTAGGTCAACAAAGGCTAAGTATAGTGGCTTATTCTTCTCTAAGAACCTCTTAGTTGTCTCACTAAGAAGAGGGTATCTGTTGTACTTTTCCGAGGCACAAAACCAAACTGCATCTCATCTAGTTTGAACCGTTCTCTAATTAGTTGCGCTAATATCCTTTCTGCCACTTTCATAACCTGATCCATTAGTTGTATGCCCCTATAATTGTTACCCTCCAGAGCATCCTCCTTTGGTAGCAATTTATGAGAATACTGCTGCACCAGTCTTTGGGTATGACACCACCATATATAGCTTGATTGATGATGTGTGCAACCAGTTTATGCCTACGTCCCCTGATGCCTTCAACATCTCAGTAACTATCCTCGACGGTCCAGCGGCCTTACCATTTTTCATTTCCTTAATTGCCCCTTGGACCCTATATTCGTCAATTTCAATAGCTGGTCCCTCTGTCGTATCTACCGGGGTTAATTTCTCTCTATCCCATTCGTTCTCCACATTCATCAGTCTTTCATAATGACATTTCCAGGCCTCCTTTTTCTGATCATTCGTGACACTAAGTACACCGGCATCATTCCGGACACATTTATCTCCAACATCTTGATTTGCACTGACACACTGTCTTGCAATGCGGAACACCGCACGTCTCTGATCTTCCCGTTGCAGAACATTGGCAAACCTCCTACTCTCACCCTCCCTGCGTGCTAAGTACACCTGACGTCTAGCTTCTCTCTTAGTGGCTGAGTATCCTTCTTTACTCCCACCCTTTTCCCAAACCTTCCATGCCAGTCTTTTGTCTCTAATGGTCCTATCTACCGTGCTGTTCCACCACCAGGTCACTCTCTGTCTGGTTGAAGCTCATCCTCAACTACAAGTCTCTTCAGGAGCCTGAAGTTAGTTGTCACGTAAGAAATTCCAGTTATCATCTATGTCATACGACTCTAAATCGTCTTCTTTTTCGCCATACACATCTTGAAGGGCTTTCCTAAATTTATATTTTAGTGAAAGGTCTTTTAGCTTCCATACCTTTCTTTTCTACACCTTCCTGTATGTCTCATTTTGTCTCTTGCATACTGAGATGTCACTAACGACTAACCTATGCTGTGGGGTACATTCTTCTCCGGGGTATACTTTGGTATTTGACACCATCTGTCTGTCTCGCTGCCCAACTAGCAAGAAGTCAATCTGGCTTATGTGCTCGCCTGATTTGTAGGTTATTAGGTGGTTGGAAGGTTTCTGGAAGTTAGTGATGCAAATAGTTAGTGCACTTGCATCACAAAATTCAAGAAGCCTCACTTCTTCTTCATTTCTTGAGCCGTAACCGTGCCCATCATGTACCGCAGTGTATCCATCCTGGAGCTGTCCAACATGACCATTGAAGTCCCCTGCTAGCATAACGATGTCTCCTTCCTCTGTCATTGCAACTGTTTGTAGAAGTTGCTCGTAAAAGCAGTCTCTCTCTTCTTTACCTAGGCCTGCTTGGGGAGCATAGGCAGAGATGATTGTCAGTAGTTTCTTGCCTACAACTAATCTAAGCTTAATTATTCTATTACTAACTCTAACTACTTCTATTGTCTTATCGATCCATCTCTCAGCCAGTAAAATGCCTACCCCACCTAACCCATCATCATTACCCACCCAGAAAAGCTTATAACTAAGATGTTTGCCTGTGATTAGTCTCGCAGAGGCACATCTCCATCTCACCTCTTGCATGCAGGACTCATCCACATGTTTCTCTCCAGCATCTCCACTATCTTACCAGATCTACCTGTTAGAGTGCCAACATCAAGTGTGGCAACTCTGAGATGCGAAGTCTTCATATTCTTGTTCTATATAATTACAGAATATGATATCACATGACATGCATACAAGCATGGTAATAGAAAATTTCTATTCTATCTTCAGCAGAAACTTCCAGATTCGGGTAAATGGAGAAAACGTATATATATATATATATATATATATATATATATATATATATATATATATATATATATATATATATATATATATATATATATATATATAAAATATTTATATATATAAATGAAAAACATAAAATAAAAAAAAATATCACTTTCAAATAATATATATATATATATATATATATATATATATGTATGTATTTTTTTTTACAAAATGAAAAATAACCGAGGTGTCCTACACGAGTGAAAGTATAAGGAAAAAAGATGAAATCGAAAATGCAACTGGAGACTTTTAATAAAACAATGTATATTTATTTGGTTCCTTTACTGGTTTCGCAGTTCTTCTGCTTTTCAAAAGTACAGTTGAGATGGAAGGTCTGTGGTTTTTCTCACATCTGGTTCGTCTTTGAATGTTACTTGTGTTTTATATGGAAAAAGGTGGCTCGAAATGCCAGGTTTTTAGAGAAGTAATTTGGTTGGTTGGTGAATAAGTATAATAAATTTCGCGCCAGTTCACGTTACAAAGTTCTTCAAACAAAGTGGGGTCTCAGGTTGTTTTTTCATATATGAGTGAAGTTTGGTTGGTTTATGCAGTCACGTGAATAAGCACATCAGCTTTCGCGCGAGTTTGTGTTTGAATTTCTTTTTACTTAAAAAAAAGTGGCTCACGAAGGCATTTTTTTATAAATATAATTTGATTGGTTAATAAATGAAATTATGACTGTCACGTGAACAAGTACATTAAATTTCGGGTCCGTATTTTGTAATTTTTTTATAGCCATTTAGAGAATTTTGTGCCAAG
>OZ024743.1:78074873-78127373 GCA_964016885.1 Eledone cirrhosa
GATGTTCCCTGGGTTGTGAGTGATGACAAAAGAGATAGCAGGGTTTTCTTTTTTATGTTGTGGGTTTGGTTTTCTCAGTGTTGTTATTGGGATGTTCTTAGCCTTGGAGATGGCTGCGTTGATGAGTTTCATCGGGTATTCTTGTTTTTTAAGGAATTTTTTCAGGTCACATAATCTTTTTTCTTGTATACATAGTGTTGCTATAGTGCAGATGCGCCTTGCCATGTTGAAGGGAATGTTCCTTTTCGTATGTGAGGGTTGTGCTGACCGGAAATTTAAGTATCGGTGTGTGTCAGTGGGTTTGCAAAATAGGTCCGTTATGATATTTTCCCCTTCTTTAATGATGAGGATATCTAGAAAGGGCAGTTCCTTTTCATTACATTCCATAGTGAATTGTATAGCTTCATGAAGCCTGTTTAAGATCGAATAAAATGTTTGTAGGTCTGTTTGGCTTCTGTTCCAGAAGATGAAGCAGTCATCTAGGTAACGTTTCCAGTTTTTATTAATGTAGAAGGCGAAGTCGTGACTGAATGTTATCTGTAGTTGGGAATATAATTTTGCCTCTAAGTGACCCATAACGAGCGTTGCATATGTAGGGGCCACTTTGGTACCCATGGCTGTTCCTTTTATTTGTAGATAAAGTTCGTTGTCAAAGAGGAAGTGGTTGTTTTCCAATACTAATTTAAGTCCTTCCAAGATGAATTCTTTGGGGAATCTTTCTGAAATGTGACTTGAGTGTTTTGTAATCCAGAAGTCCACAGCTTCAATCCCTAGGTCGTGTGGGATGTTAGTGTACAGGCTTATTACATCAAAACTGACTAGGATTGTATCCTGGTGTACTTTTGGGGGGATATAGTTAAGGAATTCCATATCATCTCTGATGTAGCTTGGAACTTTTTTACATAGGAGTTTGAGTATGATGTCTAATAGGTTGCTAAGACGTTGTGTGCTTGAGGCTGGGCCAGCAATAATGGGGCGTAATTTTAAGTCTGTCGGTTTGGGAGCTTCGATGTATGATGTATTTTTCCCTTTTATGTTGTTTTTGGATTTCTATGGATTTGTGAATTTTTGGTAATCCATAGAAATTGCTGGTTTTCATTTCGAAGTTGGTTAGGTAATCTACTTCTTTTGGTGTTAGGTTGTTTTGGTACTTTGTTGTTAGTTTGCCTATTTGGTTCCTCGATTTCCTTTCTTCGTTTTTAGTGATTTTCCTGTAGAAGTTTTCGTCATTCAAGTGTGCTAGAACCATATCTTTGTAGTGGTTTGTGTCCATGATGACGATTGCTCCACCTTTGTCCGCTTCTTTTATTATTATTGAGGAATCCCTTTCTAGCTTGTTCAATGCTAGTAGTTGGTCTGTAGGATGTTGCGTTTGTGTTTCGTCTCGGCCGTATTTGTACATGCTGATCGGCGAAGGCAGGTTATGTATTCCTCCAGGTATTTATCTCTATATTCCTACATATGCCCGTGTGTGTATGTACGTATATGCGCACATATGTGTGTGTTGAACAAAGGACTAATTTTGGGATGGACGTAGAAAAATTCTTCAGAAAAAAATAATTGTCTACAAACTTGGCAGGTGCGATTTGCCTGTGACCATTCTCAACACAAAGGAATCCCCTGAATAAAGGAATTTTTCGAGAATGACCGGGGCAGGCCGCACTTGCTACATTTCTCCCCACCCAACCCTACTCACCATCTCAACTCATTACTGCTATTAACACTTTTTCAACACACCTACACCCATACACTTATTAAAAGGGGGAGAAAAAACCCCACCACACCACAGACATGTTAAATCCCTATATATAGAACAACACACCACATACACATCAGTTTGACAAGCGCACCTCAGCGTGAAAGGTCGTTCTAAAAACGAAACAATACCTCCTACTTTAACCAAGAACTCCTAAGACCTAACTTAATTTATAAAATAATTTTTTTTTTAAGAAAAAAAAAAAATCTTTTTTCTAATCGGGAAAAAAATTATTTTTGCATTTTGTGAAGAAAATAAATTTGTTGAAACAACAAGTGAAGCCATTTTTTCTTCCCCCTGTCTTAATATATATCTATATATATATATATATATATATATATATATGTGTAAATTAGAATTGGCGCTCTAAAATACCGATATATATATGAATGTATATATAGTGTATTTCGCAATACACTGTATGCTTAATTAAAAGCATTTCGAAGACCTTACGCTATTGTTTTAGAGTAGTGACAGTCTCACTTACTTTAGATTTTTAGCAAACAAGGGAGATAAAGCTGACAGAGCTCTGTTTCGTACTGATTGGTACTTATCAAAGCGAAGTATTCCACGTATTTGCTGAAAATCATATATATATCGCTATTTCAGAGCGCCAATTCTAATTTTCAATTTCTGCTTGACCGGCAATAGCTCTGTATAATCAGTTCCTGATTATTACTAGAAATTCTATAAGAATCAAACATTCATGATTTTTAGCAAACAGGTGGAGTACTTGGCTTTGATAAGTACCAATCAGTACGAAACAGAGCTCTGTCAGCTTTATCTCCCTTGTTTCCTGAAAATCTAAAGTAAGTAGGACTGTCACTACTCTAAAACAATAGCGTAAGGTCTTAGAAATGCTTTTAATTAAGCATACAGTGTATTGCAATATACACTATATATACATTCATATATATATCGCTATTTCAGAGCGCCAATTCTAATATTCAATTTCTGCTTGACCGGCAACCGCTCTGTATAATTAGTTCCTGATTATTACTAGAAATTCTATAAGAATCAAACATTCATGGTTTTCAGCAAACAGGTGGAGTACTTGGCTTTGATAAGTACCAATCAGTACGAAACAGAGCTCTGTCAGCTTTATCTCCTTTGTTTGCTGAAAATCTAAAGTAAGTGAGACTGTCACTACTCTAAAACAATAGCGTAAGGTCTTCGAAATGCTTTTACTTAAGCATACAGTGTATTGCAAAATACACTATATATAGATTCATATATTTATATATATATATATATATATATATATATATATATATATATATATATATATATATATATAGACTAACAGATTTACCCGGCGTTGCCCGGGTTTTGAAATTATACTAAGAATATACAGCTAGGAAGTAAAAGAAGAAAATTATTTGTCCCCAACCTGTCAAAATAAGCAGAAGTCTTCAATAATTAATGCAAACGAATATTTAGTGCAATCTTCGTACACATAAAACTATGCTGATAATGAAGGAAAACACTGTAAGCGGATGTAGTTATACAAATGATTAAAGACAATACACGTTGCAAATCTGTAAAAAACAGGCAGTTTTGCTAAAGTACAAAAAGTTGTAATGAAAACAGAGTTGTATACAAAAAAAAAATAAACAATGAGAGTAGAATAAGAGAAAATGTATTCTTTGAGAGTATCCTTTGCTGTGAATGGTTAAATTTTGAACTTATAATCCAAAATATCCTGCATGACATATTCATTGGTATGTTTTGTAATGAGTAAGGTGAAGTCAAGGCAGAGCTGTAATAAGTGTTTTTGTTAGCACTTTAGGAGAGACGATATTCTTTGTTTTTCTTTTCGGAACAAACGCAAAGAGATTATCTCTACTGCCAACTCGTGAGGAGGCAACGTAGAATTGTCCGTGCGAAAAGCAAGGTTCATCCAAGTGAATTCCAGCGACGGACAGAGTTTGACCTTGCGACTTGTTTATGGACATCACAAAGGCAACAGGAAGGGGAAATTGGGTTCGGCGAATGGAGAAGGGAATATCCACGCCTGATGTAGTCATGCGAATTTTTGTTATCATCTCATCCTCGCCTTTTCCACATCCAGATAGAATGGTAGCATCAATACTAAGTGGAGACAGTTTTTTAACCACAAGGTGTGTACCATTGCATAGTTTTGGAGGAGTTATATTTCTCAGCAAAATAACTGGCTTGTAGCGAATAATCCAGTTGTAACGGATAAGTGAATCGATGGAATTGTTGGTATGATGGTTTCAATGCAAAGAATAATACCAGGATTGTGTTGTTACAAATTTTATTTTATTATAACAATATTCAATTTAAATATTGAATGATAAAATCTATAACATGAAATATTCGTACAATAAGTAGGTGGCTCTTCGAGCCACGTAAATAGAAGTATCACAGAATACGATTATAATATAATTGTAATGTATCTGAAAGATACAATCTGACAAATAGAAATGGTGCGTGTGAAATGAAATCAGTGTGAACTTACTATGTGTGCATGTGTGCGTATTAGTATACTTTCTTGTTTTAGCAGTAGTAGTAATCACTCAGCCCGGCGTGTAGGGCGTTTGAGAAAATAGTGGACAGACATTTTTCGTGAAGGGAGATTTGACAGAGTAGGTGAAATGTACGTTTTTGTGTGTGGTATCACTTTTTTCTGCCGGGGCGTAAACAACTCTTGTATTTATAAGGGTTGAAGTTAGAAGGATAGATATATCCTCTGACCTTCGGTTAGAATCTCCCAAGGGGTTGGTCTGCCGGGCGTAAACAACTTAGAAGGATGGATATATCTGACCTCTTTTTTGCCATGCGTAAACAACATCTGACCTGTGTTTAGCATCTCCCAAAGGGTTGGTCTGCCGAGCGTAAACAACTAACCACGGCTTGTCCCAGAGGCTGGAAAGCTCAGATTCGGTTTTGAATCTTCGCCGCCGTTATAGGCGTTTCCTCTTTCAGAACCAATGTATTAGGAGGTAAACCGGGAGGATTTAAAGAATTTAGAAATTCAACTGGATAATTGACCGCATCCTGTGGATCACATACAGTATCAATAGATTTATATATCCGTGGACATCCAGGAAGAAGCTGAAGAAGCTGATCGTTAATACAGCTAACCCTATATTTTGGGGTGCAAGAATGGCTCTTTCGCATAGCCAATCAAGATTCGTATAGTTATCACGCAAGTTCGGGAATACACTCGCCTTGAGATCATCGACAGTTTCAACCACATTGCAGATGTGATCAATTGCTATGTGTCCATCTGTATCCGGAGGTATGTTACCATCTTCTATTGTAAGAATGTCTCCATAAAATGTTGATGACAGAGGGTCCCCATGCGATCTTGCACGCATGTTGGTAGTTAGTCTTAATGATATCACTTGTCGCTACAATGGTGAAGACTTAAGACATGCATTTACCGCATCTGCTCTTGTTCCTTTCGGTATTATAGGAAGAGTCTGTCTGAAGTCTCCTGATAGCAGAAGGATGACACCCCCCATAACATCACTGCAATCCCGTATGTCTTACAAAGACCTGTCTAGTGCCTCAAGAGGACCTTTGTGCGCCATTGTGCACTCATTCCAAACAATAAGGTGACACCTTCGCAGCAGATGAGCCCTTTCGGAGTCTTTGGTGATATGACAAGTAAGAGTTTCCAATTTTGCCAAATCAAGGGGCAATTTAAAAACTGAATGTGCCGTCCTTCCACCAGGGAGCAAAGTTGCTGCGATTCCAGAGGACGCAACTGCTATTGCTATGTCCTTATTCTGTCTAACCTTTGGAAGAAGAAGTTTAGTAACGAAAGTTTTTCCTGTCCCTCCTGGAGCATCGAGGAAAACTATGCCACCTCTTCTTTGAAATATCGATGCAGTAATGGTGGTATAAGCCAGTCGCTGATCAGCTAGAAGTTTTGGCTCATTATCTGTGACGTAGAGGCCGAGATCATGGATGTCATAAGAAGTCTCCTGTATGATATCTGTGGGAAGTTTGTTTGAGTCCGTGCGATGAGTTTTTGGTAAACCGTAGTCACGTAAAACCTTTCCTTCAATCAGAGCTAACTTTTCCTCAATATCAATGAGAGCTCTGTTGTATAATTCATTACTAAAGCCGAACTCTATTTCTGGAAGCAGCAATTGTGCTTGGGGTCTGTAGTCGTCTGTTAGTTCATCCCCATATTTCATCCACAAGGATAGAGGATCAGATAAGATGCACGAGTGCAAAAGTACCGCAAATAAATTTCTTAGGCTGGCAGGTGAATGTGAAAGAGTAACTTCCGCCATCGTTGCATCCCACTGCGAACCATCTCCCAGCAATCCACGCCTCAAACATGCCTTTGTGTTTGTTGGAAGAACTTGTCCGTCGAACGTTCGGAGATCATCAAAGCAGGTAGGTCCCCTGATACGAAGATGGAAGCACTCGTGTTGGTTTGGGGGCACTGTATAAACTCTGCCCAAGCACTCGTTGAACTTGATGCCCGGATAACCTTTTACACTGTCCTGTTTTTCTTCGCTTCCATGTATTTTTGTCCCAGGTATAGTAAGATGGGACTTGTAGATATAGTAAGGTTTTAGCAAATGGATCTTCTTGACATAGTTTAAAGAAAGCGGTAAGAGTAGTATCCTTTGGTTCTTGTGCTAACTGAGCAGCTGATGCATTCGTAAAATATACTCTCTGACCGTTCTCCAGGTGCACTTGGAGTTTTTGAACAGCAGGATGCCGTTGATGTATAAAAAATCCGAAAATCCGCCAGAACGCTTCATTTCTAATATATCTTCCAGCTTGGTACTGGGCCACTTCATCTCGGCTGTTTTCCCGAAGTAATCCAAACGTAGCAGCATCAGAGCCTTTATTAATGTACTTACAAATGTATTTTATAGATTTAATCGAATTACAGTATTCTACATTGATGTCTGCATCAAAAATATATAGAAGGAGAGGATTATATTGAACAACCCATCTGTTGTCAACCTCATGTTTGCTAACCCTTGCTGTGAATCCACCATCTTCGGGTCTTCTCCGGCGATATATGGGTATCCGTCATGACCAGTCTGAGTATCCTTAAGGAACTGTCGGGGAAATTTCTTTGAGCACCTAGACTTGTCCTTAACACACGGTAGGTTGTTGTGAAATCCATGTCCACATGGGCCATGCACCATGTGCGCTTTAACTTTTTGGTAAAGGTCCCTGTCGATTGCCGGATGCGGAAACTCAGCAGAAATGACATTGTCAATTTCATCTGATCTAAGTTTTGTCTTTAACCAGATCAGAATGTGGGGATGTGGCAAGCCTCGTTTTTGCCACTCAATTGTAAGCATGTCACATTGTACTGGGCCAAAGATTTCACCTGTTTTGATAAATTCTATGAGCTTAATTAACTTAAGATGGAAAACTCTGGCAATAAGATCCTGCCTGGTTGAGGCTTTTTGACCTGGAAAGAGTTCTTTCTGAATCTTTTCCCATTTGGGGTTTGAAGTGAAACTAATAAACAAATCTGGTTTACCGAAAAGGCGCACAATAGTTAAAGCATTTTGAATTTTTTCGAAAAAGAACCGAGGACTTCCTGTGAAAGATGAAGGCAGGATGCACAACAGTCCAATACTATCAGACACCCTGTTCAGTATGTTCCTTCATTGTCAATAAAGTTTGATGTGTACGAATACAGCACTTAATATTATTGCTATCGATTTTTTATTGCTCAACGTGGGTCGATTTGAAAAATGTTTGTGATGTGACCATTTTAGATGTGTATACAATACACAATTACTTGTCCTAACTGGCTTCCATAATTTTTTCATCTCCTCACTCCTCTACTTTTTCTCTTCCCCTTCAACGTAACTTCCTACCTCTTTCCGCCACTCTTACTGACTCCGTCTCTTTCTTTCTGTTATTTTCTCTCTCTCTTTTTCTTTTTTTTATATCTTATTTTCCTCATCTCTCTCTGTTTGTGTCAATTCTCCTCTCTTTCTCTTTCTCCCTCTCTCTCTGTCTCTTTTTCCCTCTCTTTATATTTCATCTGCCCCCCCCCCTCTATTAATTATGGCTTTCCGCTCTCACTCTTTTGTATCACTCCTCTCTTTCTTTCTCTCTTTGTATCATATCTCCCTCTCTGTCTCTTTTTAAACGATATCTCTTCTCTCTCTCACGTTCTCGAGCTCTCGCGCTCTCTCACTCTTTCTCTCTTTGTATCATATCTCCCCCTTTCTCTCACTCTGTACCATATCTCATCTCACTCCCTCTCTATCTCTCTTTGTACCATATCTCCTCTGTCTCCCGCTGTCTCTCTGTACCATATTTCCCCTCTCTCACTCTCTTTATACCATATCTCCTCTCTCCCTCTCTCCCTGTACCATATCTCCTCTCTCTCTCTCTCTCTTTCTCTGTAACATATCTGCTCTCTCTCCGTCTGTACTATATCTCCCCCTCTCCCTCTCTACCATATATCTCTCTTTCTCGCTCGCTCGCTCTCTCACTCTCTGTGTTTCCTCTACCACTGATTCTGACCCCCGTGGTCTTTCATACTCTGTACACACACATCCTCGCTTTTATATATATAGATAATTTTGCTACCGATGTTTTATTGTTCAACGTGGGTCGAGCTGAAAATATTTTGTGATGTGACCATCTTAGCGACAGGTGCAACGTGCACAGAAAATTTGGTCAAATTCAGTTAGGAATTGTAAAAACCTTAGGTGTCCAAAGTTGTCCACAGACACACACACATCCTCACTTATATATATATATATATAGACTAGCTGATTTACCCGGCGTTGCCGAGGTTTTTAATTATGCTAAGAATATACAGCTAGGAAGTAAAAGAAGAACATTATTTGACCCCAACCTGTCAAAATAAGCAGAAGTCTTCAATAATTAATGCAAAAGAATATTTAGTGCAATCTATGCTGATAATGAAGGAACATTTTGTTTTAACTGATTTCTTCATTGTAATAATAGTTTTTTTAAAATAAATTCACAATATCCTGGAATCATAGATAATGCCTGCCTCAAATGTGGGCGAAATTACTTTAAAAATGTAAAAGTTGTAGGTCCCAACGGTTTGAATGGAAAGTCCCATAAGGATTGATTTTAGATTGATTTCTCCCTTACAGCATACACTTTAGAAAAAATAATCTTCTTGTACTACCTCGACGGCATATGCAATGCCTGCCTCACATTTGGTAAAAAAAGCACGAAAAATGTAAAAGTAATTGCAACTTTTAATTTGCATGGAAACTCCCATAAGGATTTTGTCTTGATTATTATCTCCCTTACATCGTGCACTTTAGAAAAAATAATTTTGCTATCGATTTTTATTGCTCAACGTGGGTCGATTTGAAAAGATTTTGTGATGTGACCATCTTAGCGACAGGTGCAACGTGCACAGAAAATTTGGTCAAATTCGGTTGGGAATTGTAAAAGCCTTGGGTGTCCAAATCTGTCCACAGACACACACACATCCTCGCTTTTATATATATATATATATATATATATATATATATATATATATATATATATATATATATATATATATATATATAGTACTGCCCCTCTGTTCTGTCCCTGTTCAATTTTTCATTATATAAAACACACGCTCACACGGCTTCCATCCTTGGAACTTAACTTAACAACCGGCTCAACCCCGATTTAATCCGCCGTGACCTTTCTCCGAACTTTACACACCTTCCCACACTTTGTCTTTCCTTCCACGCATTACCTCTGTTTGATTTTGTTACCGTACCCTTTTTTTCCGTATAAGATCCTTTGCCTGTGTTCTTACAATTGTATTTCTATGATTTTTTGTTCACGATCGCCTGTGTTACTACCTTTATGATTTTTTGTCTTTAATTTTCCGGTGTTTACTCACCCCTCCCTACGTTTTTCTGTTTCTTTTTCCCTTCCCCGTCTCTGCCTATCCTTCGCACTCACCCCTTCGTTCACTCCACTCCGCTTCACACCCCTGCCCTCTCATCCCTCCCCCTGCTTTCACCCAACGCCCATCATGCCCAACCTGAGATCCTTTCTCCACCAACTCCACAATCGCTTCAAACTTTTCCTCTACACTTCCACCCCTCCCCGCTGCTTCCCCCTCCATGCAACGTATCCTCACCCGATCCTCACGCCTTCTGATGCGCAACTCCATCCGCGCCTCCCGTTCCACCCTCCGCCTACTTGACCACCAACTGACCCCCACCCTCCTCCGCCTTTACTCCACCTGCCACCCCCTCCTCGCCCAAGCCATCCTCTCCTTCATCCACAACCTCAACCACAACCTCTTCTCGTTCCTCAGCTCCACCAAAGCCCGCAAGCTACACTCACTCTCCCCCCCCCCCCATCCACCACCACCCGCCCATCCCCATACGCCCACCACTCTCCACCTCTCCCCCGACCCACCAATCTCCATATCCCTACCCAATCTCCACCCTCTACCTCACCCCTCACCACACCCTCCCTTCCCTCCCCAAACACCCAAACCCCACCCCTTGTTGTCACCATACCCCCTGACCTCCCCCTCTCCGCACCTGAGCGCTCACTCCTTAGTAGAGGCCTTCGCTTCATACCCCACACTCCGCTCAGCGACGAGTTCCGCACCCGAACGGAAGTCGAACGATTCGTGCGACGCACTAAGCTACAGGCACATTTCAGCCGAACGCCACCGGCTCCGGACGCCCCAGACCCGTTTCTCGCCCTGGGCCGACGACCATCGTCTTGGACGCCGGCCCCAGGGCAATTTAGCACCCTGGACGCCTTCGTCGATGCCAGCCGTAGCGCAGTAAATCGTTTCGACTTCCGCCACCGTTCCAAACGGCACAATATCTCACGGGGCGAACTCCTCGCTCTCCGCTCCCTCCGTAGCCGAGATGACATCGTCATCCAACCGGCGGACAAGGGAGGCGCCGTGGTGGTGTGGAGCGCTGACCTCTACACGGCTGAAGCCCTCGGACAGCTCCGTAACCCCCTCTTTTACCGCCCTCTACCCTCCGATCCCACCCCCCTCTACCAACAACAAGTCTCCTCCACCATCAAAGACCTTATCGCCTCCTCCCTCCTCCCCCCACCGCTTCCCACCTCATCGCCCGCACCCCCACCATCTACTTCCTCCCCAAACTCCACAAACCCGACAACCCCGGCCGCCCCATCGTCTCCGCTTGCAACTGCCCCACCGAACTCATCTCCGCCTTTCTCGACTCCCTCCTCGCCCCCCTTGTCACCACCCTCTCCTCCCACATCTCCGACACCAACCACGCCCTGCGCCTTTTCGACTCCTTCACCTACCTACCCGGCCCTCAGCCATTCCTCTTCACCCTAGACATCAAGTCCCTCTATACCGTCATCCCCCACGCCGACGACCTTCGCGCCCTCAAACACTACCTCCACCTTCGCCCCTCCCCCATTCCCTCCACCCCCACCCTCCTTCGCCTCGCCGAGCTGGTCCTCACCCTAAATTGTTTCTCCTTCTCGGGTGAGTTTTACCAACAGGTCACGGGGGTAGCCATGGGCACAAGAATGGGCCCGAACTATGCCAACCTTTTTGTTGGCCATGTTGAGGCCCAAATCTTTGCTCAGTACACCGGCCCCACGCCCGAACTGTACGGTCGTTACATTGACGACTGTATCGGAGCCACCACCCTCACCCGAGAACAACTCGACTCCTTTCTCTCCTTCTTCTGCTCCTTCCACCCCTCCCTCCACTTCACCACTTCTATCTCCACCACCCACGTCCACTTCTTAGACATCTCCGTCGCCTTCGACCCCTCCCACCACTCCCTCGTCACCTCCGCATTCTTCAAACCCACCGACTCCCACTCTTACCTCGACTTCACCTCTTCCCACCCCACCCACACTAAACTCTCCATTCCCTACTCCCAACTTCTCAGGATACGCCGCCTCTGTAGCCGTGATGCTGACTTCGAGTCCCAGGCCCTTTCCCTAGTCAGCCATTTCATCCGCAGAGGTTACCCCCTCTCTCGTCTACACCGCTCTCACCCGCGCCCGTGCTATCCCCCGCTCCACCACCCTCACCCCACGCCACCGCACACCCACCCACCGTCTCCCCTTCCCCATCACCTACCACCCCTCCACCTTACCCCTCCACCGCACCATCTGCCGCCTCTTCCGACGCCTCCAGTCCGACCCCTCCATCTCCCACATCTTCCCAACCCACCACTCCCCTCCTTTAAACGCGCACGCAATCTCCGCACCCTCCTCGTCCACAGCTCCCTACCCCACAACCCACGCTCCGGTTCCCCCCCGGTTCCTTCCCCTGTTCTAGGCCCCGCTGCAACACCTGTCCCCACATCACCAACACCACCACCTTCCAGGGTCCCAACGGCCACTCTCTCTCGGTCCGGCATGCCTTCCGCTGCACCTCCTCCAACCTAGTCTACGGACTTCGTTGCACGGAGTGCAGCGCGACTTATGTCGGACAGACGGGACGTCGCCTGGCGGACCGAGTCACTGAGCACCTCCGGGATATTCGTCTCGGGGGCAGTTCCTCCATCGCCCGCCACTTTGGTGGCCCTGGACACTCCGCACGCCATCTCACAGTCTGTGGCCTACTCCAGTGCTACGGAACACCCGCCCATCGCCTTACGGTCGAACAACGCACTATCTTCATCTTACAGACCCACACTCCCCCCCAGCCTGAACTCCCCACCCTTATTCCTTTAGCGTTCGACCGCCCCCCTCCCCCCACACTTATCCCCCACTAACACCACTAACACACCCCTCCTTTTCACCGCCCACCCCACACTAACAATACTAACACCTCTACTCCACCCCTCATCTGACCACCCTTCCCCAACTAACATACTAACATCCCTTGCCTCCCCTCTTCTCCTCCCCCCTCCTTATCACACGCACCCACTTACACCACCCACCCCACACGCAACTAACATCACTAACACCCCCAACCCCACGCACACGTACCCACACACCCTCGTACACCCCCAACTCTACACACCCTACCACTACTAACCCCCACTCACACCTGCATTCCACCCCTCCCCACCTCCCGTATACTAACACCCACTAACACCTCTTCACCAAACTACACACACACCAGTACACCACACTCCCTCCATAGAACCACACACACCCTTCTCTCCCCGCTCCACACTCACTCATCCCACTAACACCCCTACTAATACACACACACACACACACACACACCCTCCTCACTCCAACTCTCACACCTACCCATCCTCGCCTCCCTACCATTCCACCGACTGCTGCTATGCCCTTCCCACCACCTCTCAGCACCAACTGACCACAGCACTCCCACTGCTGACCACTTCCTGTTGCGCGCGCACCCCACATCTCTCCTCTTCCGACCACCGCTTCTTGGATTAACCACACGCGAAATTGACTTCTAACCAAATCTCCAAACATCCGTGGAACTTACCAACTTTTCAACCATCCTCTTACACCATCACCTATATAACTCACCCACACACACACCCCCAAAAAATTTTTTTATCCACACGCCACCCACACCCACAACACGCTTAAACCACACACACGTGCTTCCCACCACATATTTACACCCTCAGCCTCCTGATTCCTCTCCCCCCCCCCATCCACACACGCACAGACACTCCGACCCACAAAAACACCCCCCACACACACCTTCCTGAACATGCAACCCCGTTCTTCCCCCAACCCTCACTTTCACATACACACACACACACACGCACACATAACCACACACACCACCTTCAGCCCTCCCCGCTCGGACACCCCGTCTCCCTCTCCCCACTCCACCCGCCACCACCCCTACTCACCCCACACCCTTCCACCACCTGTTTACCCCCCTTTTAATTTTAGTTTATTTTGATCATGCCTTTATTTTTAAATTTTCTCATTCCTTGTATTTTGATCATGCTTTATTTTTATTTATTATATTTTTTGTCTTTATTTGTTAATTTTTCATTCGCACCGTTTCCTTTCGCTTTATGTCTCTCCACCACTCCCCTACAAACCTTTTGAACTCTGTTCCCACACACTTCTCACCTACCCCCCACTCTCCTGAGCGTGAATTTAATAAACATTTATTGTACTGCCTCTCTGTTCTGTCCCTGTTCAATTTTTCATTATATATATATATAGATATATATATATATATATATATATATATATATATATATATATAATATACATAATATATATATACCCCAATCCACTACCCCTACCCTATCCTCCCACTAACACCAACGTCTCTCTGTAAAGTTGGTATCACAACATCCAATCCAAATAAATGAGATAATGAGATCGAGATCGTGTAGGTGTCATGACAAAAAAACACACAGTGACGCTGTAATGTGGCCGTGTAGGTAACACGGTAAAAAGTTCCCAGTCCACACTGTAAATGTGGTTGGTGTTAGAAAGGGCATCCAGCCGTAGAAAACCTGCCAGATAGTCCTATATGAGCGAGACACAGCCACCTGACCAACCTTGCCTCAAGTGGGACAACTCCCGTCTAACCCATGCTAGCATGGAAGATGGACGTTAAACGAAAATGAGGATGATGATGCTAATGATATATATATCATATATATATATATATATATATAATATGATTTTGGTGTTTCTATGTGGTTGCTTGGTCTGCATTATATAGTTGTCAGAAGTTGCTGGAATCTTCGTTGCTTTCCCATAATAGAATCGATGAAATACCTTTTCTCCATTTCCCTGAATCTGGAAGTTTCTGCTGAAGATAGAATAGAAATTTTCTATTACCACAGCTTGTATACATGTTATGTCATATCATATTCTGTATCTATAAATATATCATATAAGAGTTAATCGCTGTTTTGTCAGTGTGAAGTATTCAACGAAGGACATAACATTCTCTATTCCACAGCTTGTATGTATATCATGTTAATATTATATTCTGTATTTATAAATATACCAGAAAAATATATAGTAGCAAGAGTTAATTGCTGTTTTTCCTCTCTAAAGTATTCTAATAGGTGAAAAGATTTTTAAAAAAACTGTATTAAACATGACTGAAATTGAAGTATATCAACGAAGAACAGGGAATCAATTAAATACAGGTAATTAATTTAATTTCTGTTTATACCTGTCATTTGATTAACATATCTTAAGATTTTACAAACTAATTATTGTAATAATAATTTACTTCTACAAATGTTGGTATATTAACCTAAGAAATGTATTAATTTACTGTATTTTACCGGAGTTTAAAATATAAATCTAATTAATTAAACTTTCAAATAATTACACTACTTGAATCTGCTGTCTTGATTCTACAGGCATGTACCTTATATTGGTGAATTCGTAGAGTCATTAAAGCATTAGATAGAATGTTTTGCAGTATGTGTTTCCAGCTCACTATGCACTGAGTTCAAATCTTCCCTAGGTCAACTTTGTCTTTCATTCTTTTGAGATCTGTAACGGATAGGTTGTATTCTTTGTATGGTAGTTTTGATGAAAAGAAAAATGCCATGATTGAGTTGTTAACAATGTTTATTTTACAATAACAATATTCGATTTTCACATCGCATCGAGCAATATTATTTATAACATAAACCGTCGCTACTTTAAATTGGTAGCTCTACGAGCTACGTGAATGCATGTATCAGAGAATACGATATAGTATATAAGTTGTGTTGTGTCTTGCAGATACCATATTACAGGAAGAAATGGATGAGAGTATAATGTTAAAATATGAACTTACTATGTGTGTGTGTGTGTGTGTGCCTATTCTTAGTATACGTTATTGTCTTAGTAGTAGTGGTCAATCTGTCAGGCAGGCATGGCTGGCTGTCTGGCTGTTTGGGTGGCCGAGGAGGTAAACCAGTAAGGGCCAGGAGAAAGATAGAGTGAAAGCTCTACTGATGCTACATCGCTTATCTTGTTGATTGCCGCTTCGTGTCTGAACTTTGGGTTCCCTAACTCCTTGTATTTATAATAAGTGCTAAAGTTACAAGGATGGATATATGAGGTTGATTTATGGTCGGCCCTGTGGTTAGTGTCTCCCAAGAGGTTGAAGTCACAGGTCAAATAGAATGTATATTTATCATCGTTGCCTTGAAAGACAATGGTGAGAACTTCCAACGATAGATTGTCCCAGAGGCGTGAAATCTCAGATTCGGTTTCGAATCTTCACCAGTAAAACATAGGAGTATTTCGTTATAGATCGATATCAAAAGTACCAGTCTAGTACTAGAGTTTATTCTCTCCCCCACCCTCTCTCTCTCTCTCTCTCTCTCTCAAATCATCTGTGTTCAGACCTGAACACGTCACTATTCCCCCACCCCACCCCCCTACGACTTCATCAGGATTTGCCAGTCCATACATACGACACATCTTTCTTGTGTCTGTTACTACTGTTGTTGATTTCATACTCGTCTGCCTTTTCTGTGTCTGCTACTAATGGTACCAAATTAAGAAACAGTCATATTGCTGTTGTTATTGCTGTTGTGTTGTCGTCAATATAACAGGAACCTTTGACTATACACTGCAGAAATTTTAAGCGAAAGAGAAAGTCGATTAAACTGACTCCAGTGTATGACTGGTACTTTATTTTATCAACCCCGTAAGGACGAAAGGCAAAGCTAACCTCAGCAGGATTTGAACTTAGAACAGAAAGGAACGTAACTATTATATACCGCAAAGCATATTGTCTGACACTCTACCGATACTGCCAATCCACGGCCCTTATTTACTATGCAATAATGAGATTTGTATGTATGTGTGTGTGTGTGTTGATGTGGATGTTGGTGGGTTGGAGGGGGAGGGGGTGATCATATCTGGATGTTTGAAAAAATAAATTTCTAAAATAAGTACCAGACTTGAAAAAATAAGTACTGAGGTCTATATTATCAACTAAATCTTCTCAAGCCAGTGCCCCAGCATGACTGCAGTCTAATGAAAGAACCCAGCAAAAGAATAAATATTTACCACATCTTCCAAACATACTGTTAGTAGATAGCGTTCCCTTTCTTCTGCCTCTCACTGTTACTCATTTCCATCCAATAAACACTCTTTTCTCCTTTTTTTGCCTTTCCCTTCAACGACATAACATACATATGCCAGCAGATTTAATATGATAGATTATAGATACTATTCTAGATTATATGACTTTTAACATTTGTTATTTCTAATTTCAGAAATATCAACTACTAATATCAAACTACTACCGGAAAAATGTTTTCTTTATGGTCCTTATCAACGCCAGTTGTTCATTTTATTACTGTCCCTGTACTTTTGCATAGTATTGCCATCAATGAGTTTGATATTTATCAGTGCCAACGTCCCTTTCTTATGCTACCCTCCAGGCTTTAATGCTTCTGCAATTCCTCCAAATCTTACAGAGAATCAATATTTACACATGTTTCAACCTGGCCCCAATCAATGTTTTGTGTATAACAACAGTATCACTGAGATATATTATTCAATGTCACCCAGTAATTTATCTACACTACCCTGTTCCTATGGACGGAAGTTTATGACAGACAATTTTTCTTCAACCGTAAGTGAGGTGAGTTGGTAATCTATTAAATCTAGTGAAATGAGAGGTAAGGTCACATCATTATTATTAACTAGTATCGGTAGAGGGTCGGACGCCATGCTTTGCAGCAAAGAATTACGGCCCTTTATGATCTGAGTTCAAATCCCGCCAGGGTTAACTTTGCCTTTCATCCTTACGGGGTCGATAAAATAAAGTACCAGTAATGCACTGGGATAATTGCTGGCCTTGTGCCAAAAGTAGAAATAATTATTATTAACAATGGCGATGGATTGGCAGTATCGGTAGAGGGTCGGACGCCATGCTTTGACTCGTAGAGTTACGGCCCTTGCCATTCTGAGTTCAAATCCCGCCGAGGTTAACTTTGCCTTTCATCCTTACGGGGTCGATAAAATAAAGTACCAGTAATACACTGGGTTATTGCTGGATTTGTGCCAAAAGTACAAACAATTATTATTAACTAGTAAGAGCAGCAGTATTGGTAGAGCGTCTGATACCCTGCTTTGTGGCATAGAGTTACGGCCCTTTATGCTTTGAGTTCAAATCCCACCAATATTAACCTTACCTTTCATCCTTACAGGGTCGATAAAAAGATCAAGCTTTGTATCAGTGTCTGTTTGCTGGTTTCCTGTCTTTGTTACGCTATATTAATGTGGAAGGAGAAAGAAATGGTGGTGTTGAGGCAAGGAAAAGAAGGAAGAAAGTATTATAAGAAGTTGATTAGCTACGTAGATATGTGAGAGATTAACAGCGTACGGGGGTGAGGGAAATATTAAGTAGTTAGCCAGCAAGCGAGACATGTAATATGGGGAGCACAATTATATACAGGGAGAGCTGGGACAAAGAAGATGTAGCATAATCAAGGGTATCATTAACTGCTTAATGAACACAACCACAAGGATATGGACGCCCACTGTCATCGCCTCCATCTCTCTCGCCCTCCACATCTCTCTGTATGGTGAGCAAATGTGGTCCCATGTGCTGGCCTCCCAACAGCCCTGGCGGACAGAATGGAGAAGGTGTTTCCCCGGAGGATGGTAAGGCAGATGTGCTAGAAGAGCCATTCCAATTGGCGAGGCTCACACCTGTGCACTGGCATCAATTTAATTGATTTCACCTGCCACCAAATTTTTGACCTTGTGCCAATAGTAGAAATCTTTATTATTAACTAGTCTGTAACCAATTCTTTTATGGAGTAAGTAATATTTGATTTCTATAATAAATTGTAACAAAGCTATCATCATCATCATTTTATGTTTGCTTTCACATGGTTGCATGAGCTGGGCAAGTCTTTTTCAGCTCGGTATACTCCATCATTTTCATTGGGACCTTCAGTGATTTGAGATCAGCTTTCACTACCTCCATCCAAGTCTCCCTTGATTTCCTTCTGCTGCAGCTTATCTCCACTTGGATTTCTTGGCACTTCATCACCCAACAATCATCATCCACATGCATCACATGTTGATACCAGAGCAAACTTCTGTCTTGCACAGTACATCTGATTCCTTTCATATTCAATTTCTCTCTCAGCTCATCTATGTTTTGTCATTCACATGCATTAACATTAGACATCAACTGAAGCATTCTTGCTTCATTTCTCTCCAGTCTTCATATAACCTCCGCACTCATTATGTATATCTCACTACCATGCAGCATTGCACATCACACACAGGCATCAAACAACCAGACTTTCGTTTGTAGTGAGGGACCTTTTGTTGTCAATAGAGGTAGAAGCCCTCATCACTGTATTTCTAAAGTATTTTTTATGGCAAAATGATAAAATAAGCAAAATTGGAAATATTATTCATAACTTTGTTTAATTTCTTACAGTTTGATTTAGTGTGTGAGAGGAAATGGTTAAGATCCACTTTACAGTCAGTGTATTTTGTTGGTTACCTTATTGGATCACTGGTATTTGGTGATTTAGCTGACAGGTAAGATATATTTTTATTCAACTAAATCTTTTTCTTAAACAGAAAGAAAATAATATATACAACAATAATAATAATAATAATAATAATAATAATAATAATAATTATAATAATAATGATTTCTTTATTAACCACAAGGGTTTACATAAAGTAGACATTAAGGACAGTGCAGGACAATGCAGGACGGTACAAATGGGCATTTCTGCGTGTAAAAAAACAAAAACAGAGGATGTAACAAAAATAACAATGAAAATAACAATGAAAAATTCCCCAATAGGGGGGAGACTTCGGAGGGACATTTGTGGAGAAAGCCCAGTAAAAAGCCACAATGACCCTGACCACCAAGGCAAGTGCCCTCTCCCAGTTTTCCACCTTTAGTTTACAGATATATACTCAGAGTCGGCCCATTCACTCGGGCCATTCTTGCTTCTCTCACCCATCTTTCAACAAAATGCTGGGAAGAGAGCACTTCCTTCTCTACTCTGATTTTCCTTTTCAAATGAAATTTGAAAAAGTCAATCAGAGCATCACCGAAGAGGTAAGTGCTCGTCTTCAGCCCTTTCAAACGTGTCCACCATACTATCTCTTTCGCCATGGCCACCAGACAGATAAAAACTGCCTGCCCTTCCCGGCTAAAGGAGGAGGGCGGGGCAATCCTCACGATAGACTCAGATGATAGCTGGATCCGTCCTAAACGCGACAGCAGGTGTTCGACATAAACCCACAAGTCAGCAATTTTCGGACACTGGACGAGTGCGTGCAGGACGCTTTCGTCGCCCTGCGCGCATCTCGGACATGCCCGGCTGACGGCACCTCCATGCCTGTAGAGTTTATCCCGAACTGGCAAGGCTCCTCGGTAGCACTGCCAGGCCAGAGATTTCTGGAAGTTGTCCATAGGCCCTGGCCCGAAAGTTCTTCCGAAGAGATTGGCTAGTTGATTTTCGTCGACGCCTAGAGTTTCCCCAAGTACGTCGTCGCTCTTCCCCTCCACTAATCCTCTATAGAACGCCGAGGTGGAGTTTCCACCGATCACATTGCCCGATTGGTCGAGGGCTGTGAGCGCCTGAAGACATTCCAGTCTCCAGGCGCTCCCTCTCGGTCTTCGCTTGACCCAGGACTGCAGCTCCGTCAAGGAAACGAGCTGGGGAAAAACGCGTCTAGCAAACGGCGACCACACCTGATCACCGTCGAGGAAGAGGTGGAGATGTCGTAGCCTGAGCGCGTGCCTGCGCATCATCAGCCACGGCATGCCCAGCCCTCCACGTAGCGGGTGTTGACAACAGATGGACCGCCTGACCATCGGAGCACGTCCCTTCCACAAAAAGCGAAAGAGCAAACGCTCCAGCGCAGTCAGGCGAGGCTTAGGACAAGGTACGACGGTTAGGCGGTAGCAGATGACAGACGCGATGTACGCGTTAGCCACCTCCGCTCGACCTTTCAGGGATAGCTTCCTCTCCGCCCATTTCTGGGTGAGAGAAGCCACCCTGCTCGTCACCTCGTCCCAGTTTTTGTCCGTCTGGAGGTCCGGACCGAACCAGACCCCTAGCAATTTAACCGGTCCGTCCGTCCAGCGCCCGACGACGCTGTTGGACGGCATGGACCTGCCTCTCCAGGTGCCGAGCTGCAGGCCCACTGACTTTTCCTGGTTGATCATTGCTCCTGTCACCGCTTCGTATTCTCTTAGTGTAGTGCCGATCGCCTCGATGTGTTTGGCGTTCGACACCACTACGGTGACATCGTCCGCATATGCTGACACGGATCTTCCGCATCCTAGTTCGCGCGGGACTCCCCTCAACGTCTCCAGTTTGTGCAGTAATGGCTCGAGAGTCAATACGTACAAGAGGGACGAGAGGGGACATCCTTGGCGGACCGAGCGCATGATGTTGAACGGTTCCGACAGGTGACCGTTCACTCTCACCACAGAGCAGATGTCGCTGTGCATGGCAGCGATCCAGCCTCTGAAGACGGGCCCAAAGCCAGCCGCCCTCAGGACTGCCGCTAGGTAACGATGGTCGACCCTATCGAAAGCTTTCGACTGATCTAAATTGATCAAGGACCCACCCGTGCCAGGTTCCCTAGCTACCCTCTCTACGATGTATCGCATGAGGTGGAGGTTGTCGTGGATGGATCTGTTGGGAATGGCGCATGTCTGCGCCTCTCCCACCAGACCACCAACGACAAGCGCCAACCTCTTTGCTAGCACCTTGGCCAAAATCTTAAACTCTGTGTTTAGCAGAGTTATGGGCCGGAAATTGTCTATGTTATCCCCCTTGTTCGGATCCTTTCTCAGCAGTGCCACCGCTCCTCGGCTAACAGAACTGGGAATTCTCCCGTTCTGTTGCCAGTTGCAGTAGACGTCCGCCAAGAGGCCTCCGAACAAGTCTGGCATCTGTACGTAAAGTTCATAGGGCAGACCATCCAAACCAGGCGATTTACCCCTTGTGCAGCCAGTCATTGCCTCCCGTACTTCAGCGGCTGTTATCGGCTTTTCGCAACACTTCGCCTCAGTGGCCGAGAGCCGCGGCAGTCCGTCGAGGTAGACACTAAAGTCCATCCCTCTACCCGGCCCCCCGCTGCCCCCGAACAGCTGAGCGAAGTGTCGCTGAAAAGCTTCACACATTTGCCCGGGATCGAGTAGCATGCGCCCGTCGTGGTCCACCAAAGACCGGATCGTGGCTTTGTTGCCACGACGCGCCTCCGCCACTCGGGCCCATTGAACGGCTTTCGTCCCCTCGTGTCTGAGAGCACGCACCCTAGCTCTGACAACGCAGCCTTCGTGCTTTGCATTGAAGAATTGGTCAAGGGCCAATTTCGCCGCAAGCACGTCGGTCGCAATGCCTTTGCTAAGCGCCTCGTCTAATTTTCTAACTAGTTCTCCCTCTGCTCTATTTTTCTCTATTGCTAAAGCCTTACTAAACCTAATCGATTCTATTCTAATCGCTCTTTTCAGAGCAAACCACCACTTGTTGTTGACGATGGCCCCCGTCAACGCCCGCTTAACTAGTTCGCTAATCCGGTCTCTGTAGGCCTTGCGCGCTGGTAAGGACGCGTTTAGCTTCCAGTAGCCGGGTCCTCGTCTATGAAGCCTATCTAAGTCAAGCACACAGGTCACGAATTTGTGGTCCGTGTAGCTGACTATCTTGAATTGTGGACAGCCTATGCTAGACCTATCTATTTCCCTACAAAATACTCTATCTAGATATGATCTGGATGACCCTATGCGGTTTGTCCAAGTCCACATTGGCACATTCGGGAAATCCAATCGGTACCTGTCAGACAGTTCAAAACGCCTGAGCAGGTTGGTGAGGCTCTTGCACCCTCCACCCCTATCCGCTAATCCCACACAGTCCCAGCGTGCATCTAAGATCCCGTTCCAGTCGCCCACTAACACTAAAGAGCGGGACGTTCCAAGAAAGGTCTCCAGACGCCGGAAGAAATCAGGCCGCCCTGCTCCTGTCGGGGCATAGACGGCCACTAGCCTGAAAGCTTGCCCGTCTCCGCTGGTCACGTCCAGCACCACCAGCTTACCCTCTGGGTCCAGGAAGATGGCCCGTATGGCGAGATCCAAACCTCTCCGAAAAAGCACAGCAACTCCTCCACCCGATCCAGGACGGCTGGGAGATGCGTACACATCGTAGCCGCCGAAGATCGGTGCGAAGGCCCGTGCTTCGGAGATTCTGGTCTCGCTGATGGCCACTACATCTATGTTTAGTGACCTGAGGTCGTTGAGCAGGTGACCCTGCTTCCATGACGACCCCAAGCCACGCGCATTTATGCTGCCTATTCTGAGTGAGGTCATGTTTAAATAGAGTGGAAAAGATGGGAAAGACCACTTACCGTACTTTTGGTAGAGGAGGGATGGTTTTTACATCCCTTTTCACTTGATCGTCTGGTGAAGGGACCGTTGAATCGTCCCTTCGGCTGGTCGTCGGCTCTTCTAAGAGAATGTCTGAATATACTCTTCGATTGATGGTTCCTCCTAGGTCCCTGAAATCACCAACTGCGTTGGGGAATTTCGTTTTAATGTTTGTGTATTGTTTCTGTGCTATTTTTAGCAGTCTTATGTTAGTTGGCGTTTTGATTGGTGCTGGTATTATGTAGTCCTGTTGTGAAATGTCTGTGTTCAATTATGTAAGTCATTAGTTTCTTGTTGTGTGTGTTTATTGCCGTGCATTTGTTTTTCTGGGGGTGGGGTGTGGTTCTGCTATTTTCTTGTCGTTGTTGCTGGGTGTGTGTGTTTTGTTGTTGTGTTTGCGATGTTGGTGCTTGTGGTGGTGGTGTTGAAGGTGTTGTTGGCGGTGGGGTTGTCGCCGGTGGTGATGGTGGTGCTGGTGTGGGTGGTGATGGTGTTGGTGGTGTTGCTGCTGTGGGTCTCTTTGCAGTAGACTTTACCCTTTTCTCATTTCTTTCCTCCCTTTTCAAAGGCGACGATGCGCTGCTTCTGCGTTTGTGCCTTCTTGCGACCTTTTGCCATCCCTCTCCCACCTCACACTCCATGTCTGATTCTGTAAGGTCGGGGAGGGGTACCAGCTCCACTCTTTCACTTGTTGTTGTTGGTGATGTTTGCACTGGAGTCTCTGTTGCAGCTGCATTTGGTATTGCTGTTGTTGTTGTTAATATTTCCACTGCTGCTGCTGTCTTTGATTTCCGTGGAGTGGGTATGGGTGCCACGGACCTATCGTTCCTGGTTGCCGCTTGTCCTGTTGCTGGTAGCCGTGGAGCCGGATTCAGAAGGAGGGGGGTTTTCTCCTTTCTCAGGGTCTTCTCGTTGCAGAAGGCCCTGAGGTGAGTCTTCGATCCACAGCGAAAGCATTTCGGGCGTTTGCCCTCAACACTTATGGGCAGTTGAGTGCCGTTATCGAAGTCTATCACATCCGGGATAGCTTCGATGCACTCCTGGTTGGTTTGGATTAGCATCTCAATGGAGGAGCCGACCCAATCTTCTCTTACTTTTTTCTGTACTTGCAGTACAGTTGTTTTGTCCTCGATTCCGACGAGGACAGACGCGGCCAGCCAAGAAGGGGTCATTCCGGGGGGGACGTGGGTCAGTTTGACCCTCACAATTTTTTGCCCGCAGTAGGAGGGCACCAACACCATTTCCTCGCTCCTTAGGGTCACTACTGATTGGGCCTTTGCCTCCTGGGGTGTGGCAAAAAGTACGTCTACGGTGGCGTATTTTTTGCCTCGGGTGATGTGCGTTTTCCTCTGCCACACAGACCCCAAGGCTTTTTGTATTTGGGCCTCTGTGGCTCTTTCCACCCTACGGGATTTTGTACTTACTGTACGGTACGTGACCGTACAGTGCTCTTGGGTTTCGAAAAAATTTTTCGCTGCCTTGCAGATTGCTCGGTGTCCGTTCTTTGTCACCATCTTCTTCGCTTCCTCTAATTCCTCATTTGTTATGAGGATTGTTTCCAAGTTTTTCGCAATACCTGCAAATGAGATTGGTTTTTCTCTGCTGTTGTTGTTGTCGTCAGAGCTGCTGGTACTTTTGTTGCTGCAGGTACTACGACTACTGCCTCCGCCGCTGTTGCTGTGGTTGTTGTTGGTGTTGCTGCTGCTAATGCTGTTGTTGTTTATGCTGCTGGTGATGCTGTTGCGGCTGCTACTGTTGTTTTCATTGTCACTGTTGCTGTTGTTATTACGGCTGCTACTGCTATTATTCCTGACGTCAGACGAATGAACTGGGTTTTCGTATTTCCCGCACACCTGTTTCGTCGCTGTCGTCGTCGTCGTGGAGAAACCTTGCACGCTTTGCACGAGACTTTTCTTTTCTTTCGTCGCTTGCGAAAGAGAAGGGAGGGAGAGAGACACATTTAAAGAAGGGAGGGAGAGAGACAATCTTCTCTCTGCTGTAGTGATGATTGAGGAAGAAGAAGACGGAATGAGTGGGAGTGACGTATGAAATTTCTTTTTGGTAGCCATGTTTTTTTGTTTAAAATGAAATTTTGGGTACAAAACCCCAATAACTGGTTATTTAACCCCGAAGGGCCAAATAACGGACAGAAAGACCCCTCTCACGAGGAGGAGGGTGTCTTTATCAACAATTTGGTTCAAGTTTTAAACAATTTACAATTGTTTTAACGGTTAAAAATTACTATACCTTACAGAGCCGAGCCTCCGTCAACCATGGCATTCAATAATAATAATAATAATAATAATACAAAAGAATTGGTGGGAGCATCAACCACCTCCCATACTTGAAAAAGATCACATCTCAATCTTGTGGAACTTTAGCATCCAAACAGACCGAAAAATAGATGCAAACAGACCTGATATAATATTGAAGGACTTTCAAAAGAGGGTATGCCTGCTAATTGATATGTCTGTTCCAATAGACAAGAATGTATCTATAAAAACATTTGAAAAATTGAGCAAGTATAAGGACCTGGAGATAGAAATTGGAAAAATGTGGAAATTGAGAACTAAAACAATACCAGTGGTTGTAGGCGCTCTGGGAATGATACCTAAGGGGTCTAATGACTACTTATCGCAAATCCCAGGAAACCCGCGTATAGGAGAAATACAAAAGATAGTACTAATGGGAACTGCCCATATACTAAGGAAGATTCTGTCAATATAAGTACATCACAAGTCTAAACACTAAAGATGCATGTGTGAATATGTATGTTCTTTCTTGAACATGGCGGACCTTGTTGTCTCTTGAGGTCACTGGTTGTGACTTGGTGATAACTCGTATGAACATAAAGCAAGATAAATGCAACTGTAATAATAATAATAATAATGCTTTCTTTATTAACCCCAAGGGTTTACACAAAGTAGACATTAAGAACAGTACAGGACAATACAGGACGGTACAAAAGGGCATTTCTGCGTGTAAAAACACAAAAAAACAGAGGATGTAATAATAGAACAATGAAAAAATTCCCCAATAGGGGGCAGACTTCCGAGGGATATTCGTGGAGAAAGCCCATTAAAAAGCCACAGTGATCCTGACCACCAGGGCAAGTGCCCTCTCCCAGTTTTCCACCTTTAATTTACAGACACATACTCAGAGTAGGACCGTTCGCTCGGGCCATTCTTGCCTCTCTCACCCATCTTTCAACAAAAAGCTGGGAAGAGAGCACTTCCCTCTCTACCCTGATTTTCCTTTTCAAATTAAATTTGAAAAAGTTAATCAGGGCATCACCGAAGAGGTAAGTGCTCGTCTTCAGCCCTTTCAAACGTGTCCACCATACTATCTCTTTCGCCATGGCCACCAGACAGATAAAAACTGCCTGCCCTTCTCGGCTAAAGGAAGAGGGCGGGGCAATCCTCACGATGGACTCAGCTGATAGCTGGATCCGTTCTACACGCGACGGCAGGTGTTCGACATAAACCCACAAGTCAGCAATGCTCGGACACTGGACGAGTGCGTGCAGGACGTTTTCGTCGCCCTGCACGCATCTCGGACATGCCCGGCTGACTCCATGCCTGTAGAGTTTATCCCGAACTGGCAAAGCTCCTCGGTAGCACTGCCAGCCCAGGGATTTCTGGAAGTTGTCCATAGGCCCCGGCCCGAAAGTTATTCTGAAGAGATTGGCTAGTTGATTTTCGTCGACGCCTAGAGTTTCCCCAAGTACGTCATCGCTCTTCCCCCCCACTAATCCTCTATAGAACGTCAGGGTGGAGTTTCCACCGATCACATTGCCCGATTGGTCGAGGGCTGTGAGCGCCTGAAGACATTCCAGTCTCGAAGCGCTCCCTCTCGGTCTTCGCTTGACCCAGGACTGCAGCTCCGTCAAAGAGACGAGCTGGGGAAAGACATGTGTAGCAAACGGCGACCACACCTGATCACCGTCGAGGAAGAGGTGGAGATGTCGTAGCCTGAGCGCGTGTCTGCGCATCATCAGCCACGACATGCCCAGCCCTCCACGTAGCGGGTGTTGATAGCAGATGGACTGCCTGACCATCGGAGCGCGTCCCTTCCACAAAAAGCGAAAGAGCAAACGCTCCAGTGCTGTCAGGCGGGGCTTAGAACAAGGTCGACGGTCAGGCGGTAGTATATGACGGGCGCGATGTACGCGTTAGCCACCTCCGCTCGACCTTTCAGGGATAGCTTCCTCTCAGCCCATTTCTGTGTGAGAGAAGCCACCCTGCTCGTCACCTCGTCCCAGTTTTTGTCCGTCTGGAGATCCAGACCGAATCAGACCCCTAGCAATTTAACCGGTCCGTCCGTCCAGCGCCCGACGACGCTGTTGGACGGCATGGACCTGCCTCTCCAGGTGCCGAGCTGCAGGCCCACTGACTTTTCCTGCTTGATCATTGCTCCTGTCACCGCTTCGTATTCTCTTAGTGTAATGCCGATCGCCTCGATGTGTTTGGCGTTCGACACCACTACGGTGACATCGTCCGCATATGCTGACACGGATCTTCCGCATCCTAGTTCGCGCGGGACTCCCTCAACATCTCCAGTTTGTGCAGTAATGGCTCGAGAGTCAATACGTACAAGTGGGACGAGAGGGGACATCCTTGGCGGACCGAGCGCATGATGTTGAACGGTTCCGAAAGGTGACCGTTCACTCTCACCACAGAGCAGATGTTGCTGTGCATGGCAGCGATCCAGCCTCTGAAGACGGGCCCAAAGCCAGCCGCCCTCAGGACTGCCGCCAGGTAACGATGGTCGACCCTATCGAAAGCTTTCGACTGATATAAATTGATCATGGACCCACCCGTGCCAGGTTCTCTAGCTACCCTCTCTACGATGTATCGCATGAGGTGGAGGTTGTCGTGGATGGATCTGTCGGGAATGGCGCATGTCTGCGCCTCTCCCACCAGACCACCAACGACAAGCGCAAACCTCTTTGCTAGCACCTTGGCCAAAATTTTGAACTCTGTGTTTAGCAGAGTTATGGGCCTAAAATTATCTGTTATCCCCCTTGTTCGGATCCTTTCTCAGCAGCGCCACAGCTCCTCGGATCACAGAGCTGTGAATTCTCCCGTTCTGTTGCCAGTTGTAGTAGACGTCCGCCAAGAGGCCTCCGAAACAGGTCTGGCATCTGTACGTAAAGTTCATAGAGCAGACCATCCAAATCAGGCGATTTACCCATTGTGCAGCCAGTCATTGCCTCCCGGACTTCAGCGGCTGTTATCGGCTTTTCGCAACATTCCGCCTTAGTGACCGAGAGCCGCGGCAGTCCATCGAGGGAGACACTAAAGTCCATCCCTCGATCCGGCCCGCCGCTGCCCCCGAACAGCTGTGCGAATTGTCGCTGAAAACCTTCACACATTTGCCCGGGATCGAGTAGCATGCGCCCGTCATGGTCCACCAAAGGCCGGATCGTGGCTTTGTTGCCACGACGCGCCTCCGCCACCCGGGCCCATTGAACGGCTTTCGTCCCCTCGTGTCTGAGAGCACGCACCCTAGCTCTGACAACGCAGCCTTCGTGCTTTGCATTGAAGAATTGGTCAAGGGCCAATTTCGCCGCAAGTACGTCGGTCGCGATGCCTTTGCTAAGCGTCTCGTCTAATTTTCGAACTAGTTCTCCCTCTGCTCTATTTTTCTCTATTGCTAAAGCCTTACTAAACCTTATGGACTCTATTCTAATCGCTCTTTTCAGAACAAACCACCACTTGTTGTTGACGATAGCCCCGTCAACGCCCGCTTAAATAGTTCGCTAATCCGGTCTCTGTAGGCCTTGCGCGCTGGTAAGGACGCGTTTAGCTTCCAGTAGCCGGGTCCTCGTCTATGAAGCCTATCTAAGTCAAGCACACAGATCACGAATTTGTGGTCCGTGTAGCTGACTATCTTGAATTGTGGACAGCCTATGCTAGACCTATCTATTTCCCTACAATATACTCTATGTAGATATGATCTGGATGACCCTGTGCGATTTGTCGATGGCCCGTATGGCGAGAAAGATGGCCCATATGGCGAGATCCAAACCTCTCCGAAAAAGCACAGCAACTCCTCCCCTCGATCCAGGATGGCTGGGAGATGCGAACACATCGTAGCCACCGAAGATCGGTGCGAAGGCCCGTGCTTCGGAGATTCTGGTCTCGCTGATGGCCACTACATCTATGTTTAGTGACCTGAGGTCGTTGAGCAGGTGGCCCTGCTTCCATGACGACCCCAAGCCACGCGCATTTATGCTGCCTATTCTGAGTGAGGTCATGTTGAAATGGAGTGGAAAAGATGGGAAAGACCACTTACTTTACTTCTCGTAGAGGAAGGATGGTTTGTCCATCCTTTTCACTGCTTGTGGCCTCCTCCGGAAGGATGTCCTTATAAATCCTGCTGGAGAATGCTTGTCGGAAATCTCCGATGTCTTTGGGGAATTTTTGTTTTAGTGTGGTGTACGTTTTCTGTGTGATGCGAGTGATTTGTATGTGTGGAGGTGGTGTGAACTTTTGGGTTGTTGTGTAGTCTTCTTCTGTGACGCTGGTGTTGTGTTGGATGTAGTGTAATAATTGGTTGTTGTTCAAATTTAATGCTGTGTAGTGTGTATCGTTTTGGTTGTTTTGTTTTGTTTGCGTTTGTTGTGGGTTTGTTTCTGTTTCGCTTTTTGGTGACTTTTGTGGTGTTGGTGATGGTGGTGTTGTGGTTAATGATGGTGATGGTGTTGGTGTTTGATGTGATGGGGTTGGTGATACTGGTGTGGATGGTGGCATATCTGTCCTAACTTTTTTGTTTGATAGTTTATTTGTTTCCCTCTGTATTTTGTTTTTGGAGGGCGAAGGAAGAGGATTTTTTCTTTTTTGGTTTCTTTTTCTTTTTTTCTTTTTTCCTGATACCGTTTCCCACTCCTCGTCGTCACAATCTGTCTCCAGTTGCGATAGGTCGGGGAGTGGAAAATCCTCCACAGGCGTTGGTTTTGGTTGTGGTGCGGTGGATAGTGTAGGCGCTGGTGCTAGTTCTGGCCCGTTGGGTGGTGGTGGTGTTGGTTTTGCTACTGTTGCTGGGGTTGTTGCTGTTACAGTTGCTTCTGTTGTTGCTGCTACAGTTGTTGCTGCCATTTCTGCTGCTGGTGGTGTTGATGGTTGAGTCACTGGGGTGGGTAATAGAGGTGGCCTCAACCTTTTAGCCTGAGGGCAGAAAGCCCTTAGGTGGGTTCCTTCACCACAAACGACACAACTAGGCCTTCTGTCCTCGACGATTACGGTGAGGTGGCTGCCGTCAGTGAGGTCTATTACCTCTGAGATCACCTCAATGCATTTTTGGTCCGCTTGGATCAGGAGCTCCATCCCAGATCCGGACCAGTTCTCCTGCTTTTCTTTCGCTATTTCGATTATCTTGGTGTTGTCTTTGATGCCGGCGAGGGCGGCAGCCATTAGCCAGGGAATTTCGATGGCCGGTGGAACGTGGGTCACCCTGATCTTCACGAGTCTTTGGCCACAATAGCTTGGGACGAGTGTGAAGTCGTCACTTCTTAATGGGGCCATAGAGTGTTCTCTGGCCTCCTGTGGTGTTTCAAAGAATATGTCCACGGTTCCATATTTCTTCCCACGTCTGATGTGGGTTTTTTTTGCCCACACATGTCCCAAAGCTTTTTGGATTTGGGACTCGGATGCCCGTTCCACTCGGCGCGATTTTATGTTAATCGTACGATAAGACACGGTGCATAGGCGCCGATGCTCCATTTTATTAGGGGGGGGGACTGACCCTGTACCCATCTTTCTTTACCATTCTTTTGGCTTCTTCTAATTCCGCCTGAGTTACCTGGAATGCTTCGCACCTTTTTGCTACTCTGGCAAAAGACAGGCTGGTTTTCTTAATTTCATTGTTGCTGTTGTTGTTATCGTTATTTTTGTTATTGTTAATTTTAGTTTCAGTTGTGGTGGTGGTGGCGTCAGTGGTGTTCGGTGTGGAAGAGTTCATTTTGGGTGGATTCATTTCGATATCACGAGATAATTTACTTTTTTCTTTTGTTTCTGTTGTTGCTGTGGTGGTGGTGGGAGTGGCGGCTTCAACACCTGCAGTCATTGGTAATGGCGGAAAATGAATGTCTGCCTGAGACAAATTTAAAATATTGCTACTGCTTATATTTTTAGTGTTGGCAAACGTAGTAATATTTACAATGGTGGTGTCGGTGTGAGGTGTTAGTTTGTGAGGAAGGTGTGACACTGAGTCGTCTATGATTTTTTCAAAGAAAAATATTTTGTTTGATAATTATAAAAGTTTAAATTTTGGGCTCAAGGCCCCAATCTTTTTGAGTGTCCTTTTCAGATAACAATGTATGTGCACTTATATACAGTTAACAATAAAATTTTCCATAAATGACAATTTTAAACAACTGAAAATAACAAACCTTTGCCAATAATAATAATAATAATAATAATAGTAATAATTTCATTTATTAGCCACAAGGGCCGCCATGTAGAGGACAATACAAAGACAGGAACAGTGGGGGTTTAAAATAAGGTTGAGTAAAAGTACACAATGGCAAGACTAATTTAACAATGAAGATATGAAAAATATAAAATATAAAATAAACTATGCATAAATATAACAAAATAAATTCCCTGATAGGAGGTGGACGACCCTGGGGTGACTCAGGTACCCCACCAATCCTGAACCACCCTGCGCTTCTAGGGCAGCCCTCTCCTCAAGTTAGCTAGCCTATAGGCGCATGGTCAGAGTAGGCCCATTCACATGGGCCATTCTTGCCACATTCATCTACCTTTTAGCAAATGTACTGGGGGGGGGGGCAGCACTTCTTTCTCCGCCCTCACCTTCCTTTCCAGATGAAACTTGAAGAAGTTGATGAGGGATTGGCCGAAGAGAAAAGTGTCTGTCTTCAGTCCTTTTAATCTGGTCCACCATATAACCTCTTTCGCAACGGCCACCAGACAGAGGAAAATTTCCTGCTCTTCCTGACCTAAGGAAGGCGGCGGGTCGATCTTCACTATGGACTCGGCCGATAGCCGGATTCTTACTACACGCGACAGTAGCTGTTCGACATAACTACACAAGTCAGTAATGCACGGACTTTGGACAAGTGCGTACAGAACGGTTTCGTCGTTCTGTGCGCATCTTGGGCAGGTCCGTCTGACAGAACTTCCGTGCCTATAGAGTTTATCCCGAACCGGCAGTGCTCCTCGGTAGAACTGCCAAGCGAGGAATTTCTGGAAATTGTCCATCGTCCCCGGCTCGAAAGTCCTCCGGTACAGACTGGTCAGTTCGACTTCGTCGAGGACCTAAGCTTCTCCGAGTGCGTCATCGCACTTGCCCACCACTAATCCTTTATAGAACTCGAGAGTGGAAGTTTCACTGATCGCATTGTCCGCTTGATCGAGGGCAGTGAGTGCCTGGCAACATCCCAGGTGCCAGTCACCCTGTCTCGGTCTCTTCTTGACCCAGGACTGCAGCTCAGTCAAAGAAACGAGCTGCGGAAAGGTCCATTTGATAAACGGCGACCACACCTGTTCACCGTTTAGGCAGAATATCTGGAGATGTCGTAGCCTCAACGCATGTCTGCGTATCATTAGCCATGGCATGCCCAGCCCTCCGCGTAGAGGGTGCTGGCAGCAGATGGACCGCCTCACCAACGGAACTTGTCCCCTCCACAAGAATTTGAAGAGGAGCCGTTCCAACTTGACAAGGTGCGGACGGGGCGAAGCACGACGGTCAGGCGGTAGTAGATGACGGACGCGATGTACGCAATCGCCACCTCCCCGTGACCTTTCAGTGATAGCTTCCTCCCAGCCCATTTTTGGGTGAGACTGGCTACTCTGCTCGTTACCTCGTCCCAATTCTTTTCCACCTGGAGGTTGGTCCGAACCAAACCCCGAGCAACTTTACCGGTCCGTCTGTCCAGCGCCCCACGACGCTGTTGGACGGCATAGGCTTGCCTCTCCAGGTTCCGAGCTGCAAGCAAACCGACTTTTCCGGGCTAAGTTTGGCTCCTGTCAACCTTTCATATTCTTTCAATAAGGTACCGACCACCTCGATTTCTGAGGTGTTCGACACCATCACTGTGATGTCGTCCGCATAAGCCGATGCCGCCTTTCCACGTCCCGGTTCGAGCGGGATGCCCTGCAACAGCTCCAGCTTCCGCAGTAAAGGCTCGAGAGTCAATATGTACAGAAGGAAAGAGAGAGGGCACCTTTGACGGACCGATCGGGAGAGCCGAAATGGTTCCGATAGGTGGCCATTAACCTTGACCACCGACCGTGTGTCGCTGTGCATTGCAGCGATCCAGCTTCTGAAGACAGGGCTGAAGCCAGCCGCTTTGAGGACAAACTCCAGATACTGGTGGTCGACCCTATCGAATGCTTTCGATTGATCTAAATTGATCAGTGCCCCACCGAAGCCAGGTTTACACCCTACCCTCTCTATGATTTATCGCATGAGGTGAAGATTGTCGTGTGTGGACCTTGATGGGATTGCGCAAGTTTGCGCCTCCCCAACCAAATCTTCAACGACAAGCGCCAATCTCTTTGCTAACACCTTCGTCAAAATCTTAAACTCTGTGTTGAGCAGAGTTATAGGCCTGAAGTTGTCTAATGTATCCCTCTTGTTCTCTTCTTTCCTTATCAGCGTCACCACTGCCCTGCTCACAGAACTGGGAATACTCCCATTCTGCTGCCAGTTGCAGTAGAGGGCTTCGAGGAGATCGGAGAACAAGTCTTGCATATTTACGTAAAGCCCGTAGGGCAGGCCATCCAAACCGGATGAGTTGCGGCTCATTCAGCCGACAAGGGCGTCCTGAATCTCGGCCTTTTCTATTTTTCTCTAACGCTAGTTCTTTGCTGAACTCTATCGAAGTTACTCTAATCTCTCTTTTGAGAGCCCCCCACCATCTGTTGTTGATGATCCCCCCTGTCAACTTTTGCTTAACTAAATTGTTGACTCGGTCCCTGTAAGCCTTACGTGCCGGAAATGACATGTTCAGCTTCCAGTAATCCGGTCCCAACCTACGCGTTTTATCTAGGTCGACCATACAGATCACAAATTTGTGATCTGATTAGGCGACCGTTTTAAAAAGTGGGCAGCCTACACTATTTCTATCTATTTTCCTAATGAAGATCCTGTCTATATACAATCTAGATGACACCATGCGGTTGGTTCATGTCCATACTGGCGCATTGGGGAAATCTAGTCGATACCTGTCAGACAGTTGGAACTGGCTGATTAGGTGCTTGAGGCTTTTGCACCCCCCGCTCCTATCAGCTACTCCCACACAATCCCAGCGTGCGTCTAAGATGCCGTTAATAATAATAATTGTTTCTACTTTTGGCACAAGGCCAACAATTATCCCAGTGTATTACTGGTACTTTATTTTATCAACCCCGTAAGGATGAAAGGCAAAGTTAACCTCGGAGGGATTTGAACTCAGTCCATAAAGGGCCGTAACTCTTTGCGGCAAAGCATGGCGTCCGACCTTCTACCGATACTGCCAATCAACCACCCATACAACTACATAATAATAATAATAATAATTGTTTCTACTTTTTGGCATAAGGCCAGCAATTACCCAGTACATTACTGGTACTTTATTTTATCGACCCCGTAAGGATGAAAGGCAAAGTTGACCTCAGCGGGATTTGAACTCAGAATGGAAAGGGCCGTAACTGTATGCATCAAAGCTTGACGTCCGACCCTCTACCGATACTGCCAATCACTGTTTTACGTCCATTCTTCCACGTTAGCATGGGTTAGATGGGTTGTCCTGTTGTGGGCAATGCCAGGTCAGGTGACTATGTCTTGCTCATACAGAACTGATTTGGGCTTGATTTCTACAGCTGGATGCCCTTCCTAACATCAACCTCATTTACAGTGGGTTCTGGGTGCTTTTTAACATGGCACCTACACAACCACTTTACAGTGTGGGCTGAGTGATTTTTTGTCATGACACCTGGGGCCATATTGTCTATAAGCTTCAGCTTCAGCTTGTACCCATGAGAAGAAGGGTCTTCTGTATTACTGCATAACGCCAGCGGTCTCAGTCTGTGTCATTGCCTTTGAGAGGTGCAATTGGGCAAGATCAGCTTTTATCACCTCATCCCAGGTCTACTTTGGTCTCCCTACTCCAAGACATCCATCGACTTTTAGTGCTCTGCACCTTTTTATGCAGCTGTCATCCTTCATACGCATCACATATCCATACCAACATAATCTCCTCTCCTGCACACAACATTTGATTCCTCTGATGCCTAGTCTCTCTCTTAATTCATTTATGCTTTGCCATTCGCGTATATTACACATTCGCATATATTACACATCCATCGGAGCATGCAATCTTCATTTCTTTCTAATCTACACAAGTCTTGTGCACAACACCCAGGTCTCACTACCATGCGACATTGCTTTCATATGCACGAATCATACAGTCTGCTTTTCATTTTGAGGGAAAACCCTTTTGCAGCTTGCAGTGGTAGTAACTCCCTGAACTTGCTCCATCCCGTTCTTAATCGGGCTACTGTACTTTCAGAACACCCACCTTCACTGCTAATTCGCTCACTTAGGTAGCAGAAGCTGTCTACTGTTTCTACCAAGCCCTCTCAGAATTTGGTAGTGCTTGTTTCTTGTGATCATTTACTGCTTACTGTCCCAGTGCAGCTGTTACATGTAAAGCGTATATTCTTAGCTAAACTTCCTTACATTCCACTACACATCTTGTGTACCCATTGTTTACATATGGGGCAAAGGATGAAATTTCTACCTACACCTTTCCTACATACTCAGCAATGCCATTTCCCTGAGGGGATCTGGGTTCTGTTTTCTCTTCTACTTACTAGGACCTTAGTCTTTGTCAGGTTGACTTTGTGACCCCGTCTTTCTAGGCCCTGCTTCCATGTTTGGAATTTCTTCTCTAGTTCCACTATAGATTCAGCGATAAGTGTAAGATCATCCATGTACAGACATTCCCATGGGCATCCGGTCTTAAACTCCTCTTTTATAGCCTGCAATATGATAATAAACAGGAGAGGGCTAAGATCAGAGCCCTGGTGGACACCAACCTGTATGATAAATTCCTCGCTATAGTCATTGTTAACCCTAACTTTGCTGACTGCTCCCCTATACATGGCTTGTACACCATTCACAAGCCATTCATCTACTCCTAGTTTTCTAAAAGCCTACTAGATTATAGCACTGGGCACTCTGTCGAAGGCTTTTTCCAGATCGACAAATACCAGCTAGAGCGACTTACCTTTAGCTAGGTACTTTTCCTGTAACTGCTTCACAAGGAAGAGTGCATCAGTGGTGCTTTTTCCTGGCACAAACTTAAACTGCATCTGATCTAGATTTACCCTGTCCCCAATCAGCTGTGCTATAACTCTTTCTGTTATTTTCATGACCTGGTCCATCAGCTTTATACCTCTATAGTTTCCTCTATTTAGTGCATCTCCTTTACCCTTGTAGCAGTTGACAATGTTGCTGTTGTGCCAATCATTTGTAATGATGCTTTCTAGTATTAGTTAACAATATGTATAGTTATGGTGTGACCTGCCGACCCAGATGCTTTCAGCATCTCGGCAGCTATACTCGATGGACCAGTTGCTTTCCCAGTCATCATATCCTTAATTGCCTTACTTACTACACTGCTGCTGACTTGTATTGCTTGGGCCTCTATGGGGTCCACTTGGAGTAGCGTCCCTTTCTCCCATGAATTCTCCTCATTTAGTAAACTTTCATAATGGCTCTTCCACACAGCTTTCTTCTCGACACTTGTGAGAAAAAGCTCACCTTTATCACCCTGGACATACTTCTCACCAATGACATCACAATTTTCTCTAACACACTGCCTCACAATCTTGAACAGTTTGTTAAGGCAGTAGTATGCATTAAGGACACATAAAACCTATCCTTATGCTCGTCTGGCAACCCAGATTGGGGTACGTAAGCTGATATAAATGTAGCAATTGTTTTATTCAAGACTAGTCTGAATTTAATGATTCTTGCGTTTACCCAGTTCACTGAGATTATCTTATCCACGCATTTGTCAGCAAATAAGAAACCTACACCACCCAACTCATTGTCATTTCCCACCCAGAAAAATTTGTAGCACTGATTTTTGCCTACAAGGACTCTAGCAGACTCTCCTCTCCCTCTAGTCTCTTGCACACAACATACACCAATTTCCATTTGCTCTAACTTCTCTATGATTTCTCTTGCTCTTCCTTTCATTGTGCTCACGTTGATGGTGCCAAATCAGAGTTTTGGGCATTTGTCATCACTGGTGGGGAGGGTGTATTTTTGTGGGGTAATGTGTATGATTTCTGTCTCTGAATTAAAGCTTTTGCATGGAAGCTTGGTAACTCGTGGATTCATATTTATTTATTTCGGGTTGTTCCATCATCTTCAGCTCATCCATAGATAATTATAAACAATAATTTCTTCAGGGCAAGGATAGAAAAGACGGTAGTAGTAATGGCAGAATTGTTGGCGTAGGTAATGGGTGAGGATATGTTGTATATCATCATCATCATCATCTTCGTTTAACGTCCATTTTACACGCTAGCATGGGTTAGACTATATATATATATATACATATATATATATATTTGGTTCCTTTACCGGTTTTGCAGTTCTTCTGCTTTTCAAAAGTAGAGTTGAGATGGAGGGTCTGTGGTTTTGCTCACATCTGATTGGTCTTTGAATGTTACTTGTTTTATATGGAAAAAAGTGGCTCGAAACGCCAGGTTTTTAGAGAAGTAATTTGATTGGTTGATCAATAAGTATAATAAATTTCAAAATAAGACTCCAGTTGCATTTTGGATTTCATCTTTTTTTCTTTATACTTTCACTCGTGTAGGACATCTCGGTTATTTTCCATTTTGTAAAAAAAACCTCACTTTCTAATAATATATATATATATATATAAAAAAACGAAAAATCAGTGATGCATCTGGACTCAGTTTATTGCGTGTTACAATTGTTTCGCCGGCAGGTAGCCCGAGACATGATCACTGTATGGATCTGGCTGAAATTTGCTCCGAATGAACTACCCGTGTCCGAAGGAACCTGCAGCCGTAGAATCAGACAGATCCATACAGTGATCATGTCTTGCGCTACCTGCCGGCGAAACAATTGTAACACGCAATAAACTGAGTCCAGGTGCATCACTGATTTTTCGTTTTTTATACTATGCACACTCTACTCTGTATGAATATTGAGTGCTAATTTTGGCATACCGCCTATGGAAGCACCATAGCTACCATTATACACAAGTATATATATATATATATAGTATAATAATAAATTTGAAGACTAAAATCCAAAGAGGACTCGATAAGGATAAATATATATCAAATATATAAGAACCGTAGAGCAAATATTTATTAAAATAACAGATCCGTTAAGAGTGAAAGCAACGATTTTTGCTTAAACTTTAATCTGTTATTTTAATAAATATACATATATATATATATATGTGTATGTATGAATATATATATATATGTATGTATGTATATATATATGTATGAATATATATATATATGTATGTATGTATATATATATATGTATGAATATATATATATATATATATATATATATATATGTATGTATATATATATATGTATATATATATATATATATATATGTATGTATGTATATATATATATATATGCATGTATATATATATATATATATAGATATATATATATATATATTTATGGAGGCACATGGCTTAGTGTTTAGAGCCTTGCAATCGAACGGTTGTGAGTTCAATTCTCAGACCGGGTGATGTGTTGTTTCCTTGAGCAAGACACTTTATTTCACATTGCTCCAGTTTACTCAGCTGTAGAGATGAGATGATAGCGACTGGGGTCCATATCATTCCACTGCAAAGTGGTCGTGGAGGTGCCATGGTAAAAAAGCACCCAGTACTCACTGTAAATGACGTTGGTGTTAGGAAGGGCATCCAGCTGTAGAAATCAAGCCAGAATCAGTTCCCGTCCCACCCTTGCAAGCAGGGAAAAACCGGACGTATGATGAAATGATGATATATATATTTATTAAAATAACAGATTAAAGTTTAAGCAAAGAATCGCTGCTTTCACCCTTAATGGGATCTTACAGCAAAGCATATACAAACTGAAAGAGAAACTAGGTATAAGAGGAATTACATTGTGCAGGAGAGGAGATTACACTGTGTAACAAAAACATTTTCTTTCTCTCTTCCTGGCTTGTAATCACTTTTTTTGTGTTGCTTAGGTCCCAAATAAATTTTAAAAAAAGTGCTATTAAACAGTGAAAAGTTTGGGTTTGTAAAAATTCTAAGCTATTCACTAGAATAATTTGTATGCTGGATTTTACGTTGTATGTAAGTTTAATTTGCTTATGTTAAATGATTTTTTAAATATATGTTTCAGGTTAAATTAAAATGATAACATAAAGAGAAATACCTAAAAGTGCAATAAAGTATAAAATTGTTAAAAAGTGGATTAAAGAGATTTATTGATACTGGGGTACCAGAAAAAGTTCCTCACTTCCCAAACCAAAAAGAAGTCAATGACTTGGTCAGGGATACGGGTCTGACCAAGTCAAATGCAGTGCTATTCGTTTCCAGGATGAAGCAGTGGAACTTGGTCAAGGAGGAACTGCAGGTGACAAGTCAGAGAAGTCGACACGAACCTTTCTCAGGCTTTTACACTCTTAGGGATGGCCTCTGCTTCTGCCATGATGTGCCTGGACTGTTTGACATTATTGGGGTGCCGTTTGTGCCCAAGGAGTAGCGGCTATTTATAGACAGCTCCACCAAAAGTTTGAAGGCTGTCCTCCTCCACAATGGAACAAGTTCCCGACACTGCCCCTAGCTCATTCAGTCTGCCTAAAGGAAGATTACTACAGTGTGAAAGTCCTCTTAGAAGCTCTGCAATACAACCAGTACAATTGGGAAATCATTGGAGACTTCAAGATGGTGGCTTTCCTGCTTGGACTCCAAGGAGGCTTTATCAAATTCCAATGCTTTCTCTTCCTTTGGGACAGCAGAGCCACCCCTGACCACTACAAAAGAAAGAACTGGAAGCAGCGAACAGAATTTGTAGTTGGGACTCGAAACGTCATGTGGGAGCCACTGGTTGATCCCAGGATTGTGCTCATGCCGCCACAGCACATTAAGTTGGGGTTGATGAAGCAGTTTGTGAAAGCTCTCAACCAAGAATCAGCCGCTTTTAAGTACCTTCTTTAGTTCTTCCCCAAGTTATCTGAGGTCAAAATCAAAGGTGGAATTTTGTTGGACCTCAGATAAAGAAGGTGTTTGAGTCTACCGAGTTCTCCAAAAAAGCTCAATAGGATTGAGAGAACAGCATGGAACTGTATCAAGGCAGTTGTTAAGGGCTTCCTGGGCAACTACAGAGCTGAAAACTACCAGCAACTGGTGCAGGATCTGATAAAGGCTTTTGGCGCCATGGGATGCAGGATGTCGCTTAAACTCCATATGCTGGACGCTCACCTGGAAAAATTCAAGGACAATATGGGCGCCTACTCAGAAGAACAAGGCGAACGATTCCACTAAGATGTGAAAGAGATAGAGCAGAGGTACCAGGGCCGCTACAATGAAAAAATGATGGGGGCCTATATCTGGGTCTAGTGCGGGAATGTGACCTGGACTACACCTCAAATCCAGGAAATCCAGTCATTTCCAACGTGTATCAGTTGCTTTATAAGTGTTATTTGTTTTTACTTGTTTGCTTTTGATAAGCTTGTGTAATAAAATAAATATATACTCTGTTGATTTAATTATATGAACTGATAAATTTTAAAAAATGTGTTTTTTCTGTAAAAATATGAACATTTTGAAATATCAAACTTCTGACCACAAACCCAAACTTCTGATTAAATAATAGTGTTTTTTTATAATAATGGGATATAACAAACCATGAAATGACACTTAGAACCAGGGAACAAAAAATATGTTACACAGTGTTATGTTAGTATGGACATGTGATGTGTATGAAGAATGACAGCTGAATAAAAAGGTGCCGGGCACTCTAAGTTGATGAAAGGTATGGAATAGGAAGACCCAGGAAGATTTGGGATAAGGTGATAAAAACTGACCTTGCACAACTGCACCTCCCAAATTCAATGACATAGGACCGAGATCTCTGGCATTATGCAGTAATAAGCACAGCCTAAGCATACATCTAGTATGCATCACCTTCACCTCCATCCCCCCTTCCATACACCTCCCACATCATAACACCCCACCCATGTCCTAACAATCTGCCTCCTCACACATGCCCCTATACCCATCTCCCCAGTCCCCACACATCTCCCCTACCAAAGTCCCCAACACACACTGTAAAGTGGTTGTGATGGTGACACAACAAAAAGTGCCCAGCCCACACTTTAAAGTGTTCATGTAGATATCATAACAAAATGCATCCAACCCATACTGTAAAGTGGTCTTGTAGGTGTCTTGAAAAAAGCACCCAACCCCCATTATAAAGTGGTCGTGTAGATGCCACAACAAAAAACATCCAGTTCACACTGTAAATGTGGTTGGCATTAGGAAGGGCATCCAGCTGTAGAAACCAAGCCAAAATCAGTTCTGTCTGAGGAAGACATGGTCATGTGACCTGGCCTATACCACATGACAACTCGTCTAACACATGCTAGCGTGGAAAAAATATGTTGAGGGTGAAGATGGTGATGGTAATATATATATATACGTATCATCATCATCATCATCATCATCACCATTTAATTTTATTCTATTCAGCTACAGAAGCAGTGACCCTCATTTTTACCACAACATCTAGGATGTGGGAAGGAGCAAAAGAGTCACTGACTGTGGCATCCCAAATGAGATATCTACCTCTATATCATTAAACCCTTCTAAAATGAAAAATTTATATTTAATGAGGTTTCCATTCTCTATTGAATATATGTGATTAAGATTACATTCTGTTTTCCCTACAGATTTGGTCGCAAACCCATATTTCTCCTGACAAGTTCATGTGTAGCTATTTTTGGAACTGGTAAAATCTTCATACCATCATTAACTATTTTTATGGTTCTTCATTGTATTCAAGCTGCTGCAATTGTTGGTATTGTGTTGACCCTGTATTCACTGAGTAAGTTATTCTCCAAACTGTTTTTTCTCAAAGAAATCTTTTTCGTTTCTGTCACTGCCCACTCTCCACTTAATTTCACATTCTATTTTCCTACTATCTCAAGCATAAAACTAATATATTTCTTCATTACATACACACACACACACATATATATATATATATCATCATCATCATTTTACGTCCGCTTTTCCCTGCTTGCAAGGGTGGGATGAGTCCTATTCAGCACAGCATCTCTCCACTTGTCACGGTCCTTCGTCATCTCCACCGTGAGCTTCAGCAATCTGAGGTCTGCTCTCACCACCTTCGCCCATGTTTTTCGTGGTCTTCCTCTACTGCGTCTTCCTTCTACTGGGATTTCTTAGCACATCTTTACCCAGCGGTCATCCTCCATGCGCATCACGTCCATACCATCTCGGTCTTCTCTCCTACACACTACAATTTATACCTTGCAGACACAGTTTCTCTCTCAACATATCCATGCTCGGCCGTTCATTGACATTGCACATCCAACGGAGCATGCTTGCCTCATTTCTCTCCAGCCATCACATATCCTCCGCAGTTGATGCCCGTGTCTCACTACCATGCAGCATCGTGCACCTCACACAGGCATCATATAACCGGCCTTTCGTATGCAGGGGAAACCCTTCTTCATCAGCAGAGGAAGCAGCTCCCTAAACTTCTTCCAACCCGTTCTTATTCTAGATACTATGGCCTTGGAACACCCCCCTCCCATGCCAATCTGATCACCTAGGTACCGAAAGCTATCAACCACTTCTATAGCATCCACCTGCATTTGAAAAATGTGTCTATCAATGTGACTTCTACTGTCAAATTTCCCTGTACATCTACTGCATACGTATTTCACCCTACCTGCTAGTTTGCCTGCTATCCCACTACATCTCTTGTGTACCCAAGATCTGCATTGTGTCCATTTTATAGAATTTATGCCAGTTTCTTTTCTGCATATCGAACATAGCCATTTCCTTGACGGAATCAGAGTTTTGTCCTCTTTTCTAATCATCAACACTTTTGTCTTAGCTAGGTTCACTCTCAGTCCTCTTGCTTCCAACTGCTGTTTCCATAGCCAGAATTTACTCTTCAGCTCCTCTACTGATTCTGCAGTGTTAAACTCATATATGTATATATATATATATATGTATATATACATATACATATACATATATATATATATATATATATATATATATAATAGGTAAAAAGCGGATTATCACAGATAAGCGGTACAGTAGGATTTATTTCTAGCATTTACATATGTTTCATCACCTTGTTGTCATCTTGAAATCGCTATCCTCTATCATCAATCGTGAAAAATTGAATTCAAATACAGAAGAATATATTACAATATTACTGGAGAATTTTCGAAACAGAGTTGCGGATTTCCATCAAATCGACCTTATAAGTATATACACACCCAAGGGAGATAACGGTAATATATTATTGTGTGTAATTATTCAAAAACTATATGAACTTATTCAACAACAAGTATATTAAACTTTAGCATTCATATTACTCTATATTTACTATTGTATTTTCACAAAAAAAGGCTTTACCTCACATAATACTGACTCCATGAGATTTTGATATTAGTTATTTTGAGAACAATAACTTGACATCAGTATGATCGGCCAGTTACAGTTGGTTTGAACAGAAAGAGGTGAGAGAATTCTGACCTGATATGGCCAGTTTAAATGCTAATGGGTTAAGGCCATTTCTTCTGCTAAAGTAGGGGTTTAGCCTTGCAGGCCCCATGACAAGCTTCTCCATTTTTTCCTTATTGACTGCACTCCCTCTCACTAATCCTCTGCTCTTCTTTTCTTCCTCTATTGTCTTTAGCCATATCTTTCCTGGTCTTCCCCTTCCCCAGTTTCCTATCACATCCATTTCTATCACTTCTCCCACCCAGTCACTTTCATCCTTCCTCAATACATGCACCATCCATCTCATTCCATTTCTCTCTCCATAAAATTCATCACTGGCTCTATTCCCATCATACTCTACAATCCATTGTTTGTCTTCTTCTTCTCTTCACAAATATAAATTATATTGATAATCTTTTTTTATTTTATTTTACAGTTTTAGAATTTTCTTCTTCCAGTATCCGTACACCTGTGAACTTTGTTTTTATGACTGTGTTTACAATTGCATCAATGGTTTTAGTAGCTATTGCTTATGCCATACCTGACTGGCATTATCTTGAGCTGACTGTATGCATTTTACCAATAATCAATCTATTTTTCTGGAAGTAAGTTAAGTATATTTTATGTAACTATTTTATTTCATATTTCTTTTTTTAATTCTTTCACTGGTTTCTGTCATTAGACTTTGGTCATACTGGAGCACCATTTTGAACTTTTTTAATCCGTTATATTGATTTCAGTAATTACATTTTCATGCTTGATGCTTATTCTAGATATACATTTATATACGTCTAACCCATGCTAGCGTGGAAAGTGGACATTAAACGAGGATGATGATGATGATGATACATATATATATTTAGAAGCAGTAGCACTAAGAGAGCGTTGTGCATAATAGAGATGTATATAATAATATATATAATATGTTTGTGTACAATATATACCTGAAAAACTCATAATCAAAGAAAAAAAAATTTTTCATAATGAAAAAATATTTTTCACTTTTGTTTTGTGAACAATATGTCAAAAATACCTGAGTAGCCAGTGAGAATGCCAGACAGCTGTTTCAAATTCCATTAATCTTTTATTAGTGACATTCACTCAACTAGGTCTGAGATGAAAATAGACTAGAGCCTTTATAGATTTTGCGTATTGAACATTTGCTGGTGATGCTCATTGCATATAGCAGATAAAAAACATCAGCTGTACATAAATATATTGTATATTCTGCACAGTGTTATCTTAGTGCTACTGTCAATTAAATATAACCTGCCAAGTTAGCACTATAAGCAAATGAGCATTTCCAGTTGATGTTTTCTATTTGCAACATGCTGTGATGTTGAAGACCCGTCCATAAGCAAACAGTACAATATGACCTGACCCATCCATGAGTTCCCCCATTCCACTAGCACTCCCCAGCAGCTATCCCCACCACTGCTGCAGCCATCCTCCATCCAGTACCACTCCTTAGCTATTACCCCTGAAAAACTCTTAGATACTCTCACTAATGCACCCACTAATGCACCTACTAGCATTGCCCACAACAGGACAACCCGTCTAACCCATGCTAGCATGGAAAATCGACATAAACATCCAGCCGACAATGTAAAGTGATCATGTAAAAGACAGCAAAAAAGACCCAGCACATGTTGTAAATGTGGTTGGCACTAGGAAGGACATCCAGCCATAAAAAAAACAGCCAGAAACAGTCCTAAATGAGCGAGATACAGTCACCCAACCCAACTTGCCCCTAAATGGGGCAAACCCGTCTAACCCATGCTAGCGTATAAGATGATGATAATGGTGATATATATATATAACCAACAGAGAAAAATAAAAATGTTTTACCATAATACATGGAACATCTCAATGAATGAGACACGTAAAAATGTCTAGATCAGAAAAGCATATAATCAGTTTCACTTACGCCAAAGATGCAAGTGAAATTCTCTTGTATTAGTTAGTTTGGTCTGCATTTTCACCTTTTGGAGATTTTGACATAAGTTAAACAATGTTTATATATATAGTATTTAAATTAACTATGGGTTTCTCCACAGTTGGTGTCTACCACATTTCAATTGCAAAGCCAACTCCTAAACCACACAGTCATATCGGTACCTACCGTATTTCCCGGCGCCGAAGACACTTCGTCCTCGAGGATACACTCTAATTTTGGCAACCAAAAATTTTATTTTTAAATAATTGTTTCTAGTTTTGTCACAAGGCCAGCAATTATCCCAGTGCCTTACTGGTACTTTATTTTATCGACCCCGTAAGGATGAAAGGCAAAGTTAACCTCAGCGGGATTTGAACTCAGATTGTAAACTCTATGCTGCAAAGTATGGCGTCCGACCCTCTACCGATACTGCCAATCCACAATAATAAACAACCTTCGGCCTCCAAGACGCAAGGTAGATTTTTAGACCTATTTTAGGAAAAAAGGAGCATCTTCAATGCTGGGAAATATGGTAATTTATTTTACATTCTTCAAACACTAAAACTCAACATCCTTTCTTTATTTTTTATATTAATATTCCAGGTGTATTCCTGAGTCTCCAAGGTGGCTTATTGGAAGAAAACATTTCAGAGAAGCACAACTAATTTTAAAGAAAATTATGAAGAAAAATAAAATAGATCATGAAGAAGTTTTTGATATTTTTACAAATAATGAGGAGATTTCATTGGAAAACAGTTTTCAACAAAATATAGATGAGAAAAAAATATCAAAAAAAGAGCGAAACTACAGCTTTATTGATCTGTTTAGAACATTCCGGCTTGCAATGATCACACTTAATATTTGTTTTAGTTGGTAAGTATGTCTTTGTTATATTCTTCAATGTCTCATAACATATGGCTGTCGATAGAATAAAGTACCAGTAATGCATTGAGTAATTGCTGGCCTTGTGCCAAAAGTAGAAACAATTATTATATTACTGTAATGCATTAAGTTATACATATTATAGAGCCCTTTAGAGGGGTGGGGGGACACAATATTAATTTATTATACATATCATGAGGCCTGTTTGGTGGGAGTGCAATGTTTAGGTGTATTATTGTATTACTGTAATGTATTAAGTTATACATTACATGGGGCCCTTTTAAGGGGCAACATTTAGCTGTGTAGTGACCTACATTCCGCGGGCTCATATACATTCTCCATGCGTTATTTGGCTCAGCCCAGCCAATGACCGCCAGTGGAGGAGAATGTATCTCTACGCGCCCTGAGGGAAAAATTCCCGCGTCAGCTCAAAAAAATCTCTCTCTTGCAGCTTGACTATGGTAAGGTAAAGATCACTTATTCTCTAGCTCTGTAAGCACAAACAACATGTAACGGTGAGATTTGCACTTTGGCCTGTCGGCCTTCCTTGGGCCTGGCACAATGCCACATTCCTTTTGTAACCCTTTTATGTTTAACATCAACTATACAACTAAACAAACATTACTTTGTGCTACAACAAATAAACATACATTTCATCTCCTATTTCTGCTGTTGACATCATTATTATGTTACTCGTGTCCCAGTTACTTTTATATACATAACTGCTAAAGGTGTATTAAAGTATAATTGTAAAATATTTAGTTATACATATCACAGGGCCCTTTTGGGGAACAATGTTTTATGGCTTCATGCCCAGCTTCCTGTTATCAACCGTTTTTAGTCATCACCTCTTACAAACTGCAGAGATATGGTGTACCTATTCAAAACCAAGAAATGGAATGAGATGGTTGGGTCATGTGTTGAAGAAGGATGAATATGGCTGATTGACAGGAATAAGGTAAATGAATGTGAAAGGAAATGGAAGAAGCAAACAAACATGAAAGACATGGCTTAATATGATAGAAGAAAAAATGAAAACCAGGGAGTTGGTGAAGGGGAGGTGCAGAAGATAAGACAAAATGGAGTAGCTTCTCATTGTGCCTAAAAGGTTAACCCTTGATTTAGTTTGGAAAATGTTCTTAAAATACTTGTTGTTGTATGAGGTATTGAGATGAACTGAAGAATATCGAAGATTTAATATCTTTATATTGATAACATTTTTGTGTTTTATTGTACTATGATATTTTTCACCATGCTGACATGTATGTGTATATGTGTGTGCATGTGTATATAAATATAAGCGCACAAGCGCAGACGCACTTAGAAAAATACACACTCACAGATATACATTCACACAAATACACATACATTCACACAAACTCACACATACATTCTCACAAACACACACATACATTTAGACAAACACACATATTCACATACACAGCATAGCAAATTGAACGCCAGCTGATGTTTTGCTATAATTTTTCACCATCTCCTTCCTTTTACATGCTTGTATGGGTTAGACAGGTTGTTACGTTATGAAGCCAGGCAGGTTATGTGACAACGTATTTCTCTTACAATCTAATTTTGGCTGGGTTTTCTACAGCTGGATGCCCTTCCTAATGCTAGCCACATTACAATGTGTACTGGGAGCTTATTTTTATGGCACCAGCACCTTACATGGTGGACTGGATGCTTTTTGTCAAGGCACATGTGAGGGAAATTTAGTAAACAGAAATTGTGTGTAAGTCAGTTAGAGAGATTATTCTCGAATATTAGAGAGAAAAATCTGGTTCGTGTGTGCCTTTAACAGAATCCACTCAGTTGCAAGCATTCAGGTCTGAAGATGTTCCTCCAACCTTCTCTCCAGTCTTGCTGACACTAAAAAGGGTCATGGCTGCTTTCCTTCTTCCTATGACTAAGTGATAAAAAAAATGTTGGAATCAATCCAATTTAGTATTGTTTTCTCTCTTATGTAATTGGTCTTGTAAAATAATTTTTTTAAAACTCAATATTTAGCTCTTAACATTCTGAACAATTAGCCCAGTAATAAAGATAAGACAATGTAAACATTTAAATTAACCTTCTTCTTCTTGTTGAGAGGGTTGTGGAGAAGAGTCTTCAAACACTCCTTCCAGCAGGTCCTGTCAGAAACAATCGTCTCCAACTGATCCAACTAGATCCCCAAGTAAGACCAGCCAAGCTCATAGATGTTATCCAACCATCTTGCTCAGAGTCTACCACTGGGTCTCCTGCCGGTTGGTTTTTCTCGTATATAAGATGTTAAGAGATAAAAGCCTCTGGTAGTTCAATAGAATGAGTACCAGTAATATACTGTTTTATTTTATCTCCAAATCTATGAAAATGTTCTTGTGTCTAATCAAAAGATATCAACATCCGATGAATTAAATGAGATATTTTCTTTTTCTTCAAAAAAGATATATTGTTAATAATACACTATATGTGTGTGTATGTATGTGTTTATGTTGGGTTCCTGGTATGTCCTGTAACTTAGCAGCTAGAAAAAACAAGCATCAATAAAATAATTACTGGGGTTATCATAGGTGGTCAATATGGCAGGGTTGTCAGAACATTAGATATTTTTTCTAGGTCTCTGTTTTCAGTTCAAACCCTACTGAGGTTCACTTTGCCTTTCATCCTTTAGGGGTTGATAAAGAAAGTACCAGTTCGGTGCTGGTGCAGCCCTCTCTCCTTCCAGGTTCCCACATCCTGGATGATCTACTGCAGAGCTTCTCAAAAAAGGTCCAGGGGGCACTGGGGCCTAAGGGGTGGTTAAGGGTAGAGGTAAAGATGATATAATACTATATTAAATATCAAATTATACATATTATATATAAATATAGTAAAATAAAAAATTATATTTATTTATACATAGTATATATTATATTATTTACTCAGTGACAATGCCAAAGATAAAGACAAATTCACCTCATGCTGCCGGACGAGAATGCAAGGACTCCTCTTTATTTCGGCCGCGGATGGCCAACATAACCCTCCCCCCTGCGCCCCACCGTTCCCACCCTCCAAACGCAATCCAAAACTTCAGAGTTGGTACCATGAATATAGGTACCTTAAAAGGTCGCTCTAACGAGGTTGTAGAAATGCTTGAACGTAAGGAGGTCGATGTTTGCTGTATTCAAGAGAACAGGTGGAGGGGTGGATCTGCCAGATTCATTGTGGGTAAAAAACGATGCTATAAGCTTTCTGGGTAGGAAATGACAATGGGCTGGTTGGAGTAGGAATCATGGTAGCAGAAAAGTGGGCAGATAAGATAATAGACGTAAATAGAGTGAACAACAGAATAATTAAAATAAGACTTGTCCTCAATAGAACTACTGTGACAATCACATCTGCACATGTACCACAATCCGGACTGCCTGGCGTTATAAAAGACAGATTCTATGAGATGTTAATGCTCACTACCTTCCAAATAACCGACAGTGACTACATAGTTATCGCTGGCGACCTAAATGGTCACGTTGGACAACATTGTGATGGCTATGACCGAATCCATGGAGGCTATGGTTTTGGTACTAGAAATGAGGAAGGCTCCAGAATCCTGGAATTCTGTGATGCAAATAACCTAACTATCTGTAACACTAACTTCAAAAAACGAGACAATCACTTGATCACCTATAGATCAGGGGAACACACCAGCCAGGTAGATTATATCCTTACCAGAAGACGTGACAGAGTGTCTGTTGTAAACACTAAATCCCTCCCCCATGAAGAATGCACCTATCAACATAGACTCATAATTAGCGACCTCATAGTCAGGGCGAGACGTACAACAGAAGAGGACTATCCTCAGGAGAAAAATATGGAAGCTAAAGGACCCCACAGCCAGTAATAAATTTAAAAGCATATTACTTGATGCTTTTGATAGTAAGGAAGAGCAATTAGAGTCGTACAATATAGAGGAACAGTGGGGATTCCTGAAAGCTAACCTGCTGAAGGCGACAGATGAAATCTGTGGCTGGAGCAGACCTATAGGCAGGAGGAGAGTAACTTGGTGGTGGAACAGTAAGGTGGAGGGATCAATCAAGGCCAAAAAGCAGGCTTGGGAAGCATGGCGGGATGGGGAAGTAGAGAAGACTATCAAGTGGCCAGGAGGGAAGCTAGGAGATAAGTGTACTTCACAAGAAGGGAAGCAGAGGAAAGAAAGTTCAAGCATGTTCTACAACACGAGGACCCAAAACGTGAGGTGTTCAGGATTGCTAGGCAATGTGTCAAGGAAAACCGTGATATTGTCGGGGAGAAGTGTGTCCTTAATAATGATGGTGTACTTGCCATCACTGACGCTGATAAGAAGGTAGCTTGGAAGTGTCACTACGAAAGGCTACTAAATGAGGAGAATAATTGGGAGAAAGACAGTCTCCCCCATATCGATCCAATAGAGGGACCAGCAGTGCAAGTTGAAGGTAGTATAATAAGTAAGGCGATCAAAGACATGAAGACAGGCAAGGCGGCTGGGCCTTCGGAAATAGTTGCTGAAATGATGAAAGCATCTGGAACGGTGGGACACACTATGGTCACCCGGATAGTAAACCAAGTCATACAGAATTGGGTCGTTCCGAAGGACTGGCGTAGCAGCAGCATCATCATTAACTGCTACAAGGGTAAAGGAGATGCCCTAGATATGGGAAACTATAGAGGCATTAAATTAATTGACCAGGTCATGAAGGTCACAGAAAAAGTAATAACGCAACTAATCAGAGAGCGAATTGATCTAGATGAAATGCAGTTCGGGTTTGTGTCAGGTAAAAGTACAACAGACGCTCTTTTCATTGTACGACAACTACAGGAGAAGTACCTAGCTAAAAGTAAACCCCTATACTTAGCTTTTGTTGACTTGGAGAAAGCCTTTGACAGAGTACCCCGCTCGATTATCTGGTGGGACCTTAGAAAACTAGGGGTTGATGAATGGCTTGTGAGAGCTATACAAGCCATGTATAAAGAAACAGTCAGCAAGGTTAGAATTAACAACGAATATAGTGAAGAGTTTAGCGTAAAAGTTGGTGTTCATCCGTCCTTAGCCCCCTACTATTTATTATTGCCCTTCAGGCTATAACAGAGGAGTTCAAGACCGGCTGCCCATGGTAACTTCTATACGCAGATGATCTAACGCTCATAGCTGAATCAATGGCTGAACTAGAGAAGAAATTCCAAACATGGCCTAGAATCAAAAGGCTTTAAAATTAACCTGTCTAAGACTAAAGTTCTAGTTTGTAGGAAGGAAAATAGGGCACTGGTCCCATCTGGGAAATGGCCATGCTCAGTGTGTAGGAAAGGAGTAGGCAGAAACTCCATTTTATGTCCCAAATGCAAAGTATGGGTGCATAAAAGATGTAGTGGGATCACAGGTAAGCTAACTAAGAATATAGATTTTATATGTGGCTGGTGCTCAGGTGCAATAACTAGTAGCAAGTGCCCACAGAATACTAGCTCATTCCATTGCACAGATGGTTCTATAGAAATAGTGGACACCTTCCGTTACCTGGGTGATAAAATCAGCAGTGGTGGAGGGTGCTCTGAAAGTACAGTAGCTAGAGTCAGAACGGGATGGAAAAAGTTCAAAGAGCTTATACCACTATTGGAAGCTAAAGGGTTCTCTCTAAAAATGAAAGGCAGGCTGTATGATGCCTGCATACGAACAGTAATGTTACATGGCAGTGAGACCTGGGCATTGTGTGCAGAGGATATACGCAGACTGGAGAGGAACGAAGCTTGCATGCTCCGCTGGATGTGTAATAGTAATATACGTGAACGGCAAAGCATAAATGAACTAAGGGAGAAATTAGAAATAAGAGGGATCAGATGTTGTTTACTCGAGAGAAGGCTACGTTGGTATGGTCACGTGATGTGCATGAAAGACG
>OZ024743.1:78132373-78307373 GCA_964016885.1 Eledone cirrhosa
TATGTAATATTCATTCATTATTTATTCAAAATAATCCAACTTATTTTACAAACGGGATAAAAAATTATATTCTGGATGCAGTCCCGCACTCCTTTCATTATTATAGTTAAGATAAAGCCTTTACCAAAAAAATACTATAGTAAATATAGAGTAATGTAAATGCTAAATGGTTAAGCTGAAAGTATGTTTTAGGTCAGTTGATACTTTAAATTTAAGTTATGTACAAATATTAGTAGGGTTTGTTGTAGTGCAGGCTCAAGAATTAGGTTATGATTAGTTTAAAGTTTTTTTTTAACCAGATATTTTATATAGAGTTTAGAAATGAATAATTAATTCTTTCATGACTGTGTTTCTAATGAAATACACTCTATTTTAATTAGTTAATTTATGAAGAATTTTGAGGGATTTACTAAAATTATTAATTATTTCATTACTAAGAGTGTAACTTAATGCAATGGAAGATATGGAAGATTTTAGTTTAAATTGGAAACCTTTAAAATGACTGATTTTATTTCATAGAACCAGAGTGGGGTTGGTAACTAAAGGGTTAACTCTTAATATCTTACACCACATGAAACCACATTAACAAGGCATTATTGAAAAGTACAAAACAACACTATGAATGCATCACATAAAAAACTAGTCTTTATTAGCATATTTTTGCAATGTCTGTAAATGTACTATATACTTTTTGAATTAGCAAGACATTCTTAAAATCACAAAACAACATTATAACTATATCACATTAAAAATTAGAGTCCCCCTCCTCCTTTGCCCACCTATAAGTGTGCAAAAGCTACATTTAAACACGATAAATTGACAGCTCAATGTAATAATGACACAGTTATCATGGATCTGGATCAAGGGAGGCTTCAATAATTATCTTGGTGTAAATGAAGGAAAAGGGATTCAGCATGATCAATGAAAAACAAGATCAGGAAAGAATATTATAGACGTGTTAAAATGGTCCAGAATAGAATTGAAGCTATAAACTCCATAGCTGTGCCTGTTGTCCAGTATAGCCTTAATCAATTGGAGTTTGAATGAACTCCACCGTATGGACATAAAACTAGGAAACTGCTGACATTATCTCTTTAGCAATTAAAACCAGCCGTGTCTGGTCAGAATTCTCCCACCTTTTTCTGTTCAAACTAGCTGTAAATGGCTATTCATATATATGTAAGATATTGCTCTCAAAATAAATATCAAAATCTTGTAGATTCGATATTATGTGAGATAATTATGTGAGATAAAGTGTTTACCATGGAAATATAATAATAAATATAGAGTAATATAAATGCTAAAGGGTTAACATATTCGCCTGTTTATATTTAAGCTAAAATATAAGTTATCACCTTTTTTGTCTTTTCAACTTCAAAATATCTACTTTACTGAACATTTCAATATCGTCACGTCATTTATTGTCAATGTTTAAATCTCTATGTACCTTTAAATATGTAATTACAATAACTATAGCAGTAAAGTATCGGACAACATGCTTTTCAGCATAGTTACGACCCTTTATGTTCTGTGTTCAAATCCCAAAGTTAGCTTTGCCTTTCATCCTTAGAGGGTCGATAAAATAAAGTACCAGTAACTAACTGGGATCGATTTAATCGACTTTCTCCTTCCCACAAACATTGTTGGCCTTGTGCCTGAATTAGAAACCAATAATTATATCCTCTATAGAGAATAATCTATTATTTTTCTACTGGTTTTCATAGACTAATAGCATCTATATTTATTAGGTTTTTTCCATACGCTGACGTGTATGTGTGTTAGTGCATATGCATACATTTATATGTATGAGTATATAAATATAAATACGCAAACACAGACATGCTTACAAAAAAAACACACTCACAGACATACATTCACACAAACACACACACATACATTTACAGAAACACACATACACTTACACACAGCGTAGTTTTTTCACCATCCCGTTCCTTCTTTTTACACACACATACATTCACACATGCAGCAGACATAAAGAGAGAGGAGTAGTATGAGGTAGTCAAACTACTCCTCTCTATTTACATGTTGAGACAGAATCGCAGAAATTTATATATAGATTTCATTACTGTAGAGCTGACAAGTATAACTCTATGTCAATGTAACAATATATATTTTCAAAACAAATGTATATATATATATATCTCACTTGACTTTATTTATTGTAAGTGAAACAAGTAAAATATGATTTAATTCCAACAATAACCTTGTTTCTTTATTGAATATATATAATTCAAGATTTCAAAAAAGGAAACAGTCACAAAAATACAATTACACAAAGTCTTATTAATTTCATGCTTACAGGAAAAGGATGAAGAATGATTCAACATATTGGATGTTATTCCTTCATCAAGAACAAGTAAAGTTATGAGAAAGAGTAAGCTGGAAGATTGAAAACATATGTATGTGTGTACTGGAGCCACAAAAAAGGTCCCAGTACATGATTTTAAGTTGTCAGCACTAGGAAGGATATCTAGCTGTAGAAAACCAAACACAAAACATAACCTATGAGCAAGATGTGGCCCCCTAATCTGTCGAGCCTCATAATGTGATAACCCATCTCCCCCATGCAGGCATGGGAAACAGATATTAAACAGTGAAAGCTGATGATAATGATATATGGATATATGTATGTGTATATAACATTGTAATAAAGGACATGTGATATATATGATATATATATGTGTGTGTGTTTCAGTTCAATAATCCATGCTGTTTGATCTAAACAATCAATTAATTATAGTGTAATCCAACATAAGCACTCCACGTCAATGGTATCTATAAAGATATTACATATATAGTATCAAACGGATTGTCAATATTTAGTAAGAAAAGACGATTTTACATTTTCTCCTTCAGATTATTGTCTTTTATCTTACCCATTATGCACATTTCAAAGGCATTAAAATGTCATTGGGTAATAGTTATTTAATGCATGTTCGCCAGTGAGGTGCTGAAAATGTAAACAGAGTTTTGATTTTGGGTTTTTGATATGTTCACTGTTGAAGAGATGTTGTTCATTTGGGATATATATAACAACCTACTACAGGACATGACTATAATTGAGAGATGATAGATACATATCAATAGATATTGTATATGCATATTGCCTATATTTTACCTTTTTCTCTACCAAAATACAGTCGCTGTATCTTCTATTAACTAAATGTGTGCAGTCTGAACAGCTGATTGCAGTTGAATTTCTGCAATTCAGCAGATTCATTGAGTGAGCTAGACGTTGGCTGGAGAACGTTGACTTAATACCAGCGATCTTCATCACTTTTATTTTATATATATATATATATGAGAGAGAGATAATAAGAGTGAAAAATAACCCTCTATTATTTTGGTTAGGTGTGTCGAGCTTCATACATTAGTATAGAAATAATTGTAAAAATTAAAGATGGAATTTGAATAACAACCTTTTTTTTCCCTTTTTGCATTAATTATAAATATATATATGTGTGTATGTATGTGTGTGTGTGTGTGAAAGAGAGAGAGAGAGAGAGAGAGAGAGAGAGAGAGAGAGAGAGAGAGAGAGAGAGTCTGCGGTGCTGAGACCAATGGCACCACTGATCATGTCCGTACTCGTTACATGGGGAGATGTAGAGTGGCATTACAGTTGGGATTTTACACATCTATATGTGTATATATATATTATATATAGATCTATAAACTCAAAATAGTCTTTTACAATTAAATAACTCAAAGAAAGGAATATTTCCGAGCCGTATAATACAAATGAATATATGATAGGGATAAACACTGATACAAGTATACATGTGTTCGCATTGCAAATGACCAAGTTAGCTAGATTGAAAAATACTAATTAAAATAATACGGTTTGTCTGTCTCGATTTAAAATAATAAATCAATAAAAACAAACCTATATTGGCAATAGCCGTGATACCCGGACAGATTTTAAATTATATATATATGTATATATATATCTGTGTATATATATATATGTATATATATATATATATATATACATACATATATATATATATATGTATATATATATATATATACACACATATATATATATATATATATATATATATATATATATATATATATATATATATATACATATATATATATATATATAGTGACGAAACATAAGTCAATTGCATGAACGCATAATCCTTTATTTACTGCTATATATATTTCGATGATAGCCATTGAATGGCTATGACCTCATCAGGCAGTTAGTCAGTTCTTAGATATGCCAGCTCTGTGTGTATAGCGTTGATGGTATCAGAGCCTTGGGACATATGAGCTTGTTAGGAATATTTTGATGTTGTCAGCAGGAATAGTCTTGATTCTCATTGGTCAGTTTGTAGATGGTAGTAGGTTGGTATTTGACCTCAAAGAGGCAGGTGGTTCTGTAAGGTTCAAACCGTCAGGCAAGATGACAATAGTTCCATATATATATATATATATAGAGAGAGAGAGAGATTACAATAATCAAAGTTCAGTTTAAATCATTTATTTGCTTACAATTGTTTCCTCCAAGCCGAGGTTTGGATTCTTCGGACCACCCTGGTGATATTTGAATTTACCAGGGATTCAGTCATACAATGACCCGGAACTTACCGGGAGTCTTATATAGTAATAAGACCCTTATTAGTAATAAGACCCTTATACATATAATTGATTTTGAAGTCTGTCTCTTCTTATAGATTGTTCAGGTGTGGCACTCCATATTGGATTGTAATCATCATGATATGAACTCCTTTAGTACTTCTTAATAGACTGCACTCTAATTTATAGATAAGAAACCTAATTTAATTTATATATGAGATGGGAGTTTATGTATTGCTGGATGGCCAGACTAGTGTCTTTATATGAGAGAATTGATCTCCGGACCACCCTGGAGATATTTAAATTTGCCAAGGATTCAGACATACAATGACCCAGAGCTTACCGGGAGTCATATATAATAATAAGACCATGCCAGGTTCTGCGGGTGGACTACACTTACAAAGAACATTGATTTGGAGGTTTGACTCTTCTTATAGAATGTTCAGATATGACACTCCTTAATAGAAGGTAATCATCCTGATATATACACCTTTAGTACTTCTTAATAGACTACACTGTAACCTATAGATAAGTAACCTAATCTAGAAATTAGTTATAACATCATATGATAGGCACTTATTTGAAACACCATTAATGTAATTTAGGATAATAAATTTAACTAAGAAAATCAGCTAGTTACCTCCCCTTACGCATTAACTCCCCTTGGTCACACACACACTTCTGGAATATAATATCATCTCACAAAACTAAACACCATGATCTATTAATTAAGAATCGACAAGATATGGTTTATAACTTGGTTCTATGCTGAACCATCGTGGATTGTATGATAGACCTGTAGTCTATATATTGCGTTTCATGGATTATGTGAGTGGTGGTGTGCGCGAAGACAGTGGTACTGTTTTGCCTATGTTATAATATGTTTTATAATATGTTTGATATTTTTGATATTTTGGTGTTTATCTACATTCGGGATTGTATATCATACAGGTGTATGCGAAAAAATGATTTAACAATACAGCCCACATAATACTATCGATTGCCTGCTTTAACTGCCTGATCCTACAATTAACAATCTACCGCACTCTAATCCTGTATAAATAAGGCACGCGTGCATGCTACACGTGAGATTGTTTCATACACTGCCTACTCTAAACTTTCCTCTTGCTTTATCTTCATAAACTGCCAATGTTTTTGTTTTTGTTTTTGTTTTTGTTTTTGTTTTTGTTTTTGTTTTTGTTTTAGTTTTACTTTTACTTTTACTTTTATTTATTTTTTTTTTTTTTTTTTTTTTTTTTTTTAAATTATTATTTTTTTTAGTTTTAGTTTTAGTTTTAGTTTTAGTTTTATTTTTATTTTTATTTTTATTTTTATTTTTATTTTTATTTTTATTTTTATTTTTAACCTTTATATGTAAATTGCCATGCTATATCATTATGATATAGCATGGCAATTTACTATAATCTCTATATAACTGCTCTGTAAAACAACCGATGTTATTACATTGAGCTATTTATCTTACTGGTAATAAGATAGTAATGAATGACTATCTTTCACTATTTGGGGTTTGTATAAAAAATATATAACCATAAAAGGTTTTATTATATACATAACCATAAATAGTATCCTTAATACTAATATATATATATATATATATATATATATATATTAGAAAGTGAGGTTTTTTTTACAAATTGAAAAATAACCGAGGTGTCCTACACGACTGAAAGTATAAAGAAAAAGAGATGAAATCGAAAATGCAACTGGAGTCTTATTTTTTAAAAAAATATATATATTTATTTGGTTCCTTTACCGGTTTCGCAGTTCTTCTGCTTTTCAAAAGTAGACTTGAGATGGAGGGTCTGTGGTTTTTCTCACATCAGATGTGAGAAAAACCACAGACCCTCCATCTCAACTCTACTTTTGAAAAGCAGAAGAACTGCGAAACCGGTAAAGGAACCAAATAAATATATATATTTTTAAAAAAAATAAGACTCCAGTTGCATTTTCGATTTCATCTCTTTTTCTTTATATATATATATATATATATATAGGAGGTGAGTTTTATTTTAGTACAATAAAGCAATGCAAATATCGGATAAGTAGCACTCTACAGTTTGTAGGACTGGAGTCTAAATAATTGTTTTTACCTTTGGCACAAGGCCAGCAATTACCCAGTGCATTACTGGAGTATAAATAATATAAGATCAAAAGATGGTTAAAAGAGTTCCAAGTATTTTATTATGCGCATTTCAAAAACAAATATCATCATGAGATGATATCTGCGTTTTCATCAGATAAAATAGGGATACATGATATGAAGGTTAAAAAATACTTGTGAATAGTGAAGTTTTAAATCAACATATGTTGATTTAAAACTTCACTATTCACAAGTGTTTTTTAACCTTCATATCATGTATCCCTATTTTATCTGATGAAAACGCAGATATCATCTCATGATGATATTTGTTTTTGAAATGCGCATAATAAAATACTTGGAACTCTTTTAACCATCTTTTGATCTTATATTATATATATATATGGAAAGTTATATTTAAAATTGTTGGGTTACAACTAGTAAATATTTATAACTGATATAAAAGCACTCGACAAATATTTGGAGTATATTTACAATATTAAATAAATGGAAACTATATTTATAAAACCATATTTATTTCATTATATATATTTCGGGGATATCATATTAACAATATGCTATGCCTTCCTCAGACAAAATACATTGTTAATATGATATCCCCGAAATATATATAATGAAATAAATATGGTTTTATAAATATAGTTTCCATTTATTTAATATTGTATATATATATATATATATATATGTACATATAAGTGTAGTGTTTGTACCAGAGTTTTCAAGTCACTGGCTGGACTAAAAAGTCACACTCGTTCAGCGCATCGGTAGGGGTTCTCCTACATGCATATAAAGTAGTGGCCATACTCGAAAACGAGTTGGCAGCCACCATATATATATATATATATATATATATATATATATATATATATATATATATATATATATATATATATATATATATATATATATATATATGTGTGTGTGTGTGTGTGTGTGTATGTATGTATATGTATATATATATATATATATATATATATGTGTGTGTGTGTGTGTGTGTGTGTGTATATATATGTATGTATATCATCATCACCGTTTTACGTCCGTTCTTCCACGCTAGCATGGGTTAGACGGGTTGTCCTGTTGTGGGCAGTGTCTGGTCGGCTGACCATGCCTTGCTCATACAGGAACTGATTTTGGCTTGCTTTCTACAGCTGGATGCCCTTCCTAACACCAACCTCATTTACAGTGAGTGCTGGGTGCTTTTTTCCGTGGCGCCTACACGTCCACTTTACAGTGTGGGTTGGGTGCTTTTTTACCGTGGCACCTCCACGACCACTTTGCAGTGGAAGGGTGTGGGGGTATATTGTCTGTATGCATCAGCTTGTACCCATGGGAGGTCGGGTACTCTGTATTACTGCGTGACGCCAGAGGTCACGATCGTGTGTCATTGACTTTGAGAGGTGTAATTGGGTAAGGTCGGCTTTTATCACCTCATCCCAGGTCTTCTTGGGTCTCCCCACTCCGCGGCTTCCATTGACTTCTAGTGCTCTGCACCTTTTTATGTATATGTGTATACATTTATGTGTGTGTGTGTGTGTATATATATAAATATATATGTGTATATATATATATATATATATATATATATATATATATATATATATATATATATATATATATATGTATATATATATGTGTATACATGTATGTATGTGTGTGTGTGTATATATGTATATATATATTTATATATATATATATATATATATATATATATATATATATATATATATATTTATATATATATATATATATATATATATATATATATGTAACCCATTTCCAACCACGCGCCACGCCATTTTTTTCATATATATATATATATATATATATATATATATATGTATATGTATATACACGTATGTGTTTGTGTGTATATGTATATATATATATATATATATTTATATATATATATTTATATATATATATATATATATATAAATATATATAGGAACCAGTAAGACCCCGACGGCTGAGCTCAAGCCGTTTCGACGGCTAATTCTGGAATTAGCCGTCGAAACGGCTTGAGCTCAGCCGTCGGGGTCTTACTGGTTCCTATTACCCACTCTACTACTCTAAGTATTGAGTACTTTGGTGCGTTATGGTCCACCGGGTTCCTTACCACATTTCCTTCGTTATAAATATATATATATATATAGGCATACGTCAAAACGGTCGGTCGCAAAAGTGAAACAAATTTTTGACGACAGTTACGTACGTCATTACTTTCAATTTGGATTGGGAATTTGTTTGTTTTTTTACAACAGGTCTCAATAGTGAAAGTGAATTTTGTTGATGGTGTTAATTAGTATTGCGTGTACGTGATAATTTTTTTAATTCTTTTTTTGTGTATTGTGTGTACGTAAAAAAATTTTTTAAATAATGACATTGTGTTGAAATAAATAAATATTGAAAATCCTTATTTAAATAGTGACATTGTGTGTTGAAATAAATAAATATCGAAAATCCTTATTACACCCTATAAATAGCTGAAATACAGTTGATCATCTCGCCAAACTTGTTGGCACCAACTCTCTGTCGCCAAAGAAATTAAGGTAGGGTCATAAGAAGGACAGAGAATGATAAGGGATTTGGGTCAGAGGGGCAGCTTGTGGTCAGAAAGGCAGATTGGCGTCAGAAGAGCTGGGAACATTTTTTTTTTTTTTAAACTTAGCACCGAAGGGCTGGATTGTAATACAGTGTCACATCAAATATGGCTGGACGAGTGTATGGTCGCGTTACCTTAGTTGAAGATATTTTGGATACCAATGCTATTCTTAATCGTTTTGAAACAGTGTATACACTGTTCCCGGCGATACACGGTGACACGTTGTGTATGTTACAGTGGTTGGCGAGTCGGCGTCTGTTGGCGAACAGTGTGAATTGTCCTGTCTGCAATGAGGCGTGCACATTGCAAAGAAATTCTGAGGGGATTGATAAATGGAGATGGCGATGCGCCCGCGATAAATTTAGTCAATCGGTGCGACGGAATTCTTTATTTTATCGAAGCCGTGTTCGACTCGAACACCTTATTGGCATTATCTATATGTGGTGCTACGATCATGCCCAAACTGAGATGATGAGAGAAACAGGACTTAGCAAGCCGACAATTATAGACTGGTACAATTTCCTTAGAGAAATTTGTGAGCAGTATTTGGAGGCGAATCCTCAACAGCTTGGAGGATTCGATGAGAATGGTTCGTCGATCATTGTAGAGATCAACGAATCAAAATACTTTCATAGAAAGTATCATCGTGGCCAGTGGAGACAAGGCCACTGGGTCTTCGGCGCCGTAGAACGCCATTTGGACGCTGCTGCCTCATCGAAGTCCAAGATCGAAGCCGTGAGACTCTTGTCCCCATCATACAGCAATGGATTTTGCCCGGAAGCCACATCATGTCTGATGGTTGGGCTTCCTATTCGGATATTGAAGACATTCAAGGTGGCATTTACCTCCATGATGTTGTTGTGCACCTACGGAACTTTGTAGATCCTGAAGACCCTAATGTGCACACACAACTCAGAGAACACATGGAGCCGTGCAAAGAAAAAGTTTCGTCGCCAGCATGGGACAAGCGATGCTTTATTCCCCTCATATCTAGCTGAATTTCTTTGGCGGTAGAGAGTTGGTGCCAACAAGTTTGGCGAGATGATCAACTGTATTTCAGCTATTTATAGTGTGTAATAAGGATTTTCATAAGGTACGTCAATTTATATTTTATATGCAACAAACGTACAACTATGTAGTTATTTTTAAAAAAAAAATGTATTTCTTTCAACACACAATGTCATTATTTAAAAAAAAATTTCCGTACACACAATACACAAAAAAATAAAAAAATATATATATCACGTACACGCAATACTAATTAACACCATCAACAAAATTCACTTTCATTATTGAGACCTGTTGTAAAAAAACAAACAAATTCGCAATCCAAATTGAAAGTAATGACGTACGTAACTGTCGTCAAAAATTTGTTTCACTTTTGCGACCGGCCGTTTTGACGTATGCCATATATATATATATATATATATATATAAAATGAGTGTGCCACCGAAGAGCTGTTCATTTCCTTTCAAATCTTTTAGTGTGTTATTAAGCGCTTCCAATGATTTTTTGTGCGCCATAGTACATTCGTCCCATATAATGATTTGACATGATTGGAGTACTTTACCTATACCAGAATTTTTGGTGATATTGCATGTTGGTGTCTCAGTGATTTGCATATTCAATGGCAATTTCAGTGCTGAATGTGCCATTCGGCCACCATCCAAAAGAGTTGCCGCAATTCCAGATGATGCGATTGCCAGTGCAATATTATTTTGTGATCGTATAGTTGCCAAAATAAGTGAAATGAGAAAGGTTTTGCCTGTACCACCGGGCGCATCTATAAAATACAATCCGCCGCTTTGATTTGTAATTGCTTGCATAATTTTGTCATATACTATGCGTTGTTCTGGTACCAATTTCAGAAGATTCGTTTGAACAAATGTACCCAATTCGGCGACATCAAAGTTTGTTTCTCGTTGCAAATCACGATCGAAAATGTTGTTTACAGATCGATTCGGCGCAGGCATTCACAATTGTACCAGTGTTTTGTTAGCGATTGCTAAACATATGACCTCAATCGAAACCAATGCTTCATTATACACGATTGGTGTGAATTGAATATTCAGATTTTGATTTGTTGCACGCAAACGATGTAGTATGTCTTCACTCATGTAGTCTTTGTATTTTTCCCAAAGATCTTTTGGATTTGATGGAAAGCACGTTGTCAATATTATTGCGAATAACGTGCGTATTTGCTGTGGTCGAGGAGTATTCGATGCATCAGCGAGTCAAGTGTCCCAATGTCCATAATTTTCAAGAAGATTTAATTTTTGGCAAGCTTCACGATAAGTGGCACATACTTGACCGTTTACTGATCTCAATTCTTGGAATAATGTCGGTCCACGTACGTTGATTAACAATAATCGCAAGTAAAAGCATTCTGCATTATTTGGGTGAACAGTGTACAAACGGCCTAACGCGTCGGTCGAATATAAATTTGGATGTCCTTCAACTACTTTACCCTGTTTGCGACGTTTAAACTTTTTCGTTGATGTATTCCATGTGTAATATGTTGGCACTTCAGAATAAAGTATGTCTTTGCAAACACATCTTCACTGCACAATGAGAAAAACGCAGTTAACGTTGTTGGCGGTGGTGTCAATGCCCTTGCACGTATATTTTCAGTTGTGAAGTATACGCGCTGTCCATTTTCAAGGTGCACTGCCAAATGAACAACTGTTGGATGTCAATAATGGATTGGAAATGATAAAATGCGCCATACTGCTTCATTACTACTAATGTAGCGTCCCAGTTGGTATTGGTCGATTTCATCGATAGATGCATTTGCATTGCACACTCCAAAAGCTGCCACATCGCTTCCTTTGTTGATATATTTGTAAATGTACTTGATCGCTTTCACCGAATTGCAATACTCGACATTGATGTGTGCTTTGAACGTCTTTGAGAGTAACGGTGAATATGGTACAACCCAACGATTATCGACTTCAACATAATTGTTTCGTACTTTTAAAGTGATGGATTTGCCGCCATCTTCAGTTGCTCGTCGACGATAGAGTGGATATCCGTCATTGCCAGTGATAGTCTCGGCAATTAAGTCTCTTGGGTATTGTTTCGTGCATTTCCCATCAGACATGCATGATGAATTGTTGTTGAGTAAGCCACATGGACCATGAATCATGTTTTTAGTGACGACTTCAAATAAGTCTGGATCAACGTCGACATCTGGTATTTCTGCTGAGATGATTTGATCAATTTGATCTGGTGTGACTTTTTCAATTAACCAAATCAAAATGTGTGCATGTGGCAATCCTCTTTTTTGCCATTCAATGGAAAACATCCAACAGCGTGTCTCTCCAAAAACATGATGCTTGACAATTAAATCCGTTAAAGATTTCAATTTTTGTTTGAACACACGCGCTGTAATATCATGACGATCCGAAGACGATTGACCAGGTAACAAAAGTTCTTTAATTCCATCCCACGTAGGATTGCATGTGAATGTAATAAAAAAAATCTGGACGGCCATATGCGCGAACATATGTCATTGCATCTTGTGCGTATTCATGCATGTGCCGTGGGCTCCCTGTAAATGTAGCCGGCAGTATGACCATTTTCCCCAATTCATTAGGATTCATATTGCCATCATTAACAATCGCATCACGTAAATGAATGTACTCTTCTGAACGTAGCTTGGTTTGATTCAATCGAATGTAGAGGAGTCGTTCGGTTTCGATTTTTGCATACATATCGACAATATATTGATGGAACAATTGTCGACATTTCAAAATATGATTTTTACCGTTTTCACGAATCATTAATCTATATGAATAATAATTCATGGCACTGACTTTCTTATTCGTTTCCTCATCTGTTTGTGGATTTCTCAGTTTGATGTTGAAATGATATCCATCTTCTCCTTGCCAAAATAAAATCGGATATTGCAAACCATCGTATGACCGATGCGTTTCTGAGACTCGCTGAACATCACCATTTCTGCGGTGAAGAATTATATCACGCGAGTTAATTTCTTCACCTACAATAACGATCGCCACTTCATCAATTGTTGGTGCATTGTACTGTCTTTGATGTTAGCCAACAGGTGTTTTGTCTGCTCTAACTACAATTGTGTAGTCATCACTTGGCATTTGTTCAAGGGCAGCTCTGAACAATCGAATTAATTTGTTGTGTTGATTGAATAAAGTTTGTAATGCAGTAACAATTTCTCGTTTAGTTCCCGTATTGAATTTGCAACGTTGATCTATTTGGTCATCAGTGTTTCCCATGAAATAAATTTGAAGAAATTTGTGATCTGCGTCCGGCAGTGGTAGTAGTGATCCAGCACGATGATAAATTTGCCCTTGCACTTTGAATGTTGGCATGTAATTCTCGTGCACGATATTTGTTGCACCGAACGATGTCATTTGGAAACATGAATTGTACTTGCGTATGTTTGCCAAGAAATGTTTAGATTCGCTTGTGTCACCTGATACTAACGTTGATAATGGTTCAGGTGGTGTATGTAATTCTGGCAATTTCACTTTTCCACCCGAGCAGCACATTCCTGGTGTTTCATTTTTAAATTTGAGGGCACCACAATACCCGCATAATTTATCCATTTTTCCAATAATCACACTTGGATGAAGACTGTAATCATAATTTGAATCGTAATGAAATGCACCAAGATTTAAATCAGCGTGCAGTATTCTTCTGGTGAGAGCATTGCGTAGTCGATTCGTTTCCACTCTTGCTTCCCGTTGCTCGTCTGTTTCAGATGAACGGGCTTGAGCAGTTCTTACTCGAACGGTTTGCAATCTTGCTTCCCGTTGCTCGTCTGTTTCAGATGAACGGGCTTGAGCAGTTCTTACTCGAACGGTTTCCAATCTTGCTTCCCGTTGCTCGTCTGTTTCAGATGAACGGGCTTGAGCAGTTCTTACTCGAATGGTTTCCAATCTTGCTTCCCGTTGCTCGTCTGTTTCAGATGAACGGGCTTGAGCAGTTCTTACTCGAACGGTTTCCAATCTTGCTTCCCGTTGCTCGTCTGTTTCAGATGAACGGGCTTCAGCATTGCGTAGTCGATTCGTTTCCAATCTTGCTTCCCGTTGCTCGTCTGTTTCAGATGAACGGGCTTTAGCATTGCGTAGTCGATTCGTTTCCAATCTTGCTTTCCGTTGCTCGTCTGTTTCTGAAGCTCGTAATGCATATTTTTTCCTTGCTTGAGGTGTAGATTGACCAATCGCTCGTCGTTTGGGAGGCATAATTGAATAGAAAATGGGGAATCGAACTCACAACCTCATGATTGTGAATCCAACTCTCTAACCACTCAGCCACGTGCCTATATATACATATATATATATAGAAGCACATTCATGGTGTTTCATTTTTAAATTTGAGGGCACTAGAATACCCGCATAATTTATCCATTTTTCCAATAATCACACTTGGATGAAGACTGTAATCATAATTTGAATCGTAATGAAATGCACCAAGATTTAAATCACCGTGCAGTATTCTTCTGGTGAGAGCATTGCGTAGTCGATTCTTTTCCACTCTTGCTTCACGTTGCTCGTCTGTTTCAGATGAACGTAGATAAAGGACAAACATACAAACAAACAAATATACATTCATTTATATATATATATATATATACAGATTAATCTACCCGAGTGTGGAGAGATCATAAACAATTCATATAGTTAATTAATGATGCAAAACAATAGGAAAACAGAGTCAAAATAAGACATTGAAAAACAATGAAAAATTAAACAAACAACATGTTATTCATATTAATATTGATTTATGCATCTTCATAAAAAAAATATATCTACATATACATATATACACATATACATATATATATATATATATATATATACATATACACATATATACATACACATACATATATACTATATTTTACAAATTATACTGAGATAAATGCAAACCTACCTCCTTCAGTCCTCTATCATCAGTGAAGAATGAGAAAACAGTAAAACAATTGTGGAAAAAGATGGTATGGTGGTTACAGTAGAGAAAGATAATTAGGTCAGACCAATGGACAGCAAATTTAAGTACAATAGATTAAGATGAAGAACATGTTATTTGTTTAATTTTTCATTGTTTTTCAATGTCTTATATATATATATACACACGTAGTAAATAAAGAGGTATTCCCCCTCCTTCCTGGACATACATACAAACAAACATACATTTATTTATATGTATATATATATATATATATATATATATATATATATATATATATGTATATATATTTTATATATATGTATATGTATATGTATATATTTGTGTATGTGTATTTATATATATTTCTGTATAAGAGTATATATTTGTAGATGTGTTTGTATATGTGTATATTTATATATATATATATATATATATATATATATATATATATATATATATATATATAAATATCCGGGAGCTTCCAACAGTAATGGTTGCACTTTTTAAAGGTATGTCAATATTTATTTATAAAACTGATCTATATTATATTTTGTCTGATGAAAGCACACCATAATTTAACTTGGTGTCCTTGAAATATGTATAATGAAATAAATATGGTTGTATAAATATAGTTTCCATTGGTTTATGTCGTATGTTTACTCCAAATACTTTTTGAGTGCTTTATATCAGTTATAAAAAATATTTGCTTGTTGTATCCCAACAATTTAAATAGAACTTTTGCATATATATATATATATATATATATATATATATATGTATATATATATATATATATATATATATATAGGTATTGAAGTTTCCGTTGAGAATTGAAAAAGTCATAGGAGTGCTCTATGTAAGTACCAGAGCAAAATTTTATGTATAATAAACAATACAATATAATTACCTCATTACCAGAGGTTTCCCGAATAAGTCGAATACGAAAAACGTCCGCATTCGTTCGTCGGACAAGGCAATTTAAAACATAGTGAAATATTTGGAAAGTCTCCTCAAGAAATGCGAAAAATATATAAATAAAAGTAATGCAAGAGATATTAAAAAAATATATATATAAAAGAATATATAAAAATATATATATATATATATATATATATATATATATATATATATATATATATATAAATATATAAAAAATATATTTAAAAAATATAAGGAAATATAGTTAGGGTATGTGTATATGTATGTATATACACTCACAAATGTACATATGTGTGTATGTACAAATGCATGTGTATGGTGAAAATGTGTGCGTAAGTACATATATGAGGGCAAGTATATTTGTGTATATGTGAACACAAATACGTATATAATATGAGTTGAAAAAGAAAATGATAATATAGTTGACACGCATCCAGATACAGGTATTAAATACACATACGAGTATGAAAGCACGCGTATAAACACACACACGCGCGCAGTCACTTATATGCGGAAGATAAAGCGGGAAGGGAGTGTAATAGTAAAAAGAAGTGTCATTCTCGATATATGTATAAAAATGAAACAATATATGAGAATGAAAAACATTTTTAAATCAAAGAGAAAGTAATCAATTAACACTAGAGAAAAGAAAACAAACATAGGTACGCACGTACATACACATATATCTATAAAAAAATATTTATACACACAAATACGTACAGACAAAAGCGCATGCATGCGTACATACATACACACGAGGCACGTATATATATATATATACATATCGCCCCATGTATATCTAATAACACGTACGTACGCAACTATATATATATATATACACATACATACCCATACATACATATACATATATACACATATACATACACATTCACATACATTCACCCGCATACACACACACGTAAAAATAAGAATGTAAAAACATAGATATAAAAAAAACATAGATATAAAACAACACACATACACACACATATATATACACGTACGCACGCACACATACGGAGGTGTTCGTATACATATACAGAACGTATACACACATAAGCACACTCAGACACATAGATACAGATTATAAATCAGCCATATGAATAAATGAGTACAAATATAAAATCGGCTGCGAAACAACAGAATATATCTGGAGTGGAAAACGCAAGTGACATTTGAAATCAGGCAGTGAAAGAAAATGGGGAAGTAAAATATGAAATGTGAAGGTATTAGGTAAGTGAATCGAAAAGTAGGGGGGGGGGGGGGGTACTGGTGGATGTGAAGTAAAAATTAAAAATAAACTTAAAAATAAAGTTAAAAATGAAAGTAAATCCGAAAGAGAAGTCTGTAAAGAGAATAATTTAAGGAAAGTGAAGAATAAGAGTTTATGGAGGATATGTATCTGAAAGTGAGTTAAGTTTATATGAGCTGGAAAGCAAGTGTGATTTCATGTGTGGGTAACTGGTGAAAATTTCTGTTTTTGTATTTAGGCAGGTTTTTGGTGATTTAAGGTTTTGTAAAATCCAATATTTTTCACTTATGCAGAGTGTGCATCTTCTTGTTCCTCTTGCATATTCTTTAGATTGGTTCAAAATTGACCAATCCAATTTATATTGGATACCTTGGTCTTTCAAATCCCATATTCTGCTAGCCAGAGCTGTTGTGAATCTTTTTTCTGGATGTCGGAAAGATGCGACATGTGAGTAATAACGCGTTTTGAATTTGTCTTGTGTCATACCCACATAACGTTCGCTGGTGGCTGGTTGGTTGTTGCTGATGGTTGTCACTTTAGCCGCATATACAATGGCTTTGGTGTTGCATTTACCTTGTAATGAGCATTCACTTTTGACTCTACAGGAGCAATTTTGATGTTCTCTGGGTGATTTCTTATTGATGATATAAGATTTAATAGGGGGACCGCAGGAGTAGCTAATTGGTCCCTGATTTACTTTCATTTTTAACTTTATTTTTAATTTTATTTTTTATTTTTGCTTCACATCCACCAGTACCCCCCCCCCCCCCCCATACTTTTCGATTCACTTACCTAATACCTTCACATTCCATATTTTACTTCCCCATTTTCTTTCACTACCTGATTTCACTTGTCTTCAGATATATTCTGTTGTTTCGCAGCCGATTTTATATTTGTACTCATTTATTCATATGGCTGATTTATAATCTGTATCTATGTGTCTGAGTGTGCTTATGTGTGTATACGTTCTGTATATGTATACGAACACCTCCGTATGTGTGCGTGCTTACGTGTATATATGTGTGTGTGTATGTGTGTTGTTTTATATCTATGTTTTTTTATAGCTATGTTTTTACATTCTTATTTTTACGTTTGTGTGTATGCGGGTGAATGTATGTGAATGTGTATGTATATGTGTATATATGTATATGTATGTATGGGTGTGTATGTGTATGTGTATATCTATATATAGTCGCGTACGTACGTGTGATTAGATATACATGGGGCGATATATATATATATACGTGCCTCGTGTGTATGTATGTACGCATGCATGCGCTTTTGTCTGTACGTATTTGTATGTATAAATATTTTTTTATAGATATATGTGTATGTACGTGCGTACCTATGTTGTTTTCTTTTCTCTAGTGTTAATTGATTACTTTCTCTTTGATTTAAAAATGTTTTTCATTCTCATATATTGTTTCATTTTTATACATATATCGAGAATGACACTTCTTTTTACTATTACACTCCCTTCTCTCTTTATCTTCCGCATATAAGTGATTGCGCGTGTGTGTGTGTTTATACGCGTGCTTTCATACTCGTATGTGTATTTAATACCTGTATCTGGATGCGTGTCAACTATATTATCATTTTCTTTTTCAACTCATATTATATACGTATTTGTGGTCACATATACACAAATATACTTGCCCTCATATATGTACTTACGCACACATTTTCACCATACACATGCATTTGTACATACACACATATGTACATTTGTGAGTGTATATACATACATATACACATACCCTAACTATATTTCCTTATATTTTTTTTATATATTTTTTATATATTTTTATATATATATATATATATATATATTATATATATATATATATATTTTTTTTTTTTATATATTCTTTTATATATTTTTTTTTAATATCTCTTGCATTACTTTTATTTATATATTTTTCGCATTTCTTGAGGAGACTTTCCAAATATTTCACTGTTTTAAATTGCCTTGTCCGACGAACGAATGAGGACGTTTTTCGTATTCGACTTATTCGGGAAACCTCTGGTAATGAGGTAATTATATTGTATTGTTTATTATATATATATATATATATATATATATATATATATATATATAGGCATACGTTAAGACGGGCGTTCGTGAAAGTGAAAGTAAATTTTTTGACAAGTGAATTTTTTTTTTTTTTTTTTACAATGAAAGTTACGATACACCAGCAATTGTATGGATTTCTTAAAATATATATATGTGTGGGTGTGTATATGTGTGTATATATGTGTGTACACTGTGAATTTGTTTGTTTATTTACAACGGGTCTCTATAGTGATATGGTGTTAATTAGTATTGCGTGTGTGATTATTTTTTCTTTTTCTTTTTTTGTGTATTGTGTGTACGGAAATGTTTTTAAAAAATAATGACATTGTGTGTTGAAAGAAATCAATTTTTTTTAAATAACTACATAGTTAGACGTTTGTTGCATCAGACACATATATATACACACATATACACACCCACACATATATATATAAGAAAAAATAATCACACACGCAAAACTAATTAACACCATATCACTATAGAGACCTGTTGTAAATAAACAAACAAATTCACAGTGTACACACATATATACACACATATACACACCCACACATATATATATTTTAAGAAATCCATACAATTGCGTGTGTATCGTAACTTTCATTGTAAAAAAAAAAAAAAAAAATTGACTTGTCAAAAAATTTACTTTCACTTTCACGAACGCCCGTCTTAACGTATGCCATATATATATAAATATATATATATATATATATATATATATATATATATATATATATATATATATATATATCATCATCATCATCATCATAATTGTTTAACGTCCATCTTCCACGCTTGCATGGATTTGGACGGGAATTTTCCCACTTGAGGCAAGGCTGGTCGGGTGACCGTGTCTCGCTCATATAGGACTGTCTGGCAGGTTTTCTACGGCTGGATGCCCTTCCTAACACCAACCACGTTTACAGTGTGGACTGGGAGGTTTTTACCGTGTTACCTACAGGGCCACATTACAGCGTGGACTGTGTGTTTTTTTTTTCGTGACACCTACACGACTTCATTTATTTCGGACTGGATGTTGTGGTACCAACATAACTTTACATCGAAAGGGGTGGTGTGGATGCGGTAGGGGTAGTGGGACGGGGGTGTATTTTTGTTAGAGGTGCCTACTGACTGTAGGTTTCGCTTTGTACTATATATATATATATATATATACAGTATTTTCCGTTGTGTTGTAATATAAATATTACACACAGTAGATTATCAGCTCACGTAGAGTTTGCTCGACGGTTCCAGTTGTAGTTCCAAAAGTAATCCGGAGAAAAATAGAAAGATTTGAATGGATACAGTTTAGTTGAAAGGAATTTATTGACACGTGTTTCTATAACAGTTACGTAACCTAAAACAGCTGCTATCTACAAACTTTTAGTTATGCAGACATTCAATATTTCAATGTTATTATTTACTGTCATTTCATCAGAATAATATTACTGAGGACCTATTTAGTTTTTATAGAGAATATTAGGAGGGAGGGGTGAAGTTGTTAGAAGAATAGTTGAAGGAGTGGTTTTTCGATAGCAGTGAGAATTCTTGGTGGCAGTGAGTAATTAGATTCCCATCTGTTGTTTTGACATTTTTTATAGAATATATTATTGGTTATTTTTCTAAATCTATAGAAGGATTAGAGATAGTAAAGATATGCGTGGTTGGTTTTGTGTTTGCACTTAATTAACATTCAGACTTAAATTTTTCTTTCAAGTGTAAGTATCCTTTCACACACGCATTCACACACAAATATATTTGCGCACCTCTACAAAATACATATACTCACAATTCACATATTCATACTGACATATATATACACACATGTATTCATGTACATACATACGCGCTCATGTGTATACATTTTCATACTCAACTTATCTTTATATACACACGTATAGACACACACATATATACATACATACTCTAGTCCATGTGTACACACATACACATACATACACATCTATATACACATACATACACACATATATATACATATATATATATATATATATATATATATATATATATATATATATACATATATATATATATATATATATATGTATATATATATATATATATATATATATATATATATATATATATATATATATATATATATATATATATATATAAGCACTTTAATACATGAATACACTTACATCTAACTATACACATCAAACATATATATATATTTACTTATTTATATACATTTTCACATATATATACATACTTATGGACGTTTTTAGACACATTCATTATCGCATATTTGCACCTATTCTCATCAGCATATCTTTCCATTATTAGTGTGGTAATTTAAGGTTATTAATATATGTTGAGAAGAGATTGTTTTTATATTTTTCTAACTAGATTAAGGTTTATATAGTTGGGGGATGTCCCTCTTTTATGTAATATTCGGCTTGTAGTGGGAAAAAAGGGTTTTAGTTCTGTGACGGCAGAATAATGTTCGTTCAATTCTGTTATTCAGCAGTTTCTTCTTGTGTGTGATTATGTAATAAATCTCAAGATTACACAATTTGCAGAAATTTTGGCTCCTGGAAAAGCTTTGGGTTTTAGCTAATTTCTCCCATTTTAGGGTAAACTTTTGATCGCTATCCCTGAGCGTCCAAGCTTTTTCTGCTAAAGTTGTTACATTTCTTTGGCTCTGGTGTTTTATTGAGTAAGAATGCCTATACAATCGAGATTTAAACGATGTTGCCGTTGATCCCACGTAATACCACTCGTTGCCTCCGGATTTAATGGTACACTTATAAATAATATTTTTTTCCAGGCAGTTATTGCCGAGGGGGCACTTGTCAGGATAGGTGCAGTTACAGTTGTGTACGTTGGGTTTTCTCTGGAGTAGTATTGTGGACGAACTTAGGTGTGGTTTATTTATGTTCTGTAGTGTATTGTCTACTGTTTTTTTTGTGTTCTTTGTACTTAAGTTCTTAGTGTTTTCGTTTAACCTTCTAGTATTGATCTTTTTTATGTGTTGTTCAAGGTTTAACGCTGTAGAGTATGACAGTCTTATAGTGGTAGGGTTTAGGATTTTGTGGTATTTGTGTGATGTGGGAAAATGTCTTTTAATTATTTTAAAGAAGAGTACTGGTAAATTTGTACTAATGGAACTATTGTATTCGGGGTTATACCATAAGTATTCTTTGCATCGCTTTCTATTAGTTTTGTTTGTTGGTTTACTGGTGTGCATACTATGGTAGTAAGTGTGGTTTGGTGTTGTGTTATTATATCTACCTATGTGGGATTTATTTTGGGTGTTTTAATTGTTCCCATCTATGTACTCTATTTTGTTGAGGTAGCCTGCTTTACTAAGGGCGTTATCGTAGTACTCGGCGTGTTCCTTAAATACTTGTATGTTAGAAGATAGACCCGAGATTCTAAGGGAAATATTTTTAGGGATAGATTTAATTATAGAGATGGGGTGGTTAGACCCAACATTTACGTATTTGAGATTTTCATTCAATTTATGAAACGGTTTAATCAAACCAGAGTTTAAATTGAGTGTGACATCCAGGAAGTTAACTACTTTAAGGTTGTATTCATATGTTATAGTTAGTCCTATTTCGAGTAGTAGTTTTCTTATATCTTTGCGTAGTTTTTCTAGTTTTTGGTTATTAAGGTTTTTAGCTAGGAGGAGAACATCGTCGCGGTATATTCCGCCGTGGAGATTGCTGAATTTTTCCTGGAGTCTAAAGGCGATAAATAACCCCACAATATCAGTTATTTCCGCCGAATCGTTAGAGCCCATTGTTATGTCAAAGTTAGAGGGTCTATCTTTACGTACCCAATAACTGTTCTCAAATTTGACTATAGTTTTCCTAGCTTCTAATATAATCTTAATTTCATCGTTTGTAAGGTCAGAGTTATCCTTAGCAAACTTAATGGCTCTATTCAAAGTTTCAGGTGATATCGATGAGTAATATTCATCGATATCAAACTGGATAAACTTAGATTTATTCTTATTGCTAATGCTATTAAACCATCTTATTGCTTCTTGGGTCTTCCCCCAGAGTTTAATGTTAACCTTAGCCTTAATTTGGGGGATGATTCTATCTAAGATATATTTGCTTATTTTACCTATATCTGATTTAGAGGGGCAGATTAATCTAATTTTAGGGTCATTATCAAAGTTTACCTTGTGGTCCTTAAGATTGAAGGTGGGTACCGCCGGTAAGAGTGGTCCTGTCTTATCTTCGATTCCGAGATTTTTCACTATTTCGCATGCCTCATCATTGATGTGCTTAAGGGTTACTTCACTCGTTTTTCTATATTTTTTATGTAATTCTTTTCGAATGAAGTTGTTGTATGTAGTGCAATCCATAGTGTACAGGTTTGATGTTTTGTCCGCTTTTACTACAATTCCTTTGGTGTTTTTAAGGTCGTCCAGTAGTTTTTTTATATCTTTCTGTAATTTGCTGTTGGTGTTGCGTCCTTTGAATTTAATTTTAAGGATTAAGTTCATAAGGTCCTGCTCAAATGCATCTAATAGTGGGTTGGTGGGTGGGTTTTTACAAGTCCTAAAACCGAATTTGTTTTTTACACCACTTTCTAATGTTGAGTTCATACGGCTTCTATCATAGTGGAGCGTTTTCCACCTGACACGTCGAATGAATTCATTAGTTTTTTGAATCAAACTCAATAAATATTCCTTTCTACCTTGGGTTGGTATGTTTTTGAGTGACATATCCAGGTAGTGTTTTTCCATTGTTGTGGTTGCGTTTGCTGTGTGGGTTGCTCGACTTTACAGGAGGTAAATATACAGTATTTTCCGTTGTGTTGTAATATAAATATTACACACAGTAGATTATCAGCTCACGTAGAGTTTGCTCGACGGTTCCAGTTGTAGTTCCAAAAGTAATCCGGAGAAAAATAGAAAGATTTGAATGGATACAGTTTAGTTGAAAGGAATTTATTGACACGTGTTTCTATAACAGTTACGTAACCTAAAACAGCTGCTATCTACAAACTTTTAGTTATGCAGACATTCAATATTTCAATGTTATTATTTACTGTCATTTCATCAGAATAATATTACTGAGGACCTATTTAGTTTTTATAGAGAATATTAGGAGGGAGGGGTGAAGTTGTTAGAAGAATAGTTGAAGGAGTGGTTTTTCGATAGCAGTGAGAATTCTTGGTGGCAGTGAGTAATTAGATTCCCATCTGTTGTTTTGACATGAATACATGTGTGTATATATATGTGTATGCATGTGTATATATATGTAAGTATGAATATGTGAATTGTGAGTATATGTATTTTGTAGAGGTGCGCAAATATATTTGTGTGTGAATGCGTGTGTGAAGGGATATTTACACTTGAAAGAAAAATTTAAGTCTGAATGTTAATTAAGTGCAAACACAAAACCAACCACGCATATCTCTACTATCTCTAATCCTTCTATAGATTTAGAAAAATAACCAATAATATATTCTATAAAAAATGTCAAAACAACAGATGGGAATCTAATTACTCACTGCCACCAAGAATTCTCACTGCTATCGAAAAACCACTCCTTCAACTATTCTTCTAACAACTTCACCCCTCCCTCCTAATATTCTCTATAAAAACTAAATAGGTCCTCAGTAATATTATTCTGATGAAATGACAGTAAATAATAACATTGAAATATTGAATGTCTGCATAACTAAAAGTTTGTAGATAGCAGCTGTTTTAGGTTACATAACTGTTATAGAAACACGTGTCAATAAATTCCTTTCAACTAAACTGTATCCATTCAAATCTTTCTATATATATATATATATATATATATATATATATATATATATATATATATATATATATATATATATATATATATATATATATATATATACATATACATATATACATATGTGTGTGTGTGTGACACCTGAAATATAGCTTAAGAGAAACTTGACAATAATGATAGGCACCCAGTATTTGAACTGGTTTATAGAATTCTCTTGGCCTTTGCCTCTCTAAGTAGAGCTTTAAAGAATTAGCTTTTAAAGAATTTCCCTTTTTTTAAAATCCACCAACCATGACCGACCCCTGACCATTTTATAGACACCTGAAATATAGGCATTGTTAGCTTAAGAGAAACTTAAAAATAAGGAGTAGCACCCCAATTTGAACTTGTTTATAGAAATCTTTCTGCCTATGTCACTCTAAATATAAATTATAGCCTTAAAGAATTAGCTTTTAATGAATTCCCTTTTCTTTCAACCAATGATCTCCACCCATGCCACTCCCCACCCTCTCCTTCCTCCAGAAAAGATATAAATAGCACAACATTTATTTTGGACAGCCAGATTCCTGATGATTTCTAAAGGATGAAACAGTTCTAGTCCTGTAGAATCTCATCTATATTAAAACTTTTTTACTCTGCTATGTATTGAGTACCTTACTTACTGTGGTTACCTCCGATTCAAACCGGAATAACTTACCTATATATATATATATATATATATATATATATATATATATATATATATATATATATATATATATATATATAAAACAGAGAATGTCTGTCTGACTCCCTAAAACTCGAGAACCACCCAACCGATGGTCCTGTGAGTGGTTTGAGCAAAAATATTTCAAACTTGCAATGCCCTAGGGACTGCATTAGGCGATTTAGCGATCTCTCTCTATAATTCTTAGTCTTTCTTTTTAGATAGATACATAGATATAACATTGCGCCCTTATAACATCTGCCTGTATGTCTGGCTGTCTGCATTACGACATTATGACGCTATATGTGTGTGTGTGTATATATGTATATATATAGTGTTTGGATATATATATATATAGTGTGTAACGTTTTTCAAAATATTTACTTCTGCGTTCACAGATTGAGTTTTTTAGTTTCAGAAGATCCCGTTAAGGGTGAAAGCAGCGATTCTTTGTTTAAACTTTAATCTGTTATTTTAATATATATATATATATATAATATATATATATATATATATATATATATATATATATATATATATATATATATATATATATATATATATATATATATATATATATATATATATATATATATAATTATATATTCGTGTACAGATATTTTTGCATACACAATAACAAAATATAAACAAAAGTATTTATTTCGCAATAAAGTATTGATTTTCTTCGCACGGAAAAAAACCCTGGCAATCTACGACAAATTTTTTTGATAAGCACAAAATGTAGACACCATCCCGAGGCCGGGGTATTCCGTACTTCTTTGTACTGTTTCAGAAAGGAGGGCTAAACATGCCAATCTATGTTTAGAATCCAGAGCAATGCCAGGCCATTCTGCTAGTATATATATATAATAGCTTACTGCAGGACATATCTACTATTCAGATGTAAACAACATATAGTTGTTTATTTAATGTTGTTGCTGTTGTTGTTTTACAGGATGGTGATGAGTATGCTGTACTATGGAACAACAATTAATGCTGTTGACATGGCCGGAAACAAATACATAAACTTCCTGCTGATGATGGCAGTAGAGATACCATGCTATTTATGTAGTTACTTTTTATTTATATGTTTTGACCATCGAAAACCCATTAGTTTTTTCATGATGTTTAGTGGATTAAACTGCATCATCTCTAATTTTGTACCCAAAGGTAATATATATATACATAAATACATATATATATATGTGTGTGTGTGTGTGTGTGTGTGCATGCAGGATATCCATAGATAAAAGGCCAATGAAAATAATGCTCTATTTATTTGGAAGACAGCTTATGTAGGATAATTAAAATGTAATACACTTAACATATATGCACGACCTTAGGTGTCAGGGTCATGTTATGGCCACTACTATATAATAGAGGAGCTATATAGTTTTAATACAGCGGAGAGCCCGTTTTCGCGAACAAGGGAAGTAATTCCAAAGGTCTGAATTTCTCTTTGAAACGTGTCTGTGTGTAATATGTGCATAACTTAATTTATAAGCTAATCTGTATGTATGTATATGTGAGTAACTTGAGTTGTAAGCTAATTATCTAAAGAAAATTTAAACACTTTAAAGGAGTTAGTTACAGACAGAGATTGTAGATTGTTTACCCTTGAGGGGCCAATGTCGATATCTTCTGATGGAATATATTTATATCTGTGTGTAATCTAGTGGGAAGTTATTTTGCAAATATCTAAGTCCCTTTTAAAAACTTCGCAATAATTAAAATTTGAACACACAAAAAATGTTTAATTGTATGTGTGTTAATTAGCGTGCAATGTGATTTTGTAAGGCTGAAACCTCTTTTAACATTCTATCATGTTGTGTGTATGTGTATATGTGTATGTGGATGTGATGTGTTTAATTTTTTGTGACAGAGAGGAATTGGATCATGGAGGATTTAGCAGGTCTGGTGAGGAAGGGGGGGGGGGCATCTTGTAGTGTAAGTTTTACCTATTAGATATTCACCTGTAATGTAATGTATAACGAGGAGGAGGAGAAGGTGAAGGACTGAGGCATCTGCTCTAATATGTTTTGATTTAATTATGTTTTAGGTTCATATTGGTTTCCTCTGATCCTGGTTATTCTGGGAAAATTTGGAATTTCTGCAGCTTTTGGTTCAATTTATCTGTTAACAGCAGAAATATTTCCAACAGTAGTTCGGTAAGTTTTGTTGAGACATCTTTGTAAAAATCCAAGAATTTTTGATTTGCCAAAGTCCATAAAGTAACAGATAGAATGAGGTGTATATAATGAGGTGTGTAGATTGTAGTATATATGATTTGGTGGGTAGATTAATGTGTGTATATAATGAGGTGTGTAGATTGTAGAATATATGATGTGGTGGGTAGATTAATGTGTGTATATATTGAGGTGTGTAGATTGTGGTTTATAGAATGAGGTGTATATAATGTGGTGTGTAAATAGTTGTATACATAATGAAGTGTGTTGAATGAGGTCTATATAATGTGGTGTGTAAATAGTCATGTACATAATGTGGTGTGTAGACTGAGGAATATATAATGCGTTGTATTGATTGTAGTGTGTAGATTGATGTGTATAGAGTGAGGTGTGTAGAATGAGGTGTATATAATGTATTTAGAAGAGACATTCAGTTAATCAGAAGTAATGAAAGTTTCACCACCATCATCATCATCGTTTAACATCTATCTTCCACGCTAGTATGGATTTAGACGGGAATTGTCCCACTTGAGGCAAGATTGGTCGGGTGACTGTGTCTCGCTCGTATAGGACTGTCTGGCAGGTTTTCTACGGCTGGATACCCTTCCTAACACCAACCACGTTTACAGTGTGGACTGGGAGGTTTTTACCATGTTACCCACACGGCCACATTACAGTGTGGACTGTGTTTTTTTGTCATGACACCTACACGACCTCATTTATTTTGGATTGGATGCTGTGGTAGCAACATAACTTTACAGAGAAAGGGTGGTGTCAGATATATAATTGAAATACTTAAAACAAACACATATTAGTCAAATTCTAACAGAAATATATGTAAAGTAACAAATTATTTTTGTTTTTCAGAACAAATGGTTTAGGCATATCTTCTGTGTGTGCTCGTATCGGTGGTATCTCTGCCCCATTTATACTTCAACTATCATTCTATGTTTCATGGCTTCCTCTAACCATCTATGGTCTTTTGTCTGTGATATCTGGTTCATTGTTGCTACTACTACCAAATACGAAAGATAAAGATTTACCTCAAACACTTGAAGATGTAAATGAAATGTCATGATAAAAAAAAGAAGAGCAATTTTCTCTTGAATATATTAAAAAATCCCAGTTTTTATAAATTCATAAATACTTATATTTTATCTCCATATAAAAACCAGTGTCTGTGTCTCTGTCCTCTAGGAAATAAATACTGGTAAACAAAATTGAATTAAATTCACATTCAAATATGTTAGTGTTAGTTCATACTCATACATTGTATATGTTACAAGCATTGTGCAAAGCTTATGTATTGTACAGAATACATAATGCCTGGACATTCCCTCTTTGCTGGTAACATATATATTAGCAGAAATTTTCCTGGAAGGCAGGTGCTGTTCCTACTTGTAATAAATAAGTTTTGAAAGCAAAATTAAATGAGATCATTTTAATATTTGTATTTGAAATATCTTATAAACAATTTCCCTTCCATTCTAAGCAAACATAAACATATATATATATATATATATATATATATATATATACCCGTAGTGGGGAATGTACCTCCCATCATAACCCAGTTGTCAGCGACTTCACTGTCAGAACTGGACAAACTTGGAAACAGAAGGCAACTTGGAGGAGAAAGATCTGGATGGTGAAAGACCCCTTAGCCAGTAACAGATTTAAAGATATTTTACTCGACGCCTATGACAGTAAAGAAGAACAGATACAGACATTCAATGTAGAAGAGCACTGGGAGTTCCTAAAAAATAGCTTACTAAAGGCGACGGATGAGATTTGTGGTTGGACCCCAGGCAGGAAGAGAGTGACTTGGTGGTGGAACAATAAGGTAGATGAGGAAGTTAAGGCAAAGAGACAGGCATGGAAAGAATGGAAGAAGGGGAAGAAGGGTACATTACATAGAGACCAGGAGGGAAGCTAGGCGATAAGTATACTTAGCTAGAAGGGAAGCGGAGGATAGAAAATGCAAGCATGTTTTGCAACGTGAGGACCAGAAACAGGTGTTCAAGGTTGCGAGGCATTGTGTCAGAGAGAATTGTGATGTCATTGGAGAGAAGTATATCCGGAATGATAAAGGTGAGCTTGCCCTCACAAGTGCTGAGAAGAAAGATGGGTGAAAGAGCCATTATGAAAGATTACTAAATGAGGAGAATGCATGGAAAAAAGAGACCCTACCCAAGTAGACCCTATGGAGGGGCCAGCAGTACAAGTCAGCAGCAACGTAGTAAGTAAGGCAATCAAGGATATGAAGACTGTGAAAGCTATCGGTCCATCGGGTATAGCTGCCGAGATGCTGAAGGCATCTGGGTTGGTAGGTCACACCCTAACCACACGTATTGTTAACCAGGTAAAACTAGAGGGTGTCATACCAAAGCTTTGGTGCAGCAGCATTATTGTAAACTGCTACAAGGGTAAAGGTGATGCACTAGATAGAGGAAACTATAGAGGTATAAAGCTGATGGACCAGGTCATGAAAGTAATGGAAAGAGTTATAGCACAGTTGATTAGGGACCGGGTGAAACTAGATGAGATGTAATTTGGGTTTGTGCCAGGAAAATGCACCACTGATGCGCTATTCCTTGTGAGGCAGTTACAGGAAAATTACCTAGCTAAAAGTAAACCGCTCTAATGGCATTCGTCGATCTGGAGAAAGCCTTTGACAGAGTCCCCCATGCTATAATCTAGTGGGCTCTTAGAAAACTAGGCGTAGATGAATGGCTTGTGAAAGCTGTACAATCCATGTATAGGGGAGTAGTCAGAAAAGTTAGGTTTAACAATGAATATTACGAGGAATTTAGCATACAGGTTGGTGTCCACCAGGGCTCTGTTCTTAACCCTCTACTGTTAATCATAGTTTTGCAGGCAATAACGGAGGAGTTTAAGACCGGATGCCATGGGAATTCCTGTATATGGATGACCTCGCACTTAAAGCTGAATCTATGGTAGAACTAGAGAAGAAATTCCAAACATGGAAGCAGGAACTAGAAAGAAAGGGTCTTAAAGTCAACCTGACAAAGACTACGGTCGTTGTAAGTAGACAAGAAAACAGAACCCAGATCCCCTCAGGGAAATGGCCTTGCTCAGTATGTAGAAAGGTGTAGGTAGGAACTCCATCCTCTGCCCCGAATGCAAACAATGGGTACACAAGAGATGTAGTGGAATCTCAGGAAGCTTAACTTAGAATGTAGGCTTCACATGTAGCAGCTGTGCTGGGACAGCAAGCAGCAAACAGCCACAGGAAACAAGCACCACCAAACTCGGTGAGGGCTCTGTAGAAACAGTAGACGGCTTTTGTTACCTAGGTGACCAAATTAGCAGCGGAGGTAGGTGTTCGGAATGTACAATAACTAGGGTAAGAACGGGATGTAAGAAGTTCAGGGAGCTACTGCCACTGCTAGCTGTAAAAGGCTTTTTCCTCAAAATGAAAGGTAAACTGTATGATGTGTGTATATGAACGGCAATGTTACATCGTAGTGAGACCTGGGTGCTGTCTGTAGAAGACTAGCGTAGATTAGAAAGAAACGAAGCTTGCATGCTCCGATGGATGTGTAATAGTAATATACGCGAACGACAAAGCATAAACGAAGTGAGAGAGAGACTGAGCATAAGAGGAATCAAATGCTGTGTGCAGGAGATGAGATTGCATTGGTATGGATATGTGATGTGTATGAAGGATGAGAGCTGCATAAAAAGATGTAGAGCACTAGAAGTCGATGGAAGCCGCGGAGTAGGGAGACCCAAGAAAACCCGGGATGAGGTGATAAAAGCCGACCTTTCCCAATTGCACCTCTCAAAGGTGATGACACACGACCGCGACCTCTGGCTTCATGCAGTAATACAGAAGACCCGACTTCCCACAGGAACAAACCGAGGCTGAAGCATATAGACAATATTCCCCCATCCCCTCCCACTGCAAAATGGTCGTGGAGGTGCCACGGAAAAAGAGCACCCAGCCCACACTATAAAGTGAACGTGTAAGCGCCATGGAGAAAAAGCACCCAGCACACACTGTAAATGAGGCTGGTGTTAAGAAGGGCATCCAGCTGTAGAAATCAAGCCAGAACCAGTTCCTGTATGAGCAAGACAAGATCAGCCGACCTGACACTACGCACAACAGGACAACCCGTTTAATCCATGCTAGCGTGGAAGAACAGACGTAAAAAGGTGATGATGATGATGATATATATGAAGATAGTCTGCTCCGTCCAAAGCTTGACCACTTCTTGCACTTTATGTCTGTTCCCTCCTGGCATGAGATCTCAAATAGCTTTTGAGTCCTGAAAGCCTGTGAAAGACCCATCCACAAACCATACAATGATGTCTCATTTCATTCATGTTTCCACTTTGGGTTTGCTTACTGTGTTTGTTCAAATGTCACTTCAATATATATATATATATATATATATATATATATATATATATATATCAGTTCCTGATTATTACTGGAATTCTATAAGAATCCAACATTTATAATTTTCAACAGACAAAGGCGAGTGCTTAGCTCTGATGATTACCAACAGTATGAAACAGAGATCTGTCAGCTTATCTCCCTTTGTTTGTTGAAAAGACAAGTAAGCGACATAGTCACTACTTTAAAACAATAGCGTAAGGTCTTCAAAATATTTTTAATTAAGCATACAGTATATTGCCAAATATAATGGAGGCATATGGCTTAGTGGTTAGAGCATTGGCCTTGCAATCGAAAGGTTGTGAGTTCAATTCTCAGACCGGGTGATGTGTTGTTTCCTTGAGCAAGACACTTTATTTCACATTGCTCCAGTTTACTCAGCTGTAGAAATGAGATGATAAAGGACTGGGGTCCATATTATTCCACTGCAAAGTGGTCGTGGAGGTGCCACGGCAAATAAGCACCCACCACTCACTGTAAATGAAGTTGGTGTTAGGAAGGGCATTCAGCTATAGAAATCAAGCCAGCATCAGTTCCCGTCCCACCCTTGCAAGCAGGGAGAAGCGGACGTAAAATGAAATGATGAATCATGATGATAATATTATATATACATTCATGTATACATCGCTATTTCAGAGCACCAATTCTAATATATATATATATATATATATATATATACTGATTGGGGATTGAATTAATTTATATGAGATGCAGTTATATATATATATATATATATATATATATATATATGGTAAAACATTAAAACATTGATGTAATTCAATTCGAGATCTCAACAGGGGAACAGGCATTCGCTTCATGAATATCGTGTTTGTCCGTTCCCTTGTCACTTCAATTTTGGAATACCTCCTGATTGTAACCTTATCATGTAAGAAGCTGTCTGATGAGATCATGGCACTGGGTACTACGCAGAATCGCGTGGCCACTGTCGTCATCAAAATATGTATTACGCCCTTATCAATAAAGGACTTTGACATCTAAACTACTTTGTATTTCCTTATTCTCTCTCTCTCTATATATATATATAAATAAAAGTTATCAAGGAAAAAGCACAGGAGAAAAATACTTTACAATGATGATGGATATTAATTTAATGCTTGATATAGGAAAAGAGGCAATGTTTTGGACATTAGTCTTTCATTGGAGGATAAAATGAAAGAGGGAAAAAGAAATAGGATAAAGTGACTATTGTGAACACAAAGTCCCTCCATATTGGAGAATGCACCTTCCAACATATCTTAGTAGTTAGCAACCTTATAGTCTGGGCTAGAAGAACCTAGCAACAAGAGTTCCTGAAAGATATCCTACTGAAGACGACAAATGAAATCTGCAGTTGGAAAATATCTATCGGAGGAAGGAGAATGTCTTGGTGGTGGAACAGTAAGGTAGATGAGACAATTAAGGCCAAAAGACAGGTTTGGAAGAACTAATAAAGATCTTTCTCTCCCTTATTAAGAAGCATTTCCCCTCAGCACATAAATATAATAAATTTTTTATTAGAAATACCATTAAAATATCTTACTCCACGACTCCTAACGTTGCACATAGATTCACTGCTTCAAATTTAGCTAAATTACCTAGCCGTAGTAACCTGGGCAACCCTGTTACTAGTACTAATTGTAATTGTAGGAATCGGGTTAACTGCTCTCTATCCGGGAAATGCCTCTCCAGTAACATTGTCTACAAATGTAAGGTCGAAACAGCCACGTCTTGTAGGGCCTACACAGGGTTAACAGCCAATAGATTCAGGCAGCGTCTTTACATGCACACCCATTCTTTTCTTAACCATTTAAGAAGGAATATGACGTCACTTTCAGCTTATATCTGGAGTCTAAAAGACAACCACACTGAATATAGGTTACACTGGAAGATCCTAAAAAGAGGTAGATTGTATAACGGAAATAAAAGATCATGCGATCTTTGCGCCGCTGAAGCCTTGGAAATACTCTACGCCAATGATCACATCTTAAACAAAAAATCTGAGGCATTTTCGACTTGTAAACACAAATTGCATAAAACTTTCCTGTATTACAGCCCCACATTATACCTTAACGCAAAGGTTCTCAACGGGGGGGGGGGGGGGGGTCGGAGCTCCATGGGGGGGGGGGCGTTCTGGAGCAAGGGGCGTTCTGGAGCAAGGGGCGTTAGGGGGAAGTTTGAAGCTTTGTGAGGCGCTAAGGGGGCACTGGAAAGCTATTTACTTAGGTAAGTTTTATAAGCCATATACGTACGTCTCTGAGACAGCCAGTATGAATGCATTTGAATGAAAAAAAGGAAAAAAATAAATAAAAGAAACTTGTCAACGAATTCCCTAGGGAAATAAATGAAAGATATCAAAGAAAATGAACATATGTACAACTTCAACTTTGACGACAGTTACAAAAACAACAGAAACGACGGAAAAAGAAGCAGGGGATGAAAGGTGTGGGTATATACATACAATCATACACACACATGCATACGTACATACATACATACTTACACACATACATGGTGGCTGCCAACTCGTTTTCGAGTACGGCCACTACCTTATATCTATGTAAGAGAACCTCTACCGATGCGCTGAACGAGTGTGCTTTTTAGTCCAGCCAGCGACTTGAAAACTCTGGTACAAACACTACACTTGTGACAATTATTGACACAGTGCTGTCCCATGGTACCATGTGACGACAAGTGCAGAGAGATCTCCAGATACAAAGCAATGCCTGTGCCGTAAAGCTTTTATAGTGAGCAAAGGCACTGCACAAAGCCAGTCCCACTCTCTTAACCAAGATGATATTTACCAAAAAGAAGAAAAAGTCAACATCATTGGATACCATCAGGGTTGCAAAATTCTAGAAGAAGGAAAAGTCTGATATAACATACATACATATTTACATACATACATACATACACATATATACACACACAGGCCGGAGTTGGTGTTTGATGAGGTTGAGACCCTGGTCAGCTTTCAGTCAGAGCTGTGGTATTTAATCTCCCTAGGTAATAAAATCTGGAGTCAAAATTCTCTCCTTGCCAAAAAAACAAAACATAAATCATGTCACCATCCTTACACACTTAAATATAAATGCATGTATATATATATAGAAATGTATAACTACATATCTATATACATAGGTAAATGTATGTATGTGTGTAGATTTATATATATATATATTATACACACCACACACATATATATATATATATTTTTTTCTTTTTTCGGTCTGGTCTACCTCTGGATAGAACTCAATGTAATCTTGTAAAATGCGTAGAGAAGTTCTGAGTTTCGCTGAATTAATTCTTTAGATACAGAGTCAGATATTAGGTATTAAATTAACAATAAAAATAAAAACAAAGTTATAAAGTAACTTGAATTTGTTCTTTTTATTTTCATTGTTAATTTGATAACACACACACACACACACACACACACACACACACACACATATATATATATATATATATATATATATATATATATATATATATATATATATATATATATATATATATATATATGCGCAGTCTGACAAGAAGCTTGCTTCCCAACCACGGGTTTAGTCCCACTGCCCGGGCTGACCAGAGCCCTGTGAGTGGATTTGATAGACAGAAACTAAAGGAAGCGCGTCGTATATATGTATATATGTCTGTGCGTGTCTTTGCGTTTGTGTTTGCGCTCCCATCAATGCTTGTTGGTTTGTTGACGTCCCCATAACTTACCAACGTGATGCTCTAGCATGGGCGTAGTTCAGAGACAGAATAAAAGTAAAGTGTATATATATATATATGTGTGTGTGTGTGTAGAAGAGGGGTCTCAAACTCAAGGGCATAAACGGGCCATTACGTCAGGCACAGTGGGCCAAACGTGGTGGTGGGTGATGATTTTCATCACTTATGATCATTTCTACTATCGGCACAAGGCATGATATTTAGGGTTTAGGGACCCGTCGATTACATCGATCCAAGTTCACAACTGGTACTTAATTTATCGACTCCAAAAGGATGAAAGGCAAAGTTGAGATCGGCGGAATTTGAACTCGGAATGTAAAAACGGAAGAAGTACCGCTAAGCATTTCGCCAGATGTGCTAACGATTCCATCAGCTCACCGCATTATTTTCACCAGTAATAATGGAATCTGAAATATTGGTTCTACCACGGGCCATAGAAAAGTAGTTCACGGGCCGTATGATTGAGCCCCCCTGTTGGAGGGATAGATAGATAGATAGATAGATAGATAGATAGATAGATAGATAGATAGATAGATAGATAGATATGTTTCTTTATTAGCCACAGGGGCGCAAAAGGATGGGACAAATACAAGGAGTGAAGTTTACATACAATAAAAACGTGTAAAATGCTATCACAAATGCAGTTTAAAAATTAATCGATTTTCCCCAATAGGGGGAGACATTTCATATGGGTAACACATACTCCCGAAAAAATGTGCAATCCTCATCTCCAGGAGTACGAAGAGTTTGTACCCCTTTCCTCTCTTCCTCTTTTTCCTCAGCCTACAGGCTGATATAGAGAGAAGGCCCATTCACTCGGGCCATTCTCGCCACTTTCACCCACCTTTCATAAAACTTGCTGGGGTACAGCACCTCTCTCTCCATCCTGATTCTTCTTCCAAAGTGGTATTTGAAAAAAATAGATGTTTCTTTTATTTGCCACCCACCAGGGCATCAAAAGTGGGACAAGTACAATGGGGGGAGTTTACAAAACAAGGCGTCCTCAATAAGTAGGAGGCAGTAACAATATATAAAAATAAAATAAAATATAACAAAGATAAAATTTATAACAAAGTCTTCAATAGAGAGGAGGCGCCTTGGGGGGGGGGGGGGGGGGGTCGCACACCCCCCTAAAAAAGTGTGCAACCCTTCTCCTGAGGAGCACAGAGAAGGGGTGCTCCCTTGGTCTTTCATCTTCCTCACCTATAGTCTGATGTGGAGTGAAGGCCCATTCACACGGGCCATTCTCACCACTTTCACCCATCTTTCATAGAAACGGCTGGGGTGCAGCACCTCTCTCTCCATCCTGATCCTTCTTCCGAAATGATATCGGAAGAAACGGACCAGTTGTTGGCCAGAGAGAAAGGTGTCTGACCTCAGTCCTTTCAGACGCGTCCACCATACAACCTCTTTCGCCATGGCTATTACGCACAGAAACACCGCCTCTCCTTCGTTTGAAGAGGGGAGGCGGCTTGATCGTTACAATAGACTCGGTGGTCAACCGGATCGGTCCCACCCTTGACAGCAGTTGTTCGACATAGCCCCACAGATCGGCAATGCCCGAGCAGTGTACCAATGCGTGTGCAACGGTTTCCTCGTCGCACACGTATCTGGGACAGATCTTTTTCGATGGGTCCCTACCCGGGCGCCCGTGTCTGTAGAGCCTTTCTCGAACGGGCAGAGCCCTTCTGTAGCATTGCCAGGCCAGGGACCTCTGGAAGTTATTCATGGGTCCCGGGCTGAATGTCCTATCGAACAGGTTGGCCAGTTCGTCTTCCTCCATGTCTAGGGCTTCTCTGAGGGCGTCGTCGCACCTGCTAACCACCAGCCCTCTATAGAATGACGAGGTGGATTCTCCACTGACAGCCGGGTCCGCCTGCCAGAGAGCCGTGAGCGCCTGGGCACACTCGATGTGCCAGGCGCCCAGTTTTCTCGGTCTTTGCTTGACCCAGGATTGCAGCTCGGTAAGTGAGACGAGTCTGGGAAAGGCTCGCCTCACAAACGGGGACCACACCGGTTGACCGGAGAGGAATACCTGAAGGTGCCGTAGCCTTAATGCGTGTTTACGTATCCTTAGCCACGGCATCCCCAGCCCTCCTTTCGAAGGGTGTTGACAGCAGATGGATCTCCTCACCATAGGAGCCCGCTTCTTCCAAAGGAATTGGAAGAGTGCGCGCTCCATTTTGGCGAGCGTTTACCTTGGGCAAGGCACAACGGTCAGGCGGTAGTAGATGACGGACGCTATATAAGTGTTCGCCACCTCCGCCCGACCTTTCAGGGACAGTTTGCACTCGGCCCACTTCTGGGTCAGTGCAAACACCCTGTTCGTCACCTCACCCCAGTTCTTCTCCACCTGGAGGTCTGGTCCGAACCAGACCCCGAGCAACTTCACCGGGCCCTCCGTCCAGCGCCCGACGACGCCATCGGAGGGCATCGATCTGCCCCTCCACGTGCCGAGTTGCAGACCGATCGACTTGTCCCAGTTCAGCTTAGCCCCTGTAAACCTTTCGTACTACTCCAGTAAGGTGCCGATCGCCCCGATTTCCGAGGCCGTCGACACCATTACTGTTACGTCATCGGCGTAGGCTGACACCGCTTTCCGCAATCCCGGTTCCAACGGGATGCCCTGCAACAACTCTAACTTCCGCAGCAGTGGCTCTAGAGTCATTACATACAGAAGGGAGGAGAGAGGGCACCCCTGTCGGATGGACTGCGCGATTTCGAACGGCTCCGAGAGGTAGCCGTTCACCTTGACCCTAGAGCAGATGCGGCTGCTGTGCATGGCATTGATCCAGCCCCTGAAAACGGGTCCGAAGCCTGCCGCCGCTAGCACCGCATCCACGTAACCATGGTCGACCCTATCGAACGCCTTAGATTGATCCAAGTTGATCAGGGCCCCACCAAAGCCGGGTTCGTTCCCAACCCTCTCTATGATGTATCGCATGAGGTGGAGGTTATCGTGGATGGACCTGGACGGGATAGCACATGTCTGCGCATCTCCCACCAGGTTGCCCATGACAAGCGCCAACCTCTTTGCTAGCACCTTGGCCAAAATCTGTAACTCTGTATTTAGCAGAGTTATGGGCCTGAAATTATTTATATCGTCCCCCTTGTTCTCGTCCTTCCTCACTAGCGTGACTACGCCCTTGGTCACAGCACAGGGAATTCTCCCGTTCTGTTGCCAGTTGCAGTAGACCGCCTCGAGGAGCTCGGGGAACAAGTCCGGCATAGCTAGATATAGTTCGTATGGAAGACCATCGAGACCCGGGGATTTGCGTTTGCCGCATTGGCTCAGCACGTCCTCTATCTCAGCGGCTGAAATCGGCTCCTCGCAGGACTTCGCCTCCCTGTCCGAGAGACGCGGCAGGCCGTCGAGGTATGGACCGAAGTCCACGTCCCCAACCGGCCCCCCGCCCCTTCCGAACAATCCAGCAAAGTGCTTTTGAAAAGCCTCGCACATCTGCTTAGGTTCAAGGATCACCCGTCCATCCTGGTCTCGCAAAGACCGGATAGTGGATCTGCTCCCTCTTTTGGCTTCTGTCACGCGGGCCCAGCTAACAGCTTTGGTCCCCTCGTTTCCCAGAGCACGTATTTTGCTTCGGACGATGCAGCCTTCGTGTTTCGCGTCGAAGAACTGGCCCAGGGCCGTTCTCGACGCTAGCACTCTGGCCACGTCGCCGCTTCTAATTGCCTCTTCTACACTATCTACCAACTCCCTTTCCTTCCTATTTCTATTGGAGGCTAACTCCTTACTAAATTCTATAGAGACTACTCTAATCTCTCTTTTGAGAGATCCCCACCACCTGCTGTTGACGATGGCGCCCGTCAACCGCTCCTTAACTAAAGTTCTAATCCGGTCCCTGTAAGCCTTACTTGCCGGTAAGGACAAGTTGAGCTTCCAGAAACCGGGTCCCTGTCTATGAGTTCTGTCAAGGTTGATCATGCAGGTCACTAACTTGTGGTCTGAATAGCCAACCATGCGCATTTTTGGACAACTTAAAAAGTCCTTATCCTTAATTCTAACTAAGAACCTATCTAGGTACGACCTAGATGATCCGCTACGATTTGCCCAAGTCCAGGTTGGCGCAGTCGGAAAATCTAGTCGATATCTATCGGCCAGGTCAAATCGACCGATTAACCCTTTGAGGCTATTACACCCCTCTCTATCGGGACAGGCCCCTACGTAGTCCCAGCGTGCATCTAGGATACCATTCCAGTCCCCCACTAATAGCAAGGAGCGGGACGTCCCTAGAAAAGTCTCCAGACGATGGAAGAAGTCCGGCCGCATTGACGCGAAAGGGCCGTAGGCGGCTACCAACCTAAACGCTCCGCCTTTAGGTTGGTAGCCGCCAAGGTCCAGAACCACTAGTCGACCCTCCGGGTCCAAATGTACCATCTGTGTTGCGAGACCCAGATGTTTTTGCAGCAGAACGACAACTCCACCCCCACCTCCGGGCTGACAGAGAGATGCGTGCATCTCAAAGTCATCAAAGGTGGGGGTCAGCTGTCGCACGTTGCTGATCCGGGCCTCGCAAATAACCATCACATCTATACGTTGTGACCTGAGGTCATTTAGAAGCATTGCTTGCTTCCAAGTTGAGCCCAGGCCACGCGCATTTAAACAGCCTACTCTTAGCATAGCCATGTTGGTGGTGAAGAGAAAAGGCACTTACCTCTCTGCGTCCCGGGTATCGGGCTGCACAATTTCCATTAGGGTGGGGGATGGGTTGTTGGGTGGGGTGGTGGTTTGTGGAAGTGTAGGGGCATCAGTGTGTTGTGTGGTTGGGGAGCTTGGAGTTGTGTGGGTGTTTTGGGAGGGGGTGGGGTAGTTTTTTAGGAGGACGCGGTTAATGGGCCCGAGGCAGGGGGACCCACGTCCTCTTTAAAATTGTTTTTTAAAGTTTTATAGGTGTCCTGTGGGGCCTTAATCATTTTGAGGTGGGGGAAATCCCTGCCTGGGTGAAGTTAGGCCCTTGTGTTTTTATTAGATTGTTGTTGTACACAATGTTTAACAGTTTTTTGTTTCTTGTGTTTATGTATGTGTATGCATGTTTTTGTTTTTGTGTGGTGTTTTTTGTTTGCTGTTGTTGTGAGCTCTTTTGTGTTGGTGTCAGTGTTATGTTTTGGGGAGGGGTTGTTTTCATTTGTGTGTCTGAGGTGTGTTTTCTTTTTTTTCTTCTGATTGTGTGGAAGTGCTCCTCCTCGTCTAACGACGAACTAGGGTCATCTTCCGCGTTGGAGGGGAGGGGTATATTTTCGGGTTATGTTTGCGGTGCGGGTGTTTTGGAAATTGTTTTTGTTTTTTGAGTGGAGGGGATGGGTTGGACATTGTTTTGTTTTGGTTTGAGCTGTGGTGGTTGTTTTTGTAGTGGTAGTTGTGGTGATTGTGTTGGTTGTGCAGTTGTTGGTGGTGTAGGCAGGATTGGGGTTTTCTTATTAAGTTGGGGACAGACAGCCCTCAGGTGACATCTGGTTCCGCAGAGGTAACACGAGGGCCGTCTACCCTCAACGGTAATGTTGATGAAGGTTAGATCATCCAGTATGACGCGTTCAGGGATCTGGGCGATCCTTTCGGGCCTCATTTGAACTACAAGTTCGAGGCTCGTTCCACTGAACGCGTCACCCGATGCCTTTCCCATGGACACCAGCATGTCATCCTCCAGGTCCAGGAAACCTGTCAAAACCCACCATATGTCCATAATCGGCAGGATGGTGTGGATTTTTATTTTTTGTGTTCTTCTACCCATGTACGTAGGGTAGAAGGTGTATGCGGTGGATGTGATTGGTTTGATGGACAGTTTCACTGCTGTGTCCCTGTCCTTCATGAGAATGGATAGACTCCCGTAGAGTCTATCCTTCTGAATGAAGGTGATGTCCTTCATGACGTCTTTTAAAACCAGCTCTATCTCACTCTGTGATGGTTGAGCTGGTTTTTTACTTTTGTTCGAGATTGTCCTAAACATGACCGTGTTTAGGAGTCTCTGGCTTTTTGGTTCCGGGGGGAATGGATTGTGAATGAACCATTTTCTCCGTACACTATATATTTGAAAAAAATAGATACACTATAGGTATTTGAAAAAAATAGATAGATAGATAGATAGAAGTGTACCAAACACACACACACATTTCTTAATCTCTCTCTCTCTCTCTCTCTCTCTCTCTCTCTCTCTCTCTCTCTCTCTCTCTCTCTCTATATATATATATATATATATATATATATATATATATATATATATATATATATATATATGTATGTCTCTTGCGTTGGAAAGAAGGTCAATTATATGTACAAACACTGAAAAATGCTCCGAAGATATCAAGCCTAGGTTTGGATGAAACAATTGTAAGTGAATAAATGCTTTGAACATAGCTTTGATTCTTGTGAATTCTATATAACTGCTCTGTAGAACAACTGATGTTCTTACATTGAGATATTTATCTTACTGGTAATAAGGTAGTAATAAATTACTGACCTTCACTGTTTAAGGTTTAAAATATACATAACTATAAAAAGTTTAAAATACACATAACCACAAATAGTATCCTTAATATTACATATATATATATACATACTCTTTTACCTGTTTCAGCCATCCGGCTGAGGCCATGCTGGGGCACCGGCCTTGCACATATATATATATATACATATATATATATCTCCTTCTCTGGTAAGTTTTACCAACAGGTCACTGGAATAGCCATAGGCACAAGAATGGGCCCAAACTATGCCAAACTTTTCGTTGGCCTTGTTGAGGCCCGAACCTTTTCCCAGTACACCGGTCCCACGCCCGAACTGTACGGTCGTTACATCGACGACTGTATCGGAGCCACGACCCTCACCCGAGAACAGCTCGACTCCTTTCTCTCCTTCTTCTGCTACTTCCACCCCTCCCTCCACTTCACCACCTTTATCTCCACCACCCACGTCCACTTCTTGGACATCTCCATCGCCATCAACCCCTCGCATCACTCCCTCGTCACCTCCGCCTTCTTCAAACGTACCGACTCCCACTCCTACCTCGACTTCAGCCCTCCCCTGGTCGGTAAAATAAAGAACCAGTAATACACTGACATCGATTTAATCGACCCCCCCCCCAAAAAAAAAATTACTGGACTTGTGCTTAATGTAGAAATCATTATTATAGTCATTTGTCAAGGGCAGTGGATTGGCAGTATCGGTAGAGCGTCACACAACAGATTTGTGACATAGTTACAACTCTTTATGTTCTGAGTTCAAATCCCACCAAGGTTAGCTTTGCCTTTCATCCTTACGTGGTCGATAAATAAAGTACCAGTAATGCACTGGGGTTGATTTAATCGACTTTCCCGTCCCCAAAATATTATTGGCCATATCTAAATCAGAAACCATTATTATAGTCATTTCTGATGGGACACACGTTTCATAAAATAAAACTCCAAAGAAGTGAAATTGTTCATTACCAGTTTGTGATAAGGACATTTCATCTAAGTTATTTTTCTTAAATCTAATTTTCAGCCAATTTATTGAATACAAGGCATGTGACTGAGTGGTCAAGATGTTGTACTCATGGTCATAGCCCCTTGGGTTCGATTCTTGGACAGGGTGGTACGTTGTATTTTTTAGAAAAATATTGTGTCATGGTGCCTTTTCTGCCAAGAGTATCAGCAATGGAAAGACCAATGGAATCCTTGTTTTCTTGGTCCAATCTAACAAGCAACAGATAATATCAGCAATGGAAAGACCAATGGAATCCTTGTTTTCTTGGTCCAATCTAACAAGCAACAGATAATATCAGCAATGGAAAGACCAATGGAAACCTTGTCTCCTTGGTCCAATCTAACAAGCAACAGATAATATCAACAATGGAAAGACCAATGGAAACCTTGTCTCCTTGGTCCGATCTAACAAGCATCAGATAATATCAACAATGGAAAGACCAACGGAAACCTTGTCTCCTTGGTCCAATCTAACAAGCAACAGATAATATCAGCAATGGAAAGACCAATGGAAACCTTGTCTCCTTGGTCCAATCTAACAAGCAACAGATAATATCAACAATGGAAAGACCAATGGAAACCTTGTCTCCTTGGTCCAATCTAACAAGCATCAGATAATATCAACAATGGAAAGACCAACGGAAACCTTGTCTCCTTGGTCCAATCTAACAAGCATCAGATAATATCAACAATGGAAAGACCAACAGAAACCTTGTCTCCTTGGTCCAAGCAACAGATAATATCAACAATGGAAAGACCAACGGAAACCTTGTCTCCTTGGTCCAATCTAACAAGCAACAGATAATATCAGCAATGGAAAGACCAATTGAAACCTTGTCTCCTTGGTCCAATCTCATCATCAGATTGAATCAGTTTCATTCTTTTACTCAAAACAAGAAAGGAGGATGAGCTGACTCTAAGTTTATTTTGGACTTGCAAACATACACACATACTCTCTAATATATATAGATACGTATATTCATATAATGAAGTACTTAAATATACACGTGTTTGTATACTTGTGTGTATACATAAATATATACAAATATATATATACACATATGTGCATATATATATATATGTACGTGTGTGCATATGTGTATGTGTATATATATATATACACTCACACATGCATATGCATATATATATATATATATATATATACACACACACATATATGTGTGTATATTTAGCATTTTATTATACTTACCTTATTATATGTGGCATATTTAGGTGGTAGCTGCATTATCGATAATTCATCAGAGTCGACTGTAGTGTTGCCGTATATATTTGTGTTGTTGTTGAATTCATCTGTTAATGAGATGTCGGCCATGTTTATACCATCAATCTTGTCTGGATATTTATCTCTATTCTCTGAAGTTTCTTGGTTTAGTTTCATCTGTTTGAGCCACCTTAATTTCTTGTTAAAGTGTTTGTCACATTCTTGAACAATGTACTTTTCTTCGAGACATATAAGGTTTATATATATTCATTTTTCTCTTGGTGTGGTGATCTTAGTTATTTGTATTAGGTTACGCTTATGTTTTTCTTGCTGACTTAATTCTCTGTAAATCTTTTTTATGCTTAGAATTAGTGTTCGTTTTAGCCTATGTGCTTGCTTTTGGGTAAGTTGTAATCTTCTTACATCGTTGTTGATGGTGTTGGTGTAAACTCGGGACGAGGCACTTTCTTTTATGAAGTGTAGTTGTCGTGATGTTATTGTTTTCGTAGGCAACAGAACATGGTGGTTTTCAGTATCTTGTTAGCCTGGCTAAGGCTTACGATATTTCGTTTCTGAATTTGTTTAGCAAGATTCTTTATCTGAAAACGTGTGTTGAAACCGATATTGTTATGCTTTGGTTAGGGTCATGTTGCCAATAAGAAACACACGCACCAGTTATTTTCACTCCAATTTATTATAAATTAAATTCATTAATTTAAGAATTTATAAATTTCCGGTTGGTTGGTTAGTTCCATAAGCGGGCGGTTGTTCATATATTGTCAAAGTTCTTTCGTCACACATTCCGTGGCCTCTTCAGTGACTGGGGATTCTTTTCTTTGTTTTGTGCCTCTCCTTTGTTATGTCCTACGTCATCTTGTTTTTGAGTGTGTTGTGTGCTTAGTTTGCGCATGTGTTACATCCGGGTGTCTGTGTGTGTTTTTATTTGTTTATTTATTTGTTTATTTACATGTTACTGGTTGGTTGTTTGTGCTATGTGTGTGTGTGTGTTTTCATGTTGTCCTTAATTGTAAGTTGTGATGTTGCTATTCAATTCATGTTTTCTATTTAATTTTGGTTGGAGTTCATTTATGTTTATTGCCTCTGTGATTTGTCTAAACATTGCGCCTTTTCTGTGTGTAGATTCTATTTTTATTTCTATGTTCTCTAATTTGTCCTTATGGTCTATTTTAGCATGTTGGTGGAGTATTGATGATTCTTTTTTATCTTGAAGTTCTCGCCAGTGTTCATTTAACCGTTCTCCTATACTACGAGCTGTCTCACCTATGTACACTATATTCTTATCTTTACATTGTCCTTCAGTACATCTTATGCTATATACTACATTTCTAATTTTACAGTTAATATGGGGGATTAGTATACAGATTATGCATTTCTTATCTATACAGGGAGGTCTTTGAAAAGGGTATTATTGCTAATAAGTGTTTTTATGGAGGTACCTGGTCTTTCTACTATCTTAATATTAAGTTTATGTTTATCTAGGGCCCTTCTAAATTTTTAAGCTAATTTACCTCTAGGGGTTGTATTGATGAACATTACACTCTGGTATTTATTGCTATGAGTTTATTCTATTAACCTTATTCCTAGTTCTTTTTATTCTATTCCAAATGTGCTCCTATACAAGGAGCAGGTCCCATTTGTATCATTATTTACCATTTTTTTCCATTTGGTTCTGGCTCCTCTATATACTCTGAATTTATCTCTCTGATTGTAACCAGAGAACTGCATACGGCGGATGAAGTGTTGTATGTGTCTCTCTAGTTCTTTGGGGTTGCACATGCGGGAGATGTTTCTCATCACCCGTACCAAATCCGCAATCAGTATGTTGATTTTGGTGTGATCCGAAACAGCTGAGTTTCGTTGGATCAGATATTTGGAAGTCATGGGTTTGGCATAATGGGAATGGAGGATTTGTTTTTTGTTATTAATGGTTTCTAACCAGAGCTCTGTATCTAGTACAGGTAATCGATGGTTGGGGGTGTTTGCTTGGGTAGTCTATAGTAACTCTAATACTCTGGTGGATGCTTTCCATAGTGTTTTTCTCTAATTCCTGACTGTTCTCTAGTGGGGGTGTTTTTACTACGATGTTTATATCATCAACGTAGCGGGAGTACATTATCAGTGTTAAGAGGTTGCTGTCTTCTAATTGTTCTTTAAGTTTAAGTTTATGTTTATTGTCCCACCATACCATGAATAGGTTAGCTATGTCACCTGCAATGCTAACACCAATGGCTGCTCCCTCCTCTTGGGCATATGTTTTTCCTTTAAATTTGAACATATGTTCCTTAAGGGTTAATTTTATACTGGCCCCCACCGTATGTGCAATCATTTTCTTTAGTTGATCGTGGTTTTCGGGGGTCCGTATGGCTCTGGTCCACCTGTTGCATCTTTCTGTGTGGGTTTTCTTGGCCATTGAGCTAATGGTAGGTGGTCTGCTTCTTGCTGGTCTTGTAGGGCACAGGTTGCTAAGGTCATATGTATCTAGATAATCATTAATATAGGTAAGTTTAAGTAGGAGTCCCAGCTCACTGCTATCAATCCCACAGAATTCAACATTGTTCTCACTGATCATTTCTACGCATTTCTCCACAGCAAAATCCACGTCAATGGATGGATATAGGGACACAACATCCATACTACCTATTATACAGTTTGTTAGGTCCCTAGATCGGTTATTTTCGCTGATTCTGCTGAGGAGGTCCTCCGTGCTGTCACATATATCTGGGGACATTTCAATGATGGGGCGTATGATCAGGGAGAGGAAGTAGGAAGGTCTGTAGTTACTAGCAATGTTAGCTCCACAGACTGGCTGTGTTTGTGGTCCTGTGACAAGGTCACTGCTCGTTTTATGGTCTTTTCGAAGCCCATACAACGCTGGCACGTCATTGTTCCAGGCCTGGAAGTTGTTGGCAGCCATTTTATTGGGCTGCATTATGTTTGACCACATCATCATATGGGCATTGAGGGTTATCTCCCTATCCTCATGCTCTTGTGGTATTACTTCTCTTGTCTTAGTGATGTGGGGTTGCATTGCCTGGATGTTGTTTGACAGACTCTCAACCGACATTCTGCCAGACTTGTCTGTTGGAAAGCATGCAATCTCTCCATTACGCAAGCGCTGCATGAGCTTACGCAAGCCATTTGCAGATTTTTCTCCCAGTTGCTGGGCCTCCATTCTATTTTGCTTCTTGCTATACTGTTCTATAATATTTCTAAGTTTAGATCTAGCTATACTAAATTGTGCTTCTGTGTGTTCATCGACCTGCGACGGCAATTGCGTGCGTTTGTTAAAAGCTAAAGTCGTGGCGTGGACTCGTCGTAGGTCGAAGGACACATGGGAAGGATTATAAAGAGTAGAATTACAGGCTGCTGCTTTATGTGTACTATTGCTATTGTTAGTTGTGTTGTTTCTATTTCTATTTCCACCAATAGCCTCATGGTTGATTCTATGTCTCTCATTATTACTCCTGTCTCTTTCCTCTGGCTCATTGTTATTATCTACTCTATTTTGTGTGTCTGTGTGTTCGTCCTAGTTATTTTCTCTGTCAGTATCGATAGTCTCCCTTCTCCTTTCAATCCCATTAACTTCCCTTACTTCTGTGTTACTGTCATTACCTGTTTTCTGTGTCTGTGTGTTAGTTAAGATTGTGGTGGTGGTTAGAGGCATAGTATGTGTGTGTTGTTGTTGTTGTTGATGTGTGTTGTTGTTGTTGTTGATGTGTGTTGTTGTTGTTTCCGTGTATGTTATTATTGTTGATGTGTGTTGTTGTTGTTATCGTTGTTTGTGTCTGTTGTTGTTGTCTCTGAGTATGTTATTATTGTTGATGTGTGTTGTTGTTGTTATCGTTGTTTGTGTCTGTTGTTTTGGGGATGTGTGTTGTATGTGTGTGTGTGCGTATGTTGTTACTTTTGTTTTTGATTTTGAGGCTCCAACGTAATTTTGTAAATGATTTTTCTATTTCTGACAAGCATTTTATCATATTTACCTTATTATATGTGGCATATTTAGGTGGTAGCTGCATTATCGATAATTCATCAGAGTCGACTGTAGTGTTGCCGTATATATTTGTGTTGTTGTTGTTGAATTCATCTGTTAATGAGATATCGGCCATGTTTATACCATCAATCTTGTCTGGATATTTATCTCTATTCTCTGAAGTTTCTTGGTTTAGTTTCATCTGTTTGAGCCACCTTAATTTCTTGAAAAATGTACTTTTCTTCGAGACATATAAGGTTTATATATATCAATTTATCTTTATCTGAAAACGTGTGTTGAAACCGATATTGTTATGCTTTGGGAGGGTCATGTTGCCAATAAGAAACACACGCACCAGTTGCTTTCACTCCAATTTATTATAACTTAAATTTATAAATTTCCGGTTGGTTGGTTGGTTCCATAACCGGACGGTTGTTCATATATCGTCAAAGTTCTTTCGTCACACATTCTGTGACCTCTTCAGTGACTGGAGATTTTTTCTGTTTTGTCCTACGCCATCTTGTTTTTGTGTGTGTTGTGTGCTTAGTTTGCGCATGTGTTACATCCGGGTGTCTGTGTGTGTATTTATTTGTTTATTTATTTACATGTTACTGGTTGGTTGTTTGTTCTATGTGTGTGTTTTCATTTTGCATTATTTATACTGGCCTTTTACATTTGAAGTTCAAATCCCACCGATGTAAATTTTACCTTTCATCCTTCCAGGATCGATAAAATATACATATATATACATACATATATATACATACATATTTCTGTGTTTAATATCAGCTTTGACCCGGGTGTCCTACGCTGTGTGTGTGTGTGCGTGTGTGTCTGTGTATACATTTATATGTGTATGGGTGTACGTGGTTGTATATGTCTGTATATAAAAAAATATATATATACGTATACCGTCTCTGCATATGCATGTGGTGTGTATATGTGCATATACGTGCTGAACATATTGGTGTGTATAATCTTGTGATGTCCCAATGCGGTGACTTCATGGCTCTTGAAGCTATTTTTTATATATCTTTTGTCTTTTTATATATCTTTTGTATGCGCTCCAACTGTGTCTGCTTGCTTTGGCTAACCCGCCTGCACCTTGCTTTCGGCCTCTCGCTACTGCACGTGAATTCTCCTACCTTCCTTCGATGTACCTCTGTTTGACCATTGGACTCCTGCCCGGGTGTGAACCGGTTTGTGATTACCCCACCGCTCAACTGTGTGAATGCACACCCGTGACTTTCGAGTGAACTTTTGAGACTGCCCAACCTGGGACGCCTCCATTGCCTTGCAATGGTCAAGTGATACTGGTGACTGTGACACTTAGTGCCTTCGTGGGCCCCTGATATTTTCAAGAAATATATTCTAAAAAAATGGTCAAGTGATACGGATAACTGTGACACTTAGTGCCTTCGTGGGCCCCTGATATATTCAAGAGATATATTCTAAAAAAAAATATATATCTTATCTCAATTTACTTTATTTTATTTTATTTTATTTCATTTCATTTTATTTAATTTTATTTATTTATTTATTTAATCTCATTCATTCATTTATTTATTTATTTATTTACTTATTTATTTATTTATTTATTTATTTAATTTTAATTTTAATTTTAATTTTATTTATTTATTTAATTTTAATTATATTTATTTATTTATTTATTTATTTAATTACATTTAATTATATCTTTAATTATATCTTATATTATATTATTTTACCTTAGTCTATTTTATTTTATTTTAGTTTACCTTATTTTATCTTATTTTATGATTATATTATATTATGTTCTATTTTATATAATTTTAATTTTAATTTTATATTATTTTATTTCATTCCTTACCCTGTATCACTATTATCTGTATATTTTATATTTTATATGTATGTTTGTTATATTTTTTTATATTTTCTTATATATATTATAAGTCTGTTTTTCACCTATTTTTTACCTACTCTTACCTAATCCTATCTATCTTATCTACTCTTGTCTGTTCTCTTATCCATGTGTATGCTTGTATGTAACTATATGTTGACAGCACCCCGCCCAACTGTGACTGATAGCACCCCTTATTTTTCATTGTTTATTTTATTATTTTTATTTTTATTTTTATTTTTATTTTTACTTTTACTTCCTTAATATCCTTTATCTTCTATTATTTTTCATTCTTCAATGTCTTGGATTTGTTATTGCTTGTGTGGTATGTAATTAACCTTTATGCTCTGATGAGTCCCACTTATAGTGCGGATGAAACAATGTTAGCAAGTAAAGATATGCATATGCTATAGGCGTTCTTTGTTATTTATTATATCACGGCTCTGTCCTCAGACATCGAGCTAACCTTATACTGCCTGCTGGATAAGTGGAGTGTTATACACCCCTGATCCTCTCCCTAGTATACATATTTATATACATTTAAGTGTGTGTATACACATATATGTAGATAAATCTCTCTCTCTCTCTCTATATATATATATATATATACATATATATATATATATGTATATATATATATATATATATGTCTGTGTGTGTGTGTATATATATATATGTGTGTGTGTGTATGTAAGGATGGATATATAAACAGATCTGTATATATACTTAAATATATGACCATAGATCTTATGCTGATATGTATACACATTTCTACAGAATTAACCAATGTCCAAAATATTCAGAATTATTGTTTACCAATATTTTCGAAACCACCATTTTCATCTTCATCATTGTCAGGACTTATTCTTATTATAATTTGAATTTTTATTATTATATTTATTATTATTATGATTATTATTGTTGTTATTATATTTTGACAGAATTGGTAGAGCGTCTGATAAAATGCCATTGTGGTATTTGTACTGGCCCTTTACATATGGAGTTCAAATCCCACCGATGTAAATTTTGCCTTTCATCCTTCCAGGATTGATAAAATATAATACCAGTTAAATACTGTGGTCAACATTATTGACTTTCCACTTCTCCCAAATTACTGGCCTTAGCGGGAAGTGTTGCCTTTCAGCCAGTTTGTTGAAAGGTGGGTGAGAGAGGCAAGAATGACCCGTGTGAATGGACCTGCCCTGAGCGTATGCCTGTAGTATCGTAGGAGGAAAACTGGAAGAGGGCGCTTGCCCTAGCGGTCAGGGTAACGGTGGCTTTTTTGTGGGCTTTCTCCACGAGTGACCCTCGGAAGTCTCCCCCTCCCCTAATGGGGAATTTTTCCTTGTTTCATTTTTATACATATTTTGTTTTTGATTTTTTTTTACATGCAGAAATGCCCATTTGTACCGTCTTGTATTGTCCTGTGCTGTCCTTAATGTTATACTTTATGTCAACCCTTGTGGTTAATAAAGAAAGCATTATTATTATTATTATTACTATTATTATTATTATTTTCATAAAGATTATTAACAAATCAGTAAAAATCGGTAAAGGAGCAAACTAAATACCTTGTGGCATGGATTTACACACATGTGTGTGTATTTGTGTGAAGGTTGGTTTCAGGTTTTTGGTATCAAAAAGGTTTAACCTGTTAGCATTTAAACAGGCTGTATCTGGTCAGAATTTTCACATCTCTTTCTGTTCAAACCAGCTGTAACAGGCCACTCATACACATTTTAAGGTATTGTTCTCAAAATAAATAATATCAAAATCTCATAGATTTGATATAATGTGAGATAATTATGTGAGGTAAAGCTTTTACCGTGAAAATATAATGGTAAATATAGAGTGATTTCTTTATTTGCCACTAGGGCACAAAAGGTAGGGACAGATACAAGGGGGGAAGTTTACATATAATTAACGAGTACAAAAATATAACAATGAAATAACAACAACAAACGAAGTCCTCAATAGGGAGGGGGCATTAACATGGGTCGCACACACCCCGGAAAAAATGTGCAACCCTTCTCCTCAGGAGCACAAAGAGTAGGTGCTTCCCTCGTCTCCTCTTTTTCCTTTTCTTTCACCTACAGGCTGATATAGAGAGAAGACCCATTCACTCTGGCCATTCTCCCTACTTTCACCCACCTTTCATAAAACTTGCTGGGGTAGAGCACCTCTCTCTCCATTCTGATCCTTCTTTTAAAATGGTATTTGAAAAAGGGGACCAGTTGTTGGCCGGAGAGAAAGGTGTCTGACCTCAGCCCTTTCAGCCTCGTCCACCATACAACTTCTTTAGCCATGGCTATCACACAGAGAAAAACCGCCTCTCCTTCGTTTTTGAAAGGGGGAGGCGGTTTGATCGTGACAATGGACTCGGTGGTCAACCGGATTGGTCCCACCCTCGTCAGTAGTCGTTCCACATAGCCCCACAGGTCAGCAATGCCTGGGCAGTGTACGAATGCGTGCGCAACGGTTTCGTCGTCATGCACGCATCTCGGACAGATCTTATTCAAAGGATCCCTACCCAGGCTCCCATGCCTGTGGAGCTTGTCTCGAACGGGTAGAGCCCCTCGGTAGCACTGCCAAGCCAGGGACTTTTGGAAGTTGTCCATCGGTCCAGGGCCAAACGTCCTACCGAACAGACTGGCCAGTTCATCTTCCTCCATGCCTAGAGCTTCTCCGAGAGCATCGTCGCACCTGCTGCGTACCAACCCTCTATAGAATGTCGAGGTGGAGTCTCCACTGATTGCCGGGTCCGCTTTCCAGAGGGCCGTGAGCGCCTGGGCACATTCAATGTGCCAGTCGCCCACTTTTCTCGGTCTTTGCTTGACCCAGGATTGCAGCTCGGTGAGCGAGACGAGTCTGGGAAAGGCTCGCCTCACAAACGGAGCCCACACCGGTTGACCGGTGAGGAATACCTGGAGGTGCCGTAGCCTTAATGCGTGTTTACGCATCTGTAGCCACGGCATCCCCAGCCCTCCTTTCGAAGGGTGTTGACAGCAGATGAATCTCCTCACCAAAGGGGTCCGCTTGTTCCAAAGAAATTGGAACAGCGCGCACTCCATTTTGGCGAGTCTTTTCACTGGGCAAGGCACGACGGTCAAGCGGTAGTAGATGACGGATGTTATATAAGTATTCGCCACCTCCGCTCGACCTTTCAGGGATAGTTTGCACTGGGCCCACTTCTGGGTGAGTGCAAACACCCTGGCCGTTACCTCGTTCCAGTTTTTCTCCACCTGGAGGTCTGGTCCGAACCAGACCCCAAGCAGCTTCACCGGGCCCTCCGTCCAGCGTCCGACGATGTCATTGGAGGGCATCGGTTTGCCTCTCCATGTTCCGAGTTGCAAACCAACGGACTTGTCCCGGTTCAGCTTGGCTCCTGTAAACCTTTCATATTCCTCCAGTAAGGTGCCGATCTCACCGATTTGCGAGGTTTTCGACACCATTACTGGCACGTCATCGGCGTAGGCCGACGCCGCTTTCTGCAATCCCGGTTCCAAAGGGATGCCCTGCAACCGCTCCAACTTCCGCAGTAGAGGCTCAAGAGCCAGCACATACGGAAGGGAGGAGAGAGGGCATCCCTGTCGGATGGATCGCATGATTTGGAACGGCTCCGAGAGGTGGCCGTTCACCTTGACCCTTGAGCAGACGTTGCTGCTGTGCATCGCAGCAATCCAACCCCTGAAAACGGGTCCGAAACCTGCTGCCGCGAGCACCGCATCCAGGTAACGATGGTCAACCCTATCGAAAGCTTTAGATTGATCCAAGTTGGTCAGGGCCCCACCAAAGCCGGGTTCATTCCCTACCCTCTCTATGATGTATCGCATAAGGTGGAGATTGTCGTGAATGGACCTGGACGGGATTGCGCATGTCTGCGCTTCTCCCACCAGGTTTCCGACGACAAGCGCCAACCTCTTCGCTAACACCTTGGCCAAAATCTTTAACTCTGTATTTAGCAGAGTTATGGGCCTGAAGTTACTTATGTCATCCCCCTTGTTCTCATCCTTCCTCACCAGCGTAACTACGCCCTTGGTCACAGAACTGGGAATTCTCCCGTTCTGCTGCCAGTTGCAGTAGACCGCTTCGAGGATATCGGAGAACAAGTCCGGCATCGCTACATATAGCTCGTATGGTAGACCATCGAGACCCGGGGATTTGCGTTTGCCGCATTGGCTCAGCGCCGCCCCTATCTCAGCAGCTGAAATCGTCCTTTCGCAGGACTTCGCCTCCGCGTCCGAGAGGCGCGGCAGACCGTCGAGGTATGGATTGAAATCCATAGTCTCACCCGGCGCGCCGCCCCTCTCGAACAGTCGTGCAAAGTGCCGCTGAAAGGCCGCACACATCTTCCCAGGTTCAAGGATCACACGCCCATCCTGGTCCGTCAAAGACCGAATCGTGGACTTGTTCCCACTTTTTGCCTCTGTCACTCGGGCCCAGCTCACAGCTTTGGCTCCCTCATTACCCAAAGCACGTATTTTACTCCTGACAACGCAGCCTTCATGCTTCACCTCAAAGAACTGGTCTAAGGCCATTCTTGATGCCAGCACGCCGGCTACATTGCCACTCCTAATCGCCTCTTCTACTCTATCTACTAATTCCCTTTCCGTCTTGTTTCTATCCCTTGCTAATTCCTGACTAAAACCTATCGATTCTATTCTAATTGCTCTCTTAAGAGAGCTCCACCACCTGTTGTTGACAATTGCCCCTGTCAAACTCTGCTTAACTAACGTGCTAATCCGTTTACTGTAAGCTTTGCTTGTCGGTAAGGACAAGTTCAGCTTCCAGTAACCGGGTCCCTGTCTATGGGTTCTATCAAGGTTGGCTATGCAGGTCACTAACTTGTGATCCGAATAGTCAACCATGAACATTTTTGGACAGCTAAATGTGTCCCTATCCTTCTCTCTAACTAGGACCCTATCTAGGTACGACCTAGATGTTCCGCTGAGATTGGTCCACGTCCATAGTGGTAGAGTCGGAAAATCTAGTCGATATCTATCGGCCAGGTCAAATCGGCCGATTAACCTTTTGAGGCTTTTACACCCCCCTCTATTGGCACATGCCCCTACATAGTCCCAACGTGCATCCAGGATACCATTCCAGTCCCCCACTAAAAGCAAGGAGCGGGGCGTTCCCAGAAAAGTTTCCAGACGTTGGAAGTATTCCGGCCACGCTGCCCAAAAAGGGGCGTACACAGCAATTAGTCTAAGGGCTCCACTTTCACTACTGCCGACGTCTAAAACCACCAGTCGACCCTCCGGGTCCAGGTGCACCTTCTGTATGGCGAGGCCCAGGTGTTTTCGCAGCAGAACGACAACTCCACCCCACCCCCCGGTTGACAGAGAGATGCGAAGATCTCAAAGTCGTCGAAGAGGGGCGCCAGTTGGTGCTCGCTGCTGATCCTGGACTCGCAAATAGCCATTACATCCATTCTATGCGACCTGAGATCGTTTAAAAGTTTGCCTTGTTTCCAAGACAGACCCAGGCCGCGTACATTCAGACACCCAACTCTCATATCAGCCATGTTGGTTAAAAGAGGAAGGACCTACCTGTTCGGCTCCTGAGGAGCAGGTTGCACAATATCCATGGGCGTATTGGAGGGGTTGTTTGGTGGGGTGTTGTTCTGTGGTGGAGTGGGGGTGTTTGGTGAGGTGTGGGTGGGGCAACGTTTCAAGAGGACGCGGTTATAGGGTCGAGTACATGTTTTCCCCACGTTCTCAGGAAAGTTCTCTCTTAGTTTTGCATAGGTGTCCATTGGGAGTCTTATCATTTTTAAATGCGGTTTGTTGGCCGCGCTTGCAAAGAATTGCCCTTCAGTTTCCACCGAAGGGTCTTTGTGTATTGTTTTTACTAGTTCTTTGTTATTTGGGTTAATGTATGTATACTGTTTTATTTGTGTTGTGTTTGTTTGTTGTTCTTGTGTGTGCTTACGTTTTGTTGTATGTGTTATGTTTTGGGGTGGGGAGGATTTTGTTTGTTCTGTTTGTTTTGTTTTTGTTGGTGGTTGTGTGTTTGTTTCGTTTATGTTCGAGTGGTGCTTTCTTTTTTTTTCTTTTTACAGGTTGGAAGGGTCCCCCCTCTTCGTCACTAGGTGCCGTTTCAGCTGGGTCCTCGTCCGTGCTGTCGGGTAGTGGTGTATTTTGGGGTTTTGTTGTGTTTGTGTGTGTTTTTGGAGTTGTTTTGGGTGGGGCTGTGTCTTGTGTTATTTTTCCGTGTTGTTTTTGTTGTTGTTGTGGTGATGGTGGTGGTGGTGGTGTGTGGGGTGTAGGCAAAAGAGCCTTTTTTTGTCAATTGAGGACAGGCAGCCCTTAGATGACCCCTGCTTGAACAGTAGTAACATATGGGCCTCCTACCCTCGGCTGAAATGTATATAAATGTTTCTCCATCGAGGGACACCCTCTGTGGTATTCTAGCTATTCGTTCTGGTCTCATTTGGACCAGAACCTCCAAGCTCAAACCGCCGAAAACGTCTGTGGTGACTTCTCCTACTGAGAGGATTCCGTTCTCGTCTTCTAAAAATCCTGTTAGTACCCAGGAAATGCATGCATTTGGCCGGATTCCGGAGACTCTTATTTTCTGCGTTCTTTTCCCTAAATATGTGGGGGAAAATGTGTGTAGCTTGGAAACAATTGGCGCCACAGAGTATTTCCTGGCCGTCAATTGATCCTTCATTAGCACCGTTATATTCCCATAGAGTGGCCCTTTTTGTATGAACGATATATTACTCCACACATTTTTTAGGACCAGCTCAATTTCTTTTTGGGATAATTGAGCTGGTTTCCTTGTTATGTTGGAAATTGTTCTGAAAGATATCGTTCTTAGTGTCGTGTCTCTTTTGATTTCTTGTGGGGAGGTGATTGTGAAGTCTCCTCCTTCTTTGAAAGTTACATACTGTTTTGCTTCCTTCATCTTTTCTCTCAGAGTTGTAATGTCTAGTTGCTTGCAGGTCTGTGTTTTCCGGACCGCCTGTGCAAAGGAGGCACCAGTAGTGGGTTCGCTTTGTTTGGTGTTATCGTTATTTTTTCCTTGGTTGGTGTTGTGACTATTGCTGTTATTGTCATTGTTGTTTTTGTCTGCGTTTATGTGACTTTCTGGGTTTTCACCCATTTTTACAAATTTTTCTTTTAATTCCGTGTTCCATGTTTCTTTTGCAGAAGTGAGGAGGGAACACTTAGAGCCTTGTGCTTCTAGCTTCTCTGTATCACCTTTCTTAGGGGGCGTGGCTTTCTCGTTAGGATGAGATGTGAAAATTCCGTCTATTTCTATTAGTTTGCCGTAATAGATTTTTAACTGGAAAATTCGCCCCAAAAAGGGGCGAAAAAAAAAAACTCAGAGTTTGACGACCAAGGCAAGGGTTTAACGTATATTACAGTATAAAAAAATTAATCAAAACTCACTTTTGAGTAAGTAAATCCAACTCGGTAGCCGAGCTTGTTCACACACGTCAACACACATCTCTCGTATACGAGATGTTATGTGAGATATTATGTGAGGTAAAGCTTTTACCGTGAAAATATAATGGTAAATATAGAGTAATGTAAATGGGTTAATGTGAAAAATATAAACAATGGAAGATTTGCAAAGACGTTAAGTTGAAGCATAAGTGGAATTGGTAAAGTGTAAGGCAATGATGAAAGTCATGTAAGACTATTAGTATGGAAGAAGTGAAGGAAATGTGGTAAAAGTGATGTAAGTTTATTTCTTTATGGAATTCTGCTTATTATCATTATCATTTATTTTTAACAATTAAAGAAAAATTATTGAAATAAAACATCTGTAGAAATGTTGCCCTTTGAAAAGCAGTGCCCTAGCATGGTCATAGCTATGATGGCTTAAATGAAACAAGAAAGAAAGAAACTTAATACTTATTGAAAAATATATTTTTTTTTTTATTCTTCTTTTAATTTTTTTTATTCTGGCGTTAAATTTTGGATATTCTTTGAAAAACAATGATTAAAACATGGTGAAGACATTTCCAAACCTTTTTTTTTTTTTTGCAATTCTGAACAAGAAGAAGAAAAGTAATTTGCATGGAATGTGATTTTATTGAAACAGACGAAAACTGTCCTTTTTACCTTCAAAATAAACAAAAAAATTTTTTTTAAATAAAATGCTTTTTCATCCTTTTTTTTCTAAATGAATGAAAATATTAATCTTACAATGTTTTTCAGTTTTACTTTAAATTCTCTCTTGTCTAAAATTTACTTTAAGATTTAGATTTTCAGTAAATAGATGGCAAATCAGAGGATTTTAGTCACCACTGCATCTAATAATCAATATCATAGCCTTTTTGTTCAAGTATAACACTGTGTGTATGTATAAATCCTTAACCTCTAATAGAATCTTGGGCATTTTGAACCTGGTGGAGCGCCTCCCTCTCCAGGTACTGAGTGCAGCCAATTTCTACCAGAGAAGAAGAAGAGAGAAAGAGAGATAAAAGGGATGAAGATGAGAATGACATGTAGAGGAAGAATCGACTCCAGTACTGGATTGGTATTTTTTCTTTTAATCAATCTTGAAAGGATGAGTGGAGGAATTTACCTCAGTGTATATAGAAGCTCACTTCACAATGCTGATGTAATATTAGTATTTTGTACATTTTTTTTACTAAGCACTGGGCCACTTCTTTTGTAGGAGAAAAAACAATTAACTGATAATAACTAAATAAGTCTATCAACTTTAGAAAACTGAACAGGGGCAACTCCAACAAGATTTGATCTTGAAACATACAGAGTTAATTAATCATTATAAGACAGATGCTCAACCATTATTACTACGCCGAGGTTGACTTTGCCTTTCATCCTTACGGGGTCGATAAAATAAAGTACCAATAATACACTGGGTAATTGCTGGCCTTGTGCCAAAAGTAGAAACAATTATTACTCTGCTTTGACGCATAGAGTTACGGCCCTTGCTATTCTGAGTTCAAATCCCGCTGAGGTTAACTTTGCCTTTCATCCTTACGGGGTTGATAAAATAAAGTACCAGTAATGCACTGGGTAATTGCTGGCCTTGTGCCAAAAGTAGAAACAATTATTACTATGTCAGTGTTTTTTTAATTATAAAATATGTTGGATCTCCACCAACTTTGATGATGGATGCTCCAGGTGCTATAGCTAGACACTTCTACTGCAGTTGCTTCATAAGGAAGATGGTCTCCTAATCAATATATATACTCACACATACATACACACACACATATATATATATGAAGGACGTCTGCTCCATACAAAGCTTGACCACTTCTTGCACTTTATGTCTGTTCCCTTCTGACATGAGATCTCAAATAGCTTTTGAGTCCTGAAAGCCTGTGAAAGACCCATCCACAAACCATACAATGATGTCTCATTTCATTCATGTTTCCACTTTGGGTGTGCTTATTGTGTATGTTCAAATGTCGCTTCAATATATATATATATATATATATGTAGATAAATCTACCAAGAGTTTACGGTAGTGTCCAATCCGTATGAAGAACTCAATGTAATCCGGATATCATGGAAAGAAGAGATGCAATGAAAAATCACTTTCGGTGAAAGATAAACGGAATACAGAGTCAAGATAAAATATTAAAAAAATAATGAATAAAACACATATATATCCTAGAAACGATCGTTAAATAATGAACTTTTTTTGTTTAATATAAGGAACTGTTTCATTGTTTTATTCATTATTTTTTTAATATTTTATATATATATATATATATATATATATATACTGATTAGGGATTGAATTAATTTATATGAGATGCAGTTATATATATATATATATTCTATTATAAGTTGAGCCAACTTATGCAGCTTCATATGTAAATGAGATTAATCACCTCATTTACACAGACGAGAAAACTATATATTCTTGACTGCTTTCAAGTCCAACATTCGCAAACGGTGGGAGGGACCATCCTGAAGAAGGCCAGTCAAGCCTGAAATGCATAGATGGTTGTCCCCCTTCCTTCTGCTGGACACCACCAGAGGGTGTTAGCCCCGGTGTTTCTTTAGAAATACAAAATTTCTATACATATATATATCATCATTTTACGTCCGCTTTTCCCTGCTTGGAAGGGTTGGATGGGTCCTATTCAGCACAGCATCTCTTCACTTGTCATCTCCTCGGTGAATTTCAGCGATCTGAGGTCTGCTCTCACCACCTCCGCCCATGTTTTTTGTGGTCTACCTCTACTGCGTCTTCCTTCTACGGGGATTTCTTGGCACTTCTTTACCCAGGGCTCATCCTCCATGCGCATCACGTGTCCATACCCTCTCAGCCTTCTCTCCTGCACACCAACAGGGGAACAAGCATTCACTTCATGAACATCGTGTTTGTCCGTTCCCTTGTCACTTCAATTTTGGATTACCTCCTCCTGATTGTAACTTTATTATGTAAGAAGCTGTCTGATAAGATCAATGGCACTGGGTACTACGCAGAATCACGTGGCCACTGTCGTCATCAAAATATGCATTACTCCCTTATCAATAAAGGACTTTGACATCTAAACTACTTTGTATTTCCTTATTCTCTCTCTCTATATATATATATAAATAAAAGTTATCAAGGAAAAAGCACAGGAGAAAAATACTTTACAATGATGATGGATATTAGTTTAATGCTTGGTATAGGAAAAGAGGCAATGTTTTGGACATTAGTCTTTCATTGGAGGATAAAATGAAAGAGGGAAAAAGAAATATGATAGAGTGACTATTGTGAACACAAAGTCGCTCCCTAGTGGAGAATGCACCTCCCAACATAACTTAGTAGTTAGCAACCTTATAGTCTGGGCTAGAAGAACCCAGCAAAAGGAGTCAACCTGGAAGCTAAAAGACCCATCAACCAGTAACAAATTTAAAAGCATGTTGAATGACACTTTCCACAGTAAGGAAGAGCAAATAGAGACATACAATGTAGAGGAGCAGTAGGAGTTCCTGAAAGATAACCTACTGAAGATGACAAATGAAATATGCAGTTGGAAAAGGTCTCTCGGAGGAAGGAGAATGGCTTGGTGGTGGAACAGTAAGGTAGATGAGACAATTAAGGCCAAAAGACAGGCTTGGAAGCAATGGTAAAATGGTGGTAGTAGAGAAGTCTATCAGAATGTTAGGAGAGAAGCTAGGTGACAAGTATACATTGCAAGAAGGGAAGCGGAAAACAAAAATTTTTAAGCATGTTTTGCAGTGTGAGGATCAAAGGCATGAGGTATTCAGGATCGCAAGGCAGTGTGTCATGGAAAATTGTGATGTTGGTGGGGAGAAATGATTATGGTGAACTTGCCCTCACTGACATTGAAAAGAAAGTAGCATGGATGTGCCACTATGAAAGATTACTGAATGAGGAGAATGCATGGATTGAAAATAGTTTGCCCCACAATGATCCAACAGAGGGACTGGCTGTACAAGTCAGCAGTAGTATAGTAAGTAAGGTAGTCAAGGATATGAAAACAGGTAAGGCAGCTGGAGCCTCAGGGATAATTGCCGAGATACTGAAAGCATCAGGAATGATGGGTCTCACCAGTCACTCGCATTGTAAACAAGGTAATACAAAACAGTGCCATAGTCAATGACTGGTATAGCAGCATCATCGTCACTAGCTACAAGGGAAAAGGAGATGCTCTAGACAGAGAAAACTATAGAGGCATCAATTTGGTTGACCAGGTTATGAAGGTCACAGAAAGAGTTATAGCACAGTTGATTAGGGAACGAGTTAACTTAGATGGGATGCAGTTTGGATTTGTGCCAGATCAAACTACCACAGATGCAGTCTCACTTGTTAGGCAACTGCAAGAGAAATACCTAGCTAAAGGTAAATCACCCTACTTGGCTTTTGTGGACCTGGAGAAAGCTTTTGACAGAGACCCTCGTTCCATTATCTGGTGGGTTCTCAGAAAACTAGGAGTAGACAAGTGGCTTGTGAGGGCAGAAATCATATGTGTGTGTGTGTTTGAGAATGTGTGTGTGTGTGTGTGTGTGTGTGTGTGTGTGTGTGTGTGTGTGTGTGTGTGTGTGTGTATGTAAGAGAGTGTGTATGCATGTGTGTCTGGGCGGTCAGGGTGTATAATTATGGATGGTTTTCCAAACAAGATTGGTAAAAAAAAACACATGTACACTCACAATTAAATAAGGTACTCAAGATGTTAGTAGAAAAAAAAACATATTTATTTCATATAGAAATGACTTCTACAGTCATTTTTGGTGATATATATATATATATATATATATATTCAATATAGAAATGGCTTCTACAGGTCTAGAACTGTTTCATTCGGGAGAAATCTTCTGCTATGTATTGAGTACTTTACTTACTGTGGTTACCTCCGATTGAACCCGGGATAAACTTATATATATATATATATATATATATGCAGAGAATATATTTAATTTGTTGGGATTCAACAAGCTTAACAATTTTTATAACTGATATAAAGCACTCAACAGTTTAGTGGAGTAAATATACAATATATCAACAAATGGAAACTATATTTATAAAACCATATTTATTTTATTATACATATTTCAAGGGCCACCAAGGCAAATTATGGTGCGCTTTCATCAGATAAAATACAATACAGATTTGTTTTATAAATAAACATTGACATACCCTGAAAAAAAGTCAACCTTAATGGTTGGAGCTTCCTGGATAGTGGAGATATTACATTTATTGAGGGTGATAGAAAATTATGATTGAGTATGCAAATGAGTGTCTGAAAGTTTGAAAAGATAACGGTTTATTTAAATTAAACTGTTGGAAGAAGATGATATGTGAGGGAGAGAGAGAAAAGAAAGAAAGAATGAAAAAAAAAAGGAGCGATTATATATATTTTTGACAGTGAAAATAGTGTGAAGAGAAGAGCGTAATTATATTTTTAAGTGAGAGAAAATATTAGTTACAAAGGACAAATACAGCGTAAGTATATTTACGTGAGATGAAAAAAGAAGAAAGGAAGAAAAAATGAGAATAGTGTGGAGGAATAATATTTATAATGCAGGATTCGTTATGTTTTGATTATAATATTTATAATGATAGGTTGAAAAAATTAGATTAAAGGTTTAATTTAATAATTAGTTTAAATGAGTGTTAAGGATTATAAATTATTAACAAATATATATTATTTTAGAGCAAATATAGTATAGTTTATTTTATTAAAAGTTGTAAGTCAAAAATTTAAAATATCCAAATAATTCTAAATTTATGGAAAATTTTCTAGAGTTTACAAAAGAATAACCACTTAGTTATATTATAAAAACAGTAAAGGAGCGTAAAGGAAGTTATAAGTGATTTTTTAAGAACTCAGATGACTCTAAGGATTAAATGCTATAAAGTTAAGAAGTTAAATTTTCTATCTTAAGAATGTAATTAGAACATGAACCTTATGTTATTTTATACGAAGTCATAAATTTACATGCTATAAAGTTAGAACATTTAAAAAATTTTCTTAAGAATATATTTAAAGCATTAAACATAGGTTACTCCACATATATATTTTAAAAAAAACATGTTTTTCCACATATATATAAACATTTGGATATATATATTAAAAACTTTGAAAATATAAGAATATAAAAATATAGTTTTTCTATATCTTTCAAAGGAATTTTCAAAAGATGTTCTTAAACCCTTCAGTAAGTTTTTAAAGAAATTCAACTTTTAAATATATATATAAAATGTAATATACGACTTATCTCTTTTACATAATGTCTTCTATATCCATATATGATTCATATACTTAATTTGTTTTCTATTATCTCTACTTCACATATATATTATTACACCTATCGATAAATTATTAAATTCCTTTATATGACTGCTTGAAACACCTTTAAGAAATTTTTTTTCTTGAAAAACTTACTGAAGGGTTTAAGAAAATCTTTTGAAAATTCCTTTGAAAGATATAGAATATTTTTATATTCTTATATTTTCAAAGTTTTTCATATATATATCCAAATGTTTATATATATGTGGAAAAGCATATGGTTTTTTTTATATATATATGGAGTAACCTATGGTTTATGATTTAAATATATTCTTAAGAAATTTTTTTAAATGTTCTAACTTTATAGCATGTAAATTTATGACTTTGTATAAAATAACATAAGGTTCATGTTCTAATTACATTCTTAAGATAGAAAATTTAACTTCTTAACTTTATCAAATTTAATCCCTAGAGTCATCCGAGTTCTTTAAAAAAAATCACTTATAACTTCCTTTACGCTCCTTTACTGTTTTTATAATATAACTAAGTGGTTATTCTTTTGTAAACTCTAGAAAATTTTCCATAAATTTAGAATTATTTGGATATTTTAAATTTTTGACTTACAACTTTTAATAAAATAAACTATACTATATTTGCTCTAAAATAATATATATTTTTTAATAATTTATAATCCTTAACATACACATTTAAACTAATTGTTAAATTATTAAATTAAACCTTTAATCTAATTTTTTCCACCTATCATTATAAATATTATAATCAAAACATAACGAATCCTGCATTATAAATATTATTCCTCCACACTATTCTCATTTCTTCTTTTTTCCTCTCACGTAAATATACTTACGCTGTATTTGTCCTTTGTAACTAATATTTTCTCTCACTTAAAAATATAATTATGCTCTTCGCTTCACACTATTTTCACTGTCAAAAATATATATAATCACTCCTTCTTTTCATTCTTTCTTTCTTTCTTTCTTTTTTCTCTCTCCCTCACATATCACCTTCTTCCAACAGTTTAATTTAAATAAACCGTTATCTTTTCAACCTCTCAGACACTCATTTGCATACTCAAACATAATTTTCTATCACCCTCAATAAATGTAATATCTCCACTATCCAGAAAGCTCCAACCATTAAGGTTGTCTTTTTTAAGGGTATGTCAATATTTATTTATAAAACAAATCTGTATTGTATTATATCTGATGAAAGCGCACCATAATTTGCCTTGGTGGCCCTTGAAATATGTATAATAAAATAAATATGCTTTTATAAATATAGTTTCCATTTGTTAATATATTGTATATATATATATATATATATATATATATATATATATATATATATATATGTTTATGTTTGCTTAGAATGAAAGGGAAATTGTTTATAAGATATTTCAAATACAAATATTAAAATTAAAATCAGCTTTCTTATTTACTACAAGTAGGAACAGCACCTGCCTTCCAGGAAAATTTCTGCTAATATATATGTTACCAGAGGGAATGTCCAGACATTATGTATTCTGTACAATATATAAGCTTTGCACAATGCTTGTAACATATATAATGTATGAGTATGAACTCACACTAACATATTTGAATGTGAATTTTATTTAATTTTGTTTACCAGTATTTATTTCCTAGAGGACAGAGACACAGACATTGGTTTTTATATGGAGATAAAATATAAGTATTTATGAATTTATAAAAACTGGGATTTTTTAATATATTCAAGAGAATATTGCTCTTCTTTTTTTATCATGACATTTCATTTACATACATTATATTCTGTTTAAATCTTCAAGTTTTTGAGGTAAATCTTTATCTTTCGTTTCTGGTAGTAATAGCAACAATAAACCAGATATCACAGACAAAAGACCATAGATGCTTAGAGGAAGCCATGAAACATAGAATGATAGTTGAAGTATAAAAGGGGCAAAGATACCACCAATACGAGCACACATAGAAGATATGCCTAAACCATTTGTTCTGAAAAACAAAAATAATTTGTTACTTTACATATATTTCTGTTAGAATTTGACTAATATGTGTTTGTTTTAAGTATTTCAATTATATATCTGACACCACCCTTCATCTGTAAAGTTATTTTGGTACAACAACATCCAGTCCAAAATAAATGAGGTCGTGTAGGTGTCATGACAAAAAAAAACACAGTCCACACTGTAATGTGGCCATGTGGGTAACATGGTAAAAACCTCCCAGTCCACACTGTAAACGTGGTTGGTGTTAGGAAGGGCATCTAGCCGTAGAAACCTGCTAGACAGTCCTATACGAGCGAGACACAGTCACCCGACCAATCTTGCCTCAAGTGGGACAATTCCCCTCTAAACCCATACTAGCGTGGAAGAGAGATGTTAAACGACAATGATGATGATGGTGGTGAAACATTCATTACTTCTGATTAACTGAATGTCTCTTCTACATACATTATATACACCTCATTCTACACACCTCACTCTATACACATCAATCTACACACTACAATCAATACAATGCATTATATATTCCTCAGTCTACACACCACATTATGTACATGACTATTTACACACCACATTATATAGACCTCATTCAACACACTTCATTATGTATACAACTATTTACACACCACATTATATACACCTCATTCTATAAACTACAATCTACACACCTCAATATATACACGCATTAATCTACCCACCACATCATATATTCTAAAATCTACACACCTCAATATATACACACATTAATCTACCCACCACATCATATATACTACAATCTACACACCTCAATATATACCCACATTAATCTACCCACCACATCATATATACTACAATCTACACACTTCATTATATACACCTCATTCTATCTTGGATTTTTACAAAGATGTCTCAACAAAACTTACCGAACTACTGTTGGAAATATTTCTGCTGTTAACAGATAAATTGAACCAAAAGCTGCAGAGATTCCAAATTTTCCCAGAATAACCAGGATCAGAGGAAACCAATATGAACCTAAAACATAATTAAATCAAAAGATATTGCAGCAGATGCCTCAGTCCTTCTCCTTCTCCTAATATATACATTACATTACAGGTGAATATCTAATAGGTAAAACTTACACTACAAGATGCTCCACCCCCACTTCCTCACCAGACCTGCTAAATCCTCCATGATCCAATATATTCCATCAGAAGGTATCGACATTGGCCCCTCAAGGGTAAGCAATCTACAATCTCTGTTTGTAACTAACTCCTTTAAAGTGTTTAAATTTTCTTTAGATAATTAGCTTACAACTCAAGTTACTCACATATACATACATACAGATTAGCTTATAAATTAAGTTATGCACATATTACACACACACATTTCAAAGAGAAATTCAGAACTCTGGAATTACTTCCCTTGTTCTCGAAAACTGGCTCTCCACTGTATTAAAACTAAATTTAGTGAGCTGTTTCTTTTTGTAATCTTGTCCTTGCACCCAATGAAAAACCAGTATTGAAATAGCTCCTCCATTATACAGTAGTGGCCATAACTTGACCCTGAAACCTAAGGTCGTGCATATATGTTAAGTCTATTACATTTTAATTATCCTAAATAAGCTGTCTTCCAAATAGATTGAGCCTTATTTTCATTGGCCTTTTATATATGGATATCCTGCAAACACACACAGACACACACACACATATATATGTATTTATGTATATATATATTACCTTTGGGTACAAAATTGGAGATGATGCAGTTTAATCCACTAAATATCATGAAAAAACTAATGGGTTTTCGATGGTCAAAACATATAAATAAAAAGTAACTACATAAAAAGCTTGGTATCTCTACTGCCATCATCAGCAGGAAGTTTATGTATTGGTTTCCAGCCATGTCAACAGCATTAATTGTTGTTCCATAGTACAGCATACTCATCACCATCCTGTAAAACAACAACAGCAACAACATTAAATAAACATCTATATATTGTTTATGCTTGAATTGTAGACATGTCCTGCAGTAGGCTATTCATCATCATCATCATCATCGTTTAACGTCCATGTTCCACGCTTGCATGGGTTTGGACGAGAGTTTTCCCACTTCAGGCAAGAGTGGTTGACTTGCTCGCATAGGACTGTCTGGCGGGTTTTCTACAGCTGGATGCCCTTCCTAACACCAACCACATTTAGAGTGTGGGGCTGGGAGGTTTTTACCGTGTTGCCTAGATATATATACACACTTATAGATGTGTAAAATCCCAACAGCGATGCCACTCTACATCTCCCCATGTAACAAGTACCAACATAATCAATGGTCTCCTTGGTCTCAGTACCGCAGACTCTCTCTCTCCTTCACATATATATAAATAGCTGGCCCGTCCGGCTGGTGCCCGGCTAGGTATACTGGTATTTTATCTTTTCAGGAATCACCCTACACTCCAGTGCAAAGATACCGCACGCCCTCTCAAGTCAGCAAGGGGTGGGTGTGGTTAACGTGCTCTGATGTTGGGTTTGAATAGTTTTTAGGATTCCCTAGCTCAGCAGCCAGTACGTTAAAGAAAATTGATGGTTACAACAATAAAGGCTGAACAGAGAACACATTTTTTAACAAACAATAATTTGTACAACCATAATGGAAATTCCAAGTAACAGAAAATATTTAAATTACATAGTTAGAGCCTCAGAGTATACAATCTTTTTGTTCGGCCCTCCAGAGAAAAGATGAAGAGATTGTTTGGTGAGCTCACCCTAGAGCATCCTACATACAATTGACCATGGGAGAATCCCAGAGAAGCTCTGTAGACGTTGACCTCTGGACACTCCTGTCAGGAGCAGGTAAGCTGTAGTGACTTAGAGGCCTACCACCAATCTCCAGGTTACTGTTTTCAAGACAAATGAGTGCCTCATGGAAAACAACATCGTATGTTACATTTGGATTGTGTCTGCATGTGCGGTGGAGGATGTCCTCAGCTAGACTTTCCCGGTGGTTGTTCCACAGTGTGAGAGGGTCCGCGAGATCACAGTTGTGCAGCATAATAGCAAAAAGTTTTCGCAACTGCGAAGGGACTTTAGCAGTTGCTGCTTCTTGCAGTGTGAGGTGCCAATGGCTGTCCTTGTGTAACATATCACGCATCTGCCAAGCCAAACGGTAATTTTAATATATATATTAAAATAACAGATTAAAGTTTAAGCAAAGAATCGCTGCTTTCACCCTTAACGGGATTTTCTGAAACTAAAAAATTCCGTCTATGAACGCAGAAGTAAATATTCCGAAAAACGTTATCTAATGCAGACAGCCAGACATACAGAGACATATTGTAATTGCGCTACGTTATAGCTATGTATCTATCTAAAAAGACAGACTAAGAAAAAGAGGGGAATGTTGTGCAACGTCATAAGAAAAAGTGAGGAATGACGTATAACCGGAAGTGTTGACATTTGAAATTTTAAAGAAGTGAATATTTAAATGTCTTTAATCTTTTAACAAAATTCAGTATACAAAAATACCCTCACTTTTTTACTTGGAAAAAGTTACATCTATGGTGCAAATTTGGTGCTGTTTGGTCCAGCCGTTTGGCAGAAAGTTTGTTATCTACATATGGCTGTCAGCTTTATAGTATAGATTAAGGCAAAAGGGGGAAAAAAGTTTTTTATTCAAATTCCATCTTTAATTTCTACAATTATTTCTATACTAATGTATCAAGCTCAACACACCTAACCAAAATAACAGTGGATTATTTTTCACGCTTATCTCTCTCTCTCTCTGTGAATGTATGTGTGTGTTTGTGTGCATGTATGTGTGTGTTTGTGCGAATGTATGTCTGTGAGTGCGTATTTTTTGTAAGCATGTCTGTGTTTGCGTATTTATATTTATATACTCATACATATAAATGTATGCATATGCACTAACACACACACATGTCAGCGTATGGAAAAAACCTAATAAATATAGATGCTATTAGTCCATGAAAACCAGTAGAAAAAAAATAGATTATTCTCTATAGAGGATATAATTATTGGTTTCTAATTTAGGCACAAGGCCAACAATTTTTGTGGGAAGGAGAAAGTCGATTAAGTTGATCCCAGTTAGTTACTGGTACTTTATTTTATCGACCCTGTAAGGATGAAAGGCAAAGCTAACCTTGGCGGGATTTGAACACAGAACATAAAGGGTCGTAACTATGCTGAAAGCATGTTGTCCGATACTTTACTGCTATAGTTATTGTAATTACATATTTAAAGGTACGTAGAGATTTAAACATTGACAATAAATGACGTGACGATATTGAAATGTTCACTAAAGTAGATATTTTGAAGTTGAAAAGACAAAAAAGGTGATAACTTATATTTTAGCTTAAATATAAACATAGGCGTATATGTTAACCCTTTAGCATTTATATTACTCTATATTTATTATTGTATTTCCACGGTAAACACTTTATCTCACAGAATTATCTCACATAATATCGAATCTACGAGATTTTGATATTTATTTTGAGAGCAATATCTTACATATATATGAATAGCCATTTACAGCCAGTTTGAACAGAAAAAGGTGGGAGAATTCTGGCCAGATATGGCTGGTTTTAATTGCTAAAGAGATAATTGTTTCTAGTTTAGACACAAGGCCAGCAATTACCCAGTGCATTACTGGTACTTTATTTTATCGACCCCGTAAGGATGAAAGGCAAAGTCAACCTTGGCGGGATTTGAACTCAGATCATAAAGGGACGTAACTACGCTGGAAAGCATGGCGTCCGACCCTCTACCGATACTGCCAATCCACCGCCCAATTGCTAAAGAGATAATGTCAGCAGTTTCCTAGTTTTATGTCCATACGGTGGAGTTCATTCAAACTCCAATTGATTAAGGCTATACTAGACAACAGGCACAGCTAGGGAGTTTATAGCTTCAATTCTATTCTGGACCATTTTAACATGTCTATAATATTCTTTCCTGATCTTGTTTTTCATTGATCATGCTGAATCCCTTTTCCTTCATTTACACCAAGATAATTATTGAAGCCTCCCTTGATCCAGATCCATGATAACTGTGTCATTATTACATTGGCTTGAGGTAATAGCTGTCAATTTATCGTGTTTAAATGTAACTTTTGCACACTTATAGGTGGGCAAAGGAGGAGGGGAACTCTAATTTTTAATGTGATATAGTTATAATGTTGTTTTGTAATTTTAAGAATGTCTTGCTAATTCAAAAGTATATAGTACATTTACAGACATTGCAAAAATATGCTAATAAAGACTAGTTTTTTTATGTGATGCATTCATAGTGTTGTTTTGTACTTTTCAATAATGCCTTGTTAATGTGGTTTCATGTGGTGTAAGATATTAAAAGTTAACCCTTTAGTTACCAACCCCACTCTGGTTCTATGAAATAAAATCACTCATTTTAAAGGTTTCCAATTTAAACTAAAATCTTCCATATCTTCCATTGCATTAAGTTACTATCTTAGTAATGAAATAATTAATAATTTTAGTAAATCCCTCAAAATTCTTCATAAATTAATTAATTAAAATAGAGTGTATTTCATTAGAAAGACAGTCATGAAAGAATTAATTATTCATTTCTAAACTCTATATAAAATATCTGGTTAAAAAAACTTTAAACTAATCATAACCTAATTCTTGAGCCTGCACTACAACAAACCCTACTAATATTTGTACATAACTTAAATTTAAAGTATCAACTGACCTAAAACATACTTTCAGCTTAACCCTTTAGCATTTACATTACTCTATATTTACTATAGTATTTTTTTGGTAGAGGCTTTATCTTAACTATAATAAAGAAAGGAGTGTGGGACTGCATCCAGAATATAATTTTTTATCCCATTTGTAAAATAAGTTGGATTACTTTGAATAAATAATGAATCAATATTAAATAATTTATCTGCTAAATTTCGTAGCTTTTGATTAAATATATTTTATTGCTTATTCAAAGATTCACTTCTTTAACATTTTCAAATGTCAACACTTCCAGTTAACGATCACTTAAATAAACATTCATATATTTCCGTCACTAAATTTTCTCCTAATGCAGTTTATATATAATTTTTTTTCCGTCATACTAGCGATAATTCACAAACATTTATTTACAATAGTTTATAACTTTGCCTATTAATCCGTATGGTAAGCAAATGGGGTCCCATGTGCTGGCCTCCTCACAGCCTTGGCAGACAGGATGGAGAAGGCGTTTCCCCGGAAGATGGTAAGGGAGATGCACTGGAAGAGCCATTCCAACTCGCGAGGCTCACACCTGCAGCTGGCTAGATCAGCGCCTATGGTGGTGAATAGGGAGGTAGCCCTAGAGCCAAGGACACCCAAAGTCTCCACTGTCAAGGGCACGACCGCAGACCTGTCGGAGAGTGAAAGGTACTTGGAAAGTTTGGCCTCCTCAGCCCAAATATCCTTTTTTTTAATGTATCATGGATTATGCATATAATATACACTTGCGTATAATATCAATATACACACTACACATGCTAGCAGAAAACCACCCTTCAGGTGGTTTTTCTGCTAGATTTACATAATTATCTTTCATAATATCGAATCTATGAGATTTTGATGATATTATTTATTTTGAGAAGAATACCTTAACGTCGATATGAGGGGCCGTTTACGACCAGGTTGAAGGGAAGGGGAGAGAATTCTAGCCGGATATGGACAGTTTAAATGCTAAAGGGTTACAAGATTAATCTTTGTTGATTTGTCTTCTCACAAAATAATCCAATACTAACTACTAATGCTACAACTAATTTTAGATAAGAAAAATTTAATATATCTGCTTATATCACTAAAGCTTAATAGTCTTTTGAATTTTATTCTTGTTACATTTTTTTTATTCTTTTACCTCTGTGGTTATACTGGGACATTGCATTCAGGGGTTTATTTCATTATAACTACAGCCACCACTTACAAACAAGTATGACTTGGTAGTATGAACCATGCTTTTACTGAAGGTTTTAGGTGCTTGTACAGTGATGAGCAGACACAAACAGCCTCTTGATCCTCCATTCTTTGATCTAGTAGAACATAGGTTCTCAAACCTTTTGCCACCCCACTCACAGCCTATACACAAATTGTAAAATATTATAAAAATTGTAAATATTATAAAACAGTATATTCCTGGTACTCGTTCTATTGAACTACCAGAGGCTTTTATCTCTTAACATCTTATATACGAGAAAAACCAACCGGCAGGAGACCCAGTGGAAGACTCTGAGCAAGATGGTTGGATAACATCTATGAGCTTGGCTGGTCTTACTTGGGGATCTAGCTGGATCAGTTGGAGATGATTGTTTCTGACAGGACCTGCTGGAAGGAGTGTTTGAAGACTCTTCCCCCACGACCCTCTCAAGAAGAAGAAGAAGAAGAAGAAGAAGAAGAAGAAGAATTATACAAGACCAATTACATAAGTGAGAAAACGATACTAAATTGGATTGATTCCAACATTTTTTTTATCACTTAGTCATAGGAAGAAGGAAAGCAGCCATGACCCTTTTTAGTGTCAGCAAGACTGGAGAGAAGGTTGGAGGAACATCTTCAGACCTGAATGCTTGCAACTGAGTGGATTCTGTTAAAGGCACACACAAGAACCAGATTTTTCTCTCTAATATTCGAGAATAATCTCTCTAACTGACTTACACACAATTTCTGTTTACTAAATTTCCCTCACATGTGCCATGACAAAAAGCACCCAGTCCACCATGTAAGATGCTGGTGCCATAAAAATAAGCTCCCAGTACACATTGTAATGTGGCTAGCATTAGGAAGGGCATCCAGCTGTAGAAAACCCAGCCAAAATTAGATTGTATGAGTAATACAATGTCACATAACCTGCCTGGCTTCATAACGTAACAACCTGTCTAACCCATACAAGCATGTAAAAGGAAGGAGATGGTGAAAAATTATAGCAAAATATCAGCTGGCGTTCAATTTGCTATGCTGTGTATGAGTGTATGTGAATGTGTGTATTTGTGTAAATGTATGTGTGTGTTTGTGGGAATGTATGTGTGAGTTTGTGTGAATGTATGTGTATTTGTGTGAATGTATATCTGTGAGTGTGTATTTTTCTAAGTGCGTCTGCGCTTGTGCGCTTATATTTATATACACATGCACACACATATACACATACATGTCAGCATGGTGAAAAATATCATAGTACAATAAAACACAAAAATGTTATCAATATAAAGATATTAAATCTTCGATATTCTTCAGTTCATCTCAATACCTAATACAACAACAAGTATTTTAAGAACATTTTCCAAACTAAATCAAGGGTTAACCTTTTAGGCACAATGAGAAGCTTCTCCATTTTGTCTTATCTTCTGCACCTCTCCCTCACCAACTCCCTGGTTTTCATTTCTTCTATCATATTAAGCCATGTCTTTCATGTTTGTTTGCTTCTTCCATTTCCTTTCACATTCATTTACCTTATTCCTCTCAATCAGCCATATTCATCCTTCCTCAACACATGATACAACCATCTCATTCCATTTCTGTGACTCTGTATCTTGGTTTTGAATAGGTGCACCATATCTCTGCAGTTTGTAAGAGGTGATGACTAAAAACGCTTGATACCAGGAAGGAGGGCATGAAGCCATAAAATATTGTTTCCCAAAAGGGCCCTGTGATATGTATAACTAAACATTTTACAATAATACTTTAATACACCTAAACGTGGCCCCTTAAAAGGGCCCCATGTAATATATAACTTAATACATTATAGTAATATAATAATACAGCCATATGTTATGAGACATTGAAGAATATAACAAAGACATACTTACCAACTAAAACAAATATTAAGTGTGATCATTGCAAGCCGGAATGTTCTAAACAGATCAATAAAACTGTAGTTTCGCTCTTTTTTTGATATTTTTTTCTCATCTATATTTTGTTGAAAATTGTTTTCCAATGAAATCTCCTCATTATTTGTAAAAATATCAAAAACTTCTTCAAGATCTATTTTATTTTTCTTCATAATTTTCTTTAAAATTAGTTGTGCTTCTCTGAAATGTTTTCTTCCAATAAGCCACCTTGGAGACTCAGGAATACACCTGGAATATTAATATAAAAAATAAAGAAAGGATGTTGAGTTTTAGTGTTTGAAGAATGTGAAATAAATTACCGTTGAAGACGCTACTTTTTTCCTAAAATAAGTCTAAAATTCTACCTTGCCTCTTGGAGGCCGAAGGTTGTTTATTATTTAATAAAACATTTTTAGTTATCAAAATTAGGGTGCATCCTCGGTGCTGGGAAATATGGTAGGTACCGATATGACAGTGAGGTTTAGGAGTTGGCTTTGCAATTGAAATGTGGTAGACAGAAACTGTGGAGAAACCCATAGTTAATTTAAATTCTATATATATAAACATAGTTTAACTTATGCCAAAATCTCCAAAAGGTGAAAAGACCAAACTAACTAATACAAGAGAATTTCACTTGCATCTTTGGCGTAACTTAAACTGTGTTTATATGCTTTTCTGATCTAGACATGTTAACCTATCTCATTCACTGAGATGTTCCATGTATTATGGTAACAAAATTTTCTTTTTCTCTGTTGGTTATATATATATCACCATCATCATCATCTTCCATGCTAGCATGGGTTAGACAGGTTTGTCCCATTTAGGAGCAAGTTGGGTTAGGTGACTGTATCTCACTCATTTAGGACCGTTTCTGGCTGGATGTCCTTCCTAGTGCCAACCACATATACAGTGTGGGCTGGATGTTTATGTCGATTTTCCATGCTAGCATGGGTTAGACGGGTTGTCCTGTTGTGGGCAATGCTAGGTCTGGTGACCATGTCTTGCTCATACAGGACTGATTCTGGCTTGGTTTCTACAGCTGGATGCCCTAATGTGAACCTCATTTACAGTGAGTACAGGGTGCTTTTTGTTGTGACGCCTATATGACCACTTTACAGTGTGGACTGGGGGTTTCACTGGATACATTTACTTTGGCCTATCCTCATGGGGGTGTATGGGAGGATGAGTTGGAGCATACTGTATATATGCTTTGGTTTCTGCTTGTGGGAAGTTGGGACCAGAGATCTCGGTCATGTGTCATTGCCTTTGAGAGGTGCAACTGGGCAAGGTCGGCTTTTATTACCTCATCATAAGTCTTCCTGGGTCTTCCCACTCCAAGGCTTCCATCAACTTTGAGCTCTCTGCACTTTTTTATGCAGCTGTCATGCTTCCTATGCATCACATGTCCATATCAACACAATCTCTTCTCCTGCACACAGCATTTGATACCTCTTATGCACCTCTGGGTGAATTTATTGTGTAGATCACCACCACTTGGGAGGTTGTCATGGCCATAACACAATTGAAGGGTCCTTGTAACCCCTTATTTGGCAAGCTTTCTGTGGCTGGGTGCCTTTCTTATTACCATCCAGTTTAGAGTGTGTACTGGGTGCATTTATCATGTTGATCACCAACACTAGAGGGATTGTTGTGTCATTGATACAACTGAGGAGTCCTCTCAATTCTTTTAGGTATGGTTTCTACAGAGGAGTGCCCTTCCTCTTTCCAACCATCCTACAGGGTGTTCGGGGTGCATTAGTGAGAGTATCTAAGAGCTTTGCAGGGGTAATAGTTAAGGAGTGGTACTGGGTGGAGGATGGGTGCAGGATGCAGAGGTGGTGGGGATAGCTGCTGGGGAGTGCTAGTGGAATGGGGGAACTCATGGATGGGTCAGGTCATATTGTACTGTATGCTTGTGGACGGGTCTTCAACATCACAGCATGTTGCAAATAGAAAACCTCAACTGGAAATGCTCATTTGCTTATAGTGCTAACTTGGCAGGTTATATTTAATTGACAGTAGCACTAAGATAACACTGCAGAATATACAATATATTTATGTACAGCTGATGTTTTCTATCTGCTATATGCAAATGAGCATCACCAGCAAAATCTATAAAGGCTCTAGTGTATTTTCATCTCAGAACAAGTTGAGTGAATGTCACTAATAAAAGATTAATGAAATTGGAAGCAGCTGTCTGGCATTCTCACTGGCTACTCAGGTATTTTTGACATATTCTTCACAGAACAAAAGTGAAAAATACTTTTTTCATTATGAAAATTTATTTTTTCTTTGATAATGAGATTTTCAGGTATATATTGTACACAAACATATTATATATATTATTATATACATCCCTATCATGCACAACGCTCTCTTAGTGCTACTGCTTTTAAATATATATATGTATATAAATGTATATCTAGAATAAGCATCAAGCATGAAAATGTAATTACTGAAATCAATATAACTGATTAAAAACGTTCAAAATGGTGCTCCAGTATGGCCAAAGTCTAATGACTGAAACCAGTGAAAGAATTAAAAAAAGAAATATGAAATAAAATAGTTACATAAAATATACTTAACTTACTTCCAGAAAAATAGATTGATTATTGGTAAAATGCATACAGTCAGCTCAAGATAATGCCAGTCAGGTATAGCATAAGCAATAGCTACTAAAACCATTGATGCAATTGTAAACATGGTCATAAAAACAAAGTTCACAGGTGTACGGATACTGGAAGAAGAAAATTCTAAAACTGTAAAATAAAATAAAAAAAAGATTATCAATATAATTTATATTTGTGAAGAGAAGAAGAAGACAAACAATGGATTGTAGAGTATGATGGGAATAGAGCCAGTGATGAATTTTATGGAGAGAGAAATGGAATGAGATGGATGGTGCATGTATTGAGGAAGGATGAAAGTGACTGGGTGGGAGAAGTGATAGAAATGGATGTGATAGGAAACTGGGGAAAGGGAAGACCAGGAAAGATATGGCTAAAGACAATAGAGGAAGAAAAGATGAGCAGGGCATTAGTGAGAGGGAGTGCAGTCAATAAGGAAAAAATGGAGAAGCTTGTCATGGGGCCTGCAAGGCTAACCCCTACTTTAGCAGAAGAAATGGCCTTAACCCATTAGCATTTAAACTGGCCATATCAGGTCAGAATTCTCTCACCTCTTTCTGTTCAAACCAACTGTAACTGGCCGATCATACTGATGTCAAGTTATTGTTCTCAAAATAACTAATATCAAAATCTCATGGAGTCAGTATTATGTGAGGTAAAGCCTTTTTTTGTTAAAATACAATAGTAAATATAGAGTAATATGAATGCTAAAGCTTTAATATACTTGTTGAATAAGTCCCTATTGATTTTGAATAATTACACACAATATTATATTACCGTTATCTCCCTCGGGTGTGTATATACTTATAAGATCGATATGATGGAAATCCGCCAGTAACATTGTAATATATTCTTCTGTATTTGAATTCGACTTTTCACGATTGATAACACTGTGTAACAAAAAAAAATGTTTTTCTCTGTTCCTGGCTTGTAATCACTTTTTTTTGTGTTGCTTAGGTCCCAAATAAATAAAAAAAAGTACTATTAAACAGTTAAAAGTTTGGGTTTGTAAAAATTCTAAGCTATTCACTAGAATTATTTGTATGCTGGATTTTACGTTGTATGTAAGTTTAATTTGCTTATGTTAAATGATTTTTTTTAATATGTTTCAGGTTAAATTAAAATTATAAAATAAAGAGTAATACCTAAAGTAAATTATAAAAGTGCAATAAAGTATACAATTGTTAAAAAGTGGATTAAAGAGATTTATTGAATAAAGGGTAAGTTGTGTTTTAAGCACGAATTTTCATTAGGATGATTAGTGTTCTTTTATATTATTTAAATATGTATTTCCCTTTCCAATATTTATTTTGTATTGCATATCAAATTTATTTTGTATTTTAGGTTTCGATCATGACATTAGACTTGTAATTAAACATTTCTTTCATTGAACTGCACTGTAATTTGGTGCTAAATATTAATTTTTGTTTTCAAAATTTGATGATTTTAGCCTGAATTACTCTACTTATTTTATACATGTATGTTCATTTAACATAGAGGCTTTATCAAATTCCAATGCTTTCTCTGCCTTTGGGACAGCAGAGCCACCTCTGACCACTACAAAAGAGAACTGGGAGCAGCGAACAGAATTTGTAGTTGGAACCCGGAACGTCATGTGGGAGCCACTGGTTGATCCGAGGATTATGCTCATGCCGCCACTGCACATTAAGTTGGGGTTGATGAAGCAGTTTGTGAAGGCTCTCAACCAAGAATCAGCAGCTTTTAAGTACCTTCTTGAGCTCTTCCCCAAGTTATCTGAGGCCAAAATCAAAAGGTGGAATTTTTGTTGGACCTGAGATAAAGAAGATGTTTGAGTCTACCGAGTTCTCCAATAAGCTCAATAGGATTGAGAGAACAGCATGGAACTGTTTCAAGGCAGTTGTTAAGGGCTTCCTGTGAAACTACAGAGCTGAAAACTACCAGCAACTGGTGCAGGATCTGATAAAGGCTTTTGGCGCCATGGGATGCAGGATGTCGCTTAAACTCCATATGCTGGACGCTCACCTGGAAAAATTCAAGGACAATATGGGCGCCTACTCAGAAGAACAAGGCGAACGATTCCACCAAGATGTGAAAGAGATAGAGTGGAGGTACCAGAGCTACTACAGTGAAAAAATGATGGGGGACTATATAGTGCAGGAATGTGACCTGGACTACAACCGCAAATCCAGGAAATCCAGTCATTTCTGACGTGTATCAGTTGCTTTATAAGTGTTATTTGTTTTTACTTGTTTGATTTTGATAAGCTTGTGTAATAAAATAAATATATACTCTGTTGATTTAATTATATGAACTGATAAATAAAAAAAAAATGTGTTTTTTCGAAATATCAAACTCCTGACCACAAACACAAACTTTTGATTAAATAATAGTGTTTTGTGATAATAACGGGATATAGCAAACCAGGAAATAACAGTTAGAACCGGGAAAAAAAATATGTTACACGGTGTAATTGAGGATAGCGATTTCAAGATGACAACAAAGTGATAAAACATGTAAATACTAGAAATAAATCCTACTGTACCGCTTATCTGTGTTAATCATCTTTTTACCTATTATATATGTATATATATGTATATATGTATATATATATATATATCAGCATCATCATCATTTTACGTCTGCTTTTCCCTGCTTGCAAAGGTGGGGCGGGAACTGATTCTGGCTTGATTTCTACAGCTGGATGCCCTTCCTAACACCAACCTCATTTACAGTGAGTGCTGGGTGCTTTTTTGCAATGGAATGATAGGAACCCCAGTTCTATCATCTCATTTCTACAACTGAGTAAACTGGAGCAATGAGAAATAAAGTGTCAAGTGCTCAACACACATTATTTCACGATGCTCCACCCAGTCACATAAAAGTATTAAAAAAAATAAATAAATATATATATATATAGGAGTTTAAGACTGGCTGTCCATGGGAACTTCTCTATGCTGATGATCTGGTTCTTATAGCAGTATCATTAGAGGAGCTGGAAAATAAATTCTGGCTATGGAAACAGCAGTTGGAATCAAGAGGACTGAAAGTGAACCTAGCTAAGACAAAAGTCTTGATGAGTAGAAAAGAGGACAAAACTTTGACTCCGTCAGGGAAATGGCCATGTTCGATATGCAGAAAAGGAACTGGCATAAATTCTATAAAATGGACACAATGCAGATCTCGGGTACACAAGAGATGTAGCGGGATAGCAGGAAAACTAACAGGTAGGGAGAAATACGTATGCAGTAGATGTACAGGGAAATTTGACAGTAGAAGTCGCATTGATAGACACATTTTTCAAATGCAGGTGGGTGCTATAGAAGTGGTTGATTGCTTCCAGTACCTAGGTGATCAGATTAGCATTGGAGGGGGATGTTCCGAGGCCATAGTATCTAGAATAAGGACGGGTTGGAAGAAGTTTAGGGAGCTGCTTCCTCTGCTGATGAAGAAGGGTTTCTCCCTGCGTACAAAAGACCAGTTATATGATGCCTGTGTGAGGTGCACAATGCTGCATGGTAGTGAGAGATGGGCAGCAACTGCAGAGGATATGCGATGACTGGAGAAAAATGAGGCAAGCATGCTCCGTTGGATGTGCAATGTCAATGTGGATGAACGGCTGAGCAAGGATGTGACTGAGAGGGATAAATTGTAGTGTGCGGTGGTATGGACATGTGATGCGCATGGAGAATGACCGATAGGTGAAGAAGTGCCAATAAATGGCAGTTGAAGGTATACGTAGTAGAGGAAGACCACGAAAAAGATGGGCGGAGGTGGTGAGAGCAGACCTCAGATCGCTGAAGCTCACGGTGGAGATGATGAAGGACCGTGACAAGTGGAGAGATGCTGTGCTGAATAGGACCCGTCCCACCTTTGCAAGCAGGGAAAAGCGGACGTAAAATGATGATGCTATATATATATTATCTATCTATATATATACATATAAAAATGAGCGGAACAAGTAAACATTAAACAATCTTTTAAATAAATTAAAATACGATTTAAATATTCACCTGTTCTAATGCTATTACCGACGGTTTCGCTTATCAAAAGATTGGAAATTCAGAGAATTTCCAATGGAAAGAATCAGCTCTTCAGACAGCTATTTCCATTCTATAGGGCATAAAGCCTCATGGTTTGTAAATATATCGCTTCCTGCCCGATGCATGAGGTCAGGCCGTTAAAGTGACCCACACATAAATAGGCCATAAGTAAAAGCGGGATTATAGAATCGTTGATATTACATGCTACTAAAAAAATAGCAAATTAGTACCATTGAACAGCAATTATTATAAACACCATGTATATTTCCGTAGGTACTCAGTACCTGCTGGAATATTTATATCATTTTATATGTATTCTCCTTCTATGTAGAGAACAAAATGTTGTATCGTGCCTCTATTTTTTTTACTTATGGCCTATTTATGTGTGTGTCACTTTAACGGCCTGACCTCATGCATCGGGCGATATATTTACAAACTGTGAGGCTTTATGCCCTATAGAATGGAAATAGCTGTCTGAAGAGCTGATTCTTTCCATTGGAAATTCTCTGATTTTCCAATCTTTTGATAAGCGAAACCGTCGGTAATAGCATTAGAACAGGTGAATATTTAAATCGTATTTTAATTTATTTAAAAGATTGTTTAATGTTTACTTGTTCCGGTCATTTTTATAGTTCTGGTGTCTCAAATTAGTACCATTGAACAACAATTATTATAGACACCATGTATATTTCCATGTATATATATATATATATATATATAACCAGGTAATACTAGAAGGTGTCATACCAAAAGATTGGTGCAGTAGCATCATTGTCAACTGCTACAAAGGTAAAGGTGATGCACTAGATAGAGGAAACTATAGAGGTATAAAGTTGATGGACCAGGTCATGAAAGTAACAGAAAGAGTTATAGCACAGTTGATTAGGGACCGGGTGAAAATAGACGAGATGCAATTTGGGTTTGTACCAGGAAGAGGCACCACTGATGCCCTCTTCCTTGTGAGGCAGTTACAGGAAAAGTACATAGCTAAAAGTAAGCCACTCTACTTGGCATTTGTCGACCTTGAGAAAGCCTTTGACAGAGTTCCACGTGCTGTAATCTGGTGGGCTCTTAGAAAACTAGGAGTAGATGAATGGCTTGTGAAAGCGGTACAAGCCATGTATAGGGGAGCAGTCAGCAAAGTTATGATTAGCAATGAGTATAGCGAGGAATTTAGCGTACAGGCTGGGGTCCACCAGGGCTCTATTCTTAGCCCCCTCCTGTTCATCATAGTCCTGCAGGCAATAAGGGAGGAGTTTAAGACCGGATGCCCATGGGAACTCCTGTATGCTGATGACCTCGCACTTATAGCTGTATCTATGGTAGAACTAGAGAATAAATTCCAAACTTGGAAGCAGGGACTAGAAAGAAGGGGTCTCAAAGTCAATATGACAAAGACTAAGGTCCTTGTAAGTAGACGAGAAAACAGAACACAGATCCCCTCAGGGAAATGGCCTTGCTCAGTATGTAGGAAAGGTGTAGGTAGGAACTCCATTCTCTGCCCCAAATGCAAACAATGGGTACACAAGACATGTAGCGGGATCTCAGGAAGCTTAATTAAGAATGTAGGCTTCACATGCAGCAGCTGTGCTGGGACAGCAAGCAGCAAACAGCCACAGGAAACGAGTACCACCAATCTCTGGGAGGGCTCTGTAGAAACAGTAGACAGCTTCTGCTACCTAGGTGACTGAATTAGCAACGGAGGTGGGTGTTCAGAAAGTACAATAACTAGGGTAAGAACGGGATGGAAGAAGTTTAGGGAACTACTACCACTGCTAGCTGCAAAAGGCTTCTCCCTCAGAATGAAAGGCAGACTGTATGATGCATGTATACGAACAGCAATGTTACATGGTAGTGAGACCTGGGCGCTGAAGGTGGGAGACTTACGTAGATTAGAGAGAAACGAAGCCTGCATGCTCCGATGGATGTGTAACAGTAATACACGTGAACGACAAAGCATAAATGAATTGAGAGAGAGACTGAGCATAAGAGGAATAAAATGCTGTGTACAGGAGAGGCGGTTGCGCTGGTATGGACATGTGATGCGTATGAAGGATGACAGCTGCATAAAAAGGTGCAGAGCGCTAGAAGTCGATGGAAGCCGCGGAGTAGGGAGACCCAGGATGACCTGGGATGAGGTGATAAAAGCCAACCTTACCCAATTACACCTCACACGACTGTGACCTCTGGCGTCACGCAGTAATACAGAGTACCCGACCTCCCATGGGTACAAGCTGAAGCATATAGACAATATGCCCCCACACCCCCCCACCGCAAGGTGGTCGTGGAGGTGCCACGCCAAAAAAGCACCCAGCCCACACTGTAAAGTGGACGTGTAGGCGCCACGAAAAAGCACCCAGCACTCACTGTAAATGAGGTTGGTGTTAAGAAGGGCATCCAGCTGTAGAAATCAAGCCAAATCAGTTCCTGTATGAGCAAGGCATGGTCAGCCGACCAGACACTGCCCACAACAGGACAACCCGTCTAACCCATGCTAGCGTGGAAGAATGGACGTAAAACGGTGATGATGATGATGATGATGATATATATATATGTGTGTGTGTGTGTGTCTGTGTATGCAATGAAGAAATATATTAGTTTTATGCTTGAGATAGGAAAATAGAATGTGAAATTAAGTGGAGAGTGGGCAGTGACAGAAACGAAAAAAAATTTTTTGAGAAAAAACAGTTTGGAGAACAACTTACTCAGTGAATACAGGGTCAATGAAATACCAATATTTGCAGCAGCATGAATACAATGAAGAACCATAAAAATAGTTAATGATGGTATGAAGATTTTACCAGTTCCAAAAATAGCTACACATGAACTTGTCAGGAGAAATATGGGTTTGCGACCAAATCTATAGGGAAAACAATGTAATCTTAAACACATATATTCAATAGAGAATAGAAACCTCATTAAAAATAAATTTTTGATCAATGGTGAATTGAACAACATTGTTATATTTCTAATGAAAGATACTGCTTATGATTTGAAAATGATTTCAGAAATAATCAAGAATTCAGAAGGGTTTAATGATATAGAGGTAGATATCTCATTTGGGATGCCACTCAGTGACTCTTTTGCTCCTTCCCTTATCCTAGATGTTGTGGTAAAAATGAGGGTCACTGCTTCTGTAGCTGAATAGAATAAAATTAAATGGTGGTGATGATGATGATGATATATATATATATATTATCATTACCATCTTTACCCTCACCATTTAACGCCTATTTTTTTCCACGTTAGCATGTGTTAGACGAGTTGTCATGTGAGATAGGCCAGGTCAGATGACCATGACTTACTCATACAGAACTGATTTTGGCTTGGTTTCTACAGCTGGATGCCCTTCCTAATGCCAACCACATTTACAGTGTGAACTGGATGTTTTTTTGCTGTGACATCTACACGACCACTTTATAATGTGGGTTGGGTGCTTTTTGGCAAGACCACTTTACAGTATGGGCTGGGTGCATTTTGTCTTGATATCTACATGATCATTTTAAAGTGTGGGCTGGGCACTTTTTGTTGTGTCACCATCACAACCACCTTACAGTGTGTGTTGGGGACTTTGGTAGGGGAGATGTGTGGGGACTGGGGAGATGGGTATAGGGGCATGTGTGAGGAGGCAAATTGTTAGGACATGGGTGGGGTGTTATGACGTGAGACGTGTATGGAAGGGGGGATGGAGGTGAAGGTGGTGCATACAAGATGTATGCTTAGGCTGTGCTTATTACTGCATAATGCTAGAGATCTCGGTCCTATGTCATTGAATTTGGGAGGTGCAGTTGTGCAAGGTCAGTTTTTATCACCTCATCCCAAATCTTCCTGGGTCTTCCTATTCCATACCTTTCATCAACTTAGAGTGCCCGGCACCTTTTTATTCAGCTGTCATTCTTCATACACATCACATGTCCATACTAACATAATCTCCTCTCCTGCACAATGCATGTAATTCCTCTTATGCCTAGTTTCTCTTTCAGTTTGTATATGCTTTGCTGTTAGATCCCGTTAAGGGTGAAAGCAGCGATCCTTTGCTTAAACTTTAATCTGTTATTTTAATAAATATATATATATATATATGTGTGTGCGTACATATAGTCAATATTTTCAAAGATTGATAGATAAATATAGACAAAGAAAGAGATTGAACATGAATACTTGCCTCAAAAAGTAATAGAAGGAGGCTCTAACATCCATTGTTGATTGATACACATTACTTAGAGTTGAATTGATATTTATTTGCTTTCATTTTGATTTTGTATTTCTATGTGAAATATTTATGTAATTATGTATTGTATATATTATTTGTGAATATTATTTCTGTCCACACTTTGAAAATGTTCTGTATATTTTATTATTTGGTTATTTTTCCCAACGTATATTTCACCTATTTTCGAAATAAACTACGTTAGTATATTCTCACCCCTCCACCCTCTCTCTCTCACCATCTACCTATTCAAAATCATCTCAAACTCACACCATTCTACCCTTTCACTCATTCATTTGGTGGTTGCCTATGAATGAAGATGGCTTTTAGTTTTCCTCTATGAATCTGTAAAGATTTCAACTTATCCCAGCCATCCATTGGATATTTCGTTTCTTTCAGGTATTTCTGTCCACACTTTGAAAACGTTCTGTATACCTTATTATTTGTTTATTTTCCCCAAAGTATATTTCGACTATTTTCGAAATAAAATATGTTGGTATATTCTCCCCCTCTCACTCTCTCTCTCCAACTCTCTACATATTTGAACTCATCCCAATCAATCTATCATTTAGTCAGTGACTGTCTAAAAGTAAGCCGCTCTAGCTGGTATTTGTTGATCTGGAAAAAGCCTTCGACAGAGTGCCCAGTGCTATAATCTAGTAGGCTCTTAGAAAACTAGTAGATGAATGGCTTGTGAAGGCTGTACAAGCCATGTATAGGGGAACAGTCAGTAAAGTTAGGGTTAACAATGACTATAGCGAGGAATTTAGCACACAGGTTGGTGTCCAGCAGGGCTCTGTTCTTAGCCCTCTCCTGTTTATTATCGTATTGCAGGCTATAACAGAGGAGTTTAAGACCGGATGCCCATGGGAACGTCTGTACGCGGATGATCTTACACTTATAACTAATCTATAGTGGAACAAGAGAAGAAATTCCAAACATGGAAGCAGGTCCTAGAAAGACGGGGTCTCAAAGTCAACCTGACAAAGACTAAGGTCCTAGTAAGTAGAAGAGAAAACAGAACCCAGATCCATTCAGGGAAATGGCATTGCTGAGTATGTAAGAAAGGTGTAGGTAGAATTTTCATCCTTTGCCCCATATGAAAACAATGTGTACACAAGATATGTAGTGGGATGTATGGAAGTTTAGCTAAGAATGTAGGCTTTACATGTAACAGCTGCACTGGAACAGTAAGCAGTAAATGATCACAAGAAACAAGCACTACCAAATTCTGGGAGGGCTTGGTAGAAACAGTAGACAGCTTCTGCTACCTAAGTGAGCGAATTAGCAGTGAAGGTGGGTCTTCTGAAAGTACAGTAGCCCGATTAAGAATGGGATGGAGCAAGTTCAGGGAGTTACTACCACTGCAAGCTGCAAAAGAGTTTTCCCTCAAAATGAAAAGCAGACTGTATGATTCGTGCATATGAACAGCAATGTAGCATGATAGTGAGACCTGGGCGTTGTGGACAAGACTTGGTAGATTAGAAAGAAATGAAGATTGCATGCTCCGATGGATGTGTAATATATGCGAATGTGTAATATACGCGAATGGCAAATCATAAATGAATTAAGAGAGAGACTAGGCATCAGAGGAATCAAATGTTGTGTGCAGGAGAGGAGATTATGTTGGTATGGATATGTGATGCGTTTGAAGGATGACAGCTGCATATAAAGGTGCAGAGCACTAAAAGTCGATGGATGTCTTGGAGTAGGGAGACTCAAGAAGACCTGGGATGAGGTGATAAAAGCTGATCTTACCCAATTGCACCTCTCAAAGGCAATGACACAGACTGAGACTGCTGGCGTTATGCAGTAACACAGAAGACCCTTCTTCTCATGGGTACAAGCTGAAGTTGAAGCATATAGACAGTATGGCCCCAGGTGTCATGACAAAAAATCACTCAGTCCACACTATAAAGTGGTCATGTAGTAGCCATGTTAAAAAACACCCAGTACCCACTGTAAATGAGGTTGATGTTAGGAAGGGCATCCAGCTGTAGAAATCAAGCCAAAATCAGTTCTGTATGAGCAAGACATAGACACCTTACCTGGCAACAGGACAACCCGTCTAACCCATGCTAACGTGGAAGAATGGACGTAAAAAGGTGATGATTATTATTATTAATATTATTGTTCTTTGAGTCTCGGTCATTGATGTTATTTAAATGGAAAGTTTGTTGAAATGAATATCAAGCCACTACCTGCAGCCTCAGATATTCAGGATGTATCGCAGGGTTCTTGCTGTTACCAGCAAGCATGCCTTTTGAAGTGTTCCAAAAAGCAGGGCGGGACCAATTTTCTTTAACCATCCTTGGAAACTCTTTGAGATATACCTAGTGCGCCTATGACAATCGGGACCACTTTGACATCATGGCAGTTCCAAATCCTTTTTACCTCCCACTTTAAGTCATGGTATCGATTAATTTTCTGTCTCTCCTTCTCTTGCACTCTCGTGTCGAATGGGCAGGCTACATCCACAATCAGGCACAATCTTTTTTCCTTGTCCAAAACCACCAGGTCAGGTCTATTGTGTTCCAGTTTCTTGTCCGTCTGTATCCTAAAATCCCACAGCACCTTCATCTGATCGTTTTCTATCACCGACTCTGGCTTATGCTCATACTTCTCAGAATGTGGTAAATTGTTTACTTTGCATAGGTGCCAGTGGATCACCCTGCCCATCACATCATGTCTCCAGCCTTTATAGTGAGTCTGGGCTAGGTGTTTACACTCGGATACAATGTGAGCCACAGTCTCCTCTCTCTCTCCACAGATCCTACACAGTGGGCTAGCCTCCTCCTTATAAATATGGCGTTTCAGCCACTTCGTTTTGAGGGCCTGCTCTTGCGCAGCCATAAGCATTCCTTCTGTAGCTTTTTTAAGGTCTCCTCTTTTCAACCAGTTCCATGACTGTGGATCTCTAAATTCAGTTTTCTCAAAGAAGGTACTATGAAGGGATTTTTCATGAAGGTTGCTCTTCCTCCTTGTTGTTATTTCCTCCTTGGACATCCCCTGGTCTATTGTCCTCTCCTTCAGTACAATTCTGAGCATTGGCTCCCTACTATCAGTCACATATTTGTGTAGGTTGTTTTTCTCCATCTGAACACAGTCCTCTATATTATTATTATTATAGTTGCATTTATCTTGCTTTATGTTCATACGAGTTATCACCAAGTCACAACCAGTGACCTCAAGAGACAACAAGCTCCGCCATGTTCAAGAAAGAACATACATACACACACATTCATCTTTAGGTGTTTAGACTTGTGATGTACTTATATTGACAGAATCTTCCTTAGTATATGGGCAGTTCCCATTAGTACTATCTTTTGTATTTCTCCTATACGCGGGTTACCTGGGATTTGCGATAAGTAATCATTAGACCCCTTAGGTATCATTCCTAGAGCACCTACAACCACTGGTATTGTTTTAGTTCTCAATTTCCACATTTTTCCAATTTCTATCTCCAGGTCCTTATACTTGCTCAATTTTTCAAATGTTTTTATAGATACATTCTTGTCTATTGGAATGGACATATCAATTAGCAGGCATACCCTCTTTTTAAAGTCCTTCAGTATTATATCAGGTCTATTTGCATCTATTTTTCGGTCTGTTTGGATGCTAAAGTTCCACAAGATTGAGATGTGATCTTTTTCAAGTATGGGAGGTGGTTGATCTTCCCACCAATTCTTTTGATGGGACAGGTCAAAATGCTTACACACTACCCCCACCCCTTTCAATGTAAAGTTATGTTGGTACTACAACATCCAGTCCGAAAAAAATGAGGTCGTGTAGGTGTCACAACAAAAAAACACACAGCCCACGCTGTAATGTGGCCGTGTAGGTAACACGGTAAAAACCTCCCAGTTCCACACTGTAAATGTGGTTGGTGTTAGGAAGGGCATCCAGCCGTAGAAAACCCGCTAGACAGTCCTATGCGAGCAAGACAACCACTCTTGCCTCAAGTGGGAAAACTCCCGTCCAAACCCATGCAAGCATGGAATATGGACGTTAAACAATGATGATGATGATGATTATCCAATGTATGTATTGTGCAGCTCTGTCATGCCTGTTTAGGTATTCGGTTGGCGCTATAGGACTGCACATTGAAATTATATGATCAATGGTCTCTGGTTGTTTTTTACATACACGGCATAATCGGTTGCATCCATTTTTTATTATGTTTGCAGACACTGATCTTGTGCTGATATAATCAGTCCTTCAGTCTCCGATTTCAGTCCAGAGGATGCCAACCACTGATGGGTTAAAGTTTTGTCAACATCAGGATTGTTAACTCTTTCTGGGTATTTTCCATACAGAGGCTTTTCTTACCATTTCTTAGCCAGTTTCTGTAGCAGTTCTTTCTTTGCAGTTACTTTTACCTGCTTTGCTTTTTCTGTGGTTTCCATTTCAGCAGTAAATGGGACTTCTGAAATTTGTAGTCCATTACTGTATCTTTGTGCATCTTTTGTAATGGAGCATGATCTTTTGATGCTTTCGTGTTTCAAAACGAGTTTGATCATCTAATCATGTGATTCCCTTAGATATGTAGATAATCCAATTGTTGCAGTTTTCAATGCAATATCTAACTGGATTAACCCAGGTCCTGCTTCTTTCCTAGGGAGATATATTCTATCTGTATCTGCCTTAGGGTGATGCATTCTGTGCATGGTTAAGAATTTTCGAATTTTTGTATCGAGCCTACGGATCTCTGTGCTTGACCAGTTGATGACATTGTAACTGTAGGTTACTACTGGTATGGCAAGCGTGTTTATGGCATCGATCCTATTCCTTGCATTCAATTCCGTTCTTAAGATTGCTCTTACTCTGCGGTAACATTCCTTCCTTATCCTTTCCCTCATTGTCGAGTGCTTGATTCCGTCTCCTTCACAAACACCTAGATATTTGTAAGTTTCCTCTTGATCAAGTTCTCTTATCACATTCCCCCGATCAAGATTAATGTCTGAACTTTTCAGCAGCTTTCCTCTGGTGAACGTTGCTTTGGCACATTTATCTAGTCCAAACTCCATTTTAATGTCATCACTGAACTGCTCCACAGTGGATAATAGCCCTTGCAATTTTTCATCATTTTTTGCAAATAGTTTCAGGTCATCCATGTAGAACAAGTGATTAATGGATTTGTTATAGACTTTATATCCATGTTTTGTTTCATTGAGCATTTTACTTAATGGTATAAGTGCGATGCAGAATAAAAGCGGTGATAAAGAGTCACCCTGAGAAATTCCACAATTAATATTAACTTCTCCAGCTTCCAGTGATTTTTTTTCACTATTCAAAAGGAGTGTCGTTTTCCATGTCTTCATACTGAATGACAGGAACCTCCTGACAACGGGAGATATTTTGAAAATGTCTAAACATTTTTCAATCCAACTGTGTGGCAAACTATCGAATGCTTTTTTATAATCTATCCAAGCAATTGATAGATTTTTGTGTCTATTATGACAATCTTCCAGTATCATTTTGTTAACCAAAAGCTGATCCTTACAACCATATGAGCCTCGTTTACACCCTTTCTGCTCATTAGGAAATAGATCATTTATCAGGTGGTCATATGTATATTCAGTTAGGACTGATGTTAAAATGTTATACATTGTGGTCAAGCAAGTTATCGGTCTGTAATTTTGGGGATTGTTTGTCTCATCATTCTTCGGAAGCAGGAATGTAATGCCGTTAACTAGCCATGATGGTATCTTTTCTGGCTCCTTAACTATTTCATTGTAAAGTTGGGCTAATAGCTCATGAGACTCTGTAAAGGCATTTATCCAAAAATTGGTATTTTGTCTTTTCCTGGGGATTTCCATTTGCTGGTTTTTCTAAGAGCCAAACGCAACTGTTCAACTGTTATATTTTCCCATATTTGTTCCTCAAGGTGAGCTATCTTTCATTTGTCTGTCTATCCATGGGGCATGTATATTATGAACTTTTTCTTCGACCCAGATATTTTCTCAGAATTCTTGCACTTCCTCCTTGGGTGGTATTGATTTAGCAGTTATTGTTGACTTGCCAATTTTTCTGTAGAAGTTTCTTTGGTAGTTTTTAAACATATTATTGTCCTTATAGAATCTAGATCGTTTTTCAAAGCGCCTTATACGAGCAGCTTTGGCCGATACTTTTTGCTTGATTATTTCTATCAGCATGTCTATGTCACTTGTTGATTTTATACTGTATTTCCTTTTCAATTTTCTAAGTTTAGTTTGTTTAACATGTTCACCTACTTTGTTGTTTGTTAAAATTTCTATCTCAGATCGGAGAAGGTTTATTTGGCGATTGATGTTCTCTTGCCAAGTAGATTTCTTGTGGGAATTCCTTTGTTTTGTCATTTTCACTTCACATAAGTGAGTGGTGACTTTAGCTGATGCATAATAGAGATGATTTAAATTAGTAATGTTTAGTTTGTTTGTGATGATAATGTTTTTGAGAATTATGTTAGTCTTGTGTATTATCATTTGGTTCTGTTTGGAGTTCTGGATCTTAGAGAGAGTGTCTCGTTCCCCCATGTCACATTCTTTCATTTTCCTCCATTCGATCATAATTTCATCCTTCAAGTTGGCAAGTTCATTCTCATTCATTTCTTTATCATTTACAATTTCATTGTTTTCATTTTTAGTTTCATCATGAAACTCCCTCCACTTTTTCGATCCTTTCTTTAATTTGTTCTGTTGTCAGTGATTCCGCCCCAACCCTGGGATTCAAAGTGTTACAATTTACCTCGTTTTCACTGACACATGTTTCATTTTCCCTTCGCTGACTTTGTGCTAATAGCTTGATCTGATCAATTTCTATATCAGTTAGTAACTTTTTTTTAACAATATTTCTTCGTATATTGGCTAGTTTGTTACTGTCAATATAGCCTCTGTTTTGGGGATGTTTCTTTTTCCAGTTGATATATGTCTGTTCTATATTCGATCTATTTGATGGGTAGTACATGGCAGTGTAGAAAGCCTCAAGAACTTCTTTATTGTCTTCCCTTGACCATTTTTCTCTCTTTTTCTTTGGATTTCTTGGTGGTGAGCATGGAGGGCCAATAGTAGGAGTATTCCGGTTATGGAAGATCTCCAGCTCCGAAGTGATGGAAAGGTTTGAACCATTAGCTGATTTTTCGACCCCAGTCTGGTTCCTCTCTGAGGGACGCGGCCCTTTTTGACCCGGGTGACGGCCGATCCGGTATGAGATTTTATCATTTGACATTTACTTTATTTTGTCGTGTTTTATCCTTAACCGCCAAGGGGTAATCATTTCGTGTTACCACTTCTGGGACGAGTGTCAACCAAGACGAGGAGTCGTCCTCCCCTAGAGACACGGCTATTCTCCGCCGGCCGCCATCCCGGTATTTCTTGGTCATGGGGTTTTATTTTTTGTTATTTTTTTAAATTGTTATTATCATGAGTGGTTCCTTAATATGAGCATTGCATGGCTTAAGAATGAAATTATTATTAATAATATAATATACTTTTTGTTGAAGTTGCCTGTTATTATTGTTGGCTATGTTGATGGTGGTGCTGGGGCTTTTTCTATTGTTGGTTGGGAACGGGGGAGCCAGCAGTGCCATAGTCGTTGATGTTTGACCGGGTCACTAAGTCAGTCTATTTATATCTTTTGCTAGCCTCTCCCTTGTCTAGTGATACCGCCACCTTCCCCTTTCTTAAGTTAACAGAAGGTAGTGGGGGAATAGTGGTGGTAGCAAAGAAGGAGTGGTGGCGGCAGTGATGGGATAGTGGTAGCAATGATGGAGTGGTGGCGGCGGTGACTATAGTGATGGCGTTGTCGTTACTGAGTTTTGTTGAATAGACTGTAGTAGTATGCGTTTGTTTGATCTGTGTATCTATGCGGTTTGTCGCGTATGTTTAATATATGTGTTGACATATTTTCTTAATATTTGAATTGAACATTTTGAGAAAACTTGAGATACAATAATAGTAATTATTATTATTATGCTGGGATTGGTGGTGGTGGTGGTGAAATTGCCGTTATAACCATTCTTCCATTTATAACCATTTTCTTTTTTGAATATAAAATTTATAATACAAAATTGAATATTTGAGCGATATAACAGGATATTATGGATCCGAATTTTCTGAGAGTTGAGTCTGGAGCTTTATGTCTCATTTGTACTAGGAATTGTTATATCACAATTGTTTTAAATATGTTAAAAATCAAAAATTTACGGGAGCGATTCCATAACATTCTATCCACCACGTGCGTCATCTTCCCTTCTTCTTCTTCTTATCATTATTATTTCCTTATGGGGTCGATAAAATAAAGTACCAGTAATACACTGGGTAATTGCTGGCCTTGTGCCAAAAGTAGAAACAATTATTATTATTGTTATTGTATATTTTTTTTTCTTTCTGTTTGAGAAAAAGATTTAGTTGAATAAAAATATATCTTACCTGTCAGCTAAATCACCAAATACCAGTGATCCAATAAGGTAACCAGCAAAATATACTGACTGTAAAGTGGATCTTAACCATTTCCTCTCACACACTAAATCAAACTGTAAGAAATTAAACAAAGTTATGAATAATATTTCCAATTTTGCTTATTTTATCATTTTGCCATAAAAAATACTTTAGAAATACAGTTATGAGGGCTTCTACCTCTGTTGACAACAAAAGACCCCTCACTACAAACGAAAGTCTGGTTGTTTCATGCCTGTGTGTGATGTGCAATGCTGCATGGTAGTGAGATATACATAATGAGTGCTGAGGTTATATGAAGACTGGAGAGAAATGAAGCAAGAATGCTTCAGTTGATGTCTAATGTTAATGCATGTGAATGACAAAACATAGATGAGCTGAGAGAGAAATTGAATATGAAAGGAATCAGATGTACTGTGCAAGACAGAAGTTTGCTCTGGTATCAACATGTGATGCATGTGGATGATGATTGTTGGGTGATGAAGTGCCAAGAAATCCAAGTGGAGATAAGCTGCAGCAGAGGGAAACCAAGGGAGACTTGGATGGAGGTAGTGAAAGCTGATCTCAAATCACTGAAGGTCCCAGTGAAAATGATGGAGTATACCGAGCTGAAAAAGACTTGCCCAGCTCATGCAACCATGTGAAAGCAAACATAAAATGATGATGATGATAGCTTTGTTACAATTTATTATAGAAATCAAATATTACTTACTCCATAAAAGAATTGGTTACAGACTAGTTAATAATAAAGATTTCTACTATTGGCACAAGTTCAGCAATTTGGTGGCAGGTGAAATCAATTAAATTGATGCCAGTGCACAGGTGTGAGCCTCGCCAATTGGAATGGCTCTTCCAGCGCATCTCCCTTACCATCCTCCGGGGAAACGCCTTCTCCATTCTGTCCGCCAGGGCTGTTGGGAGGCCAGCACATGGGACCCCATTTGCTCACCATACAGAGAGATGTGGAGGGCGAGAGAGATGGAGGCGATGACAGTGGGAGTCCATATCCTTGTGGTTGTGTTCATTAAGCAGTTAATGATACCCTTGATTATGCTACATCTTCTTTGTCCCAGCTCTCCCTGTATATCATTGTGCTCCCCATATTACACGTCTCGCTTGCTGGCTAACTACTTAATATTTCCCTCACCCCCGTACGCTGTTAATCTCTCACATATCTACGTAGCTAATCAACTTCTTATAATACTTTCTTCCTTCTTTTCCTTGCCTCAACACCACCATTTCTTTCTCCTTCCACATTAATATAGCGTAACAAAGACAGGAAACCAGCAAACAGACACTGATACAAAGCTTGATCTTTTTATCGACCCTGTAAGGATGAAAGGTAAAGTTAATATTGGTGGGATTTGAACTCAAAGCATAAAGGGCCGTAACACTATGCCGCAAAGCAGGGTGTCTGATGCTCTACTAACACTGCAGCTCTTACTAGTTAATAATAATGATGTGATCTTACCTCTCGTTTCACTAGATTTAATAGATTATCAACTCACCTCACTTACAGTTGAAGAAAAATTGTCTGTCATAAACTTCCGTCCATAGGAACAGGGTAGTGTAGATAAATTACTGGGTGACATTGAATAATATATCTCAGTGATACTGTTGTTATACACAAAACATTGATTGGGGCCAGGTTGAAACATGTGTAAATATTGATTCTCTGTAAGATTTGTAGGAATTGTAGAAGCATTAAAGTCTGGAGGGTAGCATAAGAAAGGGACGTTGGCACTGATAAATATCAAACTCATTGATGGGGAATCTATGCCAAATTTCAGGGAGAATAATAAAATGAACAACTGGCGTTGATAAGGACCATAAGTAAAACATTTTTCCAGTAGTAGTTTGATATTAGTAGTTGATATTTCTGAAATTAGAAATAACAAATGTTAAAAATCATATAATCTAGAATAGTATCTATAATCTATCATATTATATCTGCTGGCATACGTATGTTATGTGGTTTAACGGAAAGGAAAAAAAGAAAGAGAAAAGAGTGTTTATTGGAGGTTTATAACAGTGCGAGGCAGAAGAAAGGGAACGCTATCTACTAACAGTATGTTTGGAAGATTTGGTAAATATTTATTCTTTTGCTGGGTTCTTTCATTAGACTGCAGTCATGCTGGGGCAGTGGCTTGAGAAGATTTAGTTGATAATATAAACCTCAGTACTTATTTTTTCAAGTCTGGTACTTATTTTAGAAATTTATTTTTTCAAACATCCAGATATGATCACCCCCTCCCCCTCCAACCCACCAACATCCACATCCACACACACACACACACACACATACATACAAATCTCATTATTGCATAGTAGATAAGGGCAGTGGATTGGCAGTATCGGTAGAGTGTCAGACAATATGCTTTGCGGTATATAATAGTTAGGTTCCTTTCTGTTCTGAGTTCAAATCCTGCTGAGGTTAGCTTTGTCTTTCGTCCTTATGGGGTTGATAAAATAATGTATCAGTCATAAACTGGGGTCTGTTTAATCGACTTTCTCCTTCGCTTCAAATTTCTGCAGTGTATGGTCAAAGGTTCCTGTTATATTGACGACAACACAACAACAATAACAACAACAGCAATATGACTGCTTCTTAATTTGGTACCATTAATAGCAGACACAGAAAAGGAAGATGACTGTAAAATCAACAGCAGTAGTAACAGACACAAGAAAGATGTGTTGTATGTAAGGACTAGCAACTCCTGATGAAGTCGTAGGGAGTGGGTGAGTATAGAGGCGTTTAACAATTCATAAAGATGGATAACTCCTCTGACCTATTTTCTGTCAGGCGTAAACACCTCTGACCTGTGTTTAGCATCTCCCAAGGGGTTGGTCTGTCGAGCGTAAACAACTTACCACGGCTTATCCCAGAGGCGGGAAAGCTCAGATTCGGTTTCGAATCTTCGCCGCCGTTATACATCTCATCCATTTCTTCCTGTAATATGGTATCTGCAAGACACAACACAACTTATATACTATATCGTATTCTCTGATACATGCATTCACGTAGCTCGTAGAGCTACCAATTTAATGTAGCGACGGTTTATGTTATAAATAATATTGTTCGATGCGATGTGCAAATCGAATATTGTTATTGTAAAATAAACAGTTAACAACTCAATCATGGCATTATTCTTTTCATCAAAACTACCATACAAAGAATACAACCTATCCGTTACAGATCTCAAAAGAATGAAAGGCAAAGTTGACCTAGGGAAGATTTGAACTCAGTGCATAGTGAGCTGGAAACACATACTGCAAAACATTCTATCTAATGCTTTAATGACTCTACGAATTCACCAATATAAGGTACATGCCTGTAGAATCAAGACAGCAGATTCAACTAGTGTAATTATTTGAAAGTTTAATTAATTAGATTTATATTTTAAACTCCGGTAAAATACAGCAAATTAATACATTTCTTAGGTTAATATACCAACATTTGTAGAAGTAAATTATTATTACAATAATTAGTTTGTAAAATCTTAAGATGTGTTAATCAAATGACAGGTATAAACAGAAATTAAATTAATCACCTGTATTTAATTGGTTCCCTGTTTTTCGTTGATATACTTCAATTTCAGTCATGTTTAATACACAGTTTTTTTTTTACCTAGAAGAATACTTCAGAGAAGCAAAACAGCAATTAACTCTTGCTACTATATATTTTATGATATATTTATAAATACAGAATAGAGGCTTTACCTCACATAATATCTCACATAACATTTACAATACTCTTTATATACTATTGTATTTTCACAGTAAAGGCTTTACCTCACATAACATTTACATTACTCTCTATATATTTTTCGCCACGTGTTGACACGAGGGAAAAAAAAAAAATAACAAATCGACGTTGGATGACAGTAAGCACATCCAAACTATAAAACAGCAACATACACACCTATCTATATGTAGCATACACATATATACACACAAAGTGAAAATAAATCAGACTATTTAGTGTGAGAGACTATACTAAAAGTATCGTAAACTCCAGTAAAACCACTGACTTCATTTCTGTTTAACATGGGTTACATATATATATATATATATATATATATATATATATATATATATACATACTTTTTTTTTTTAATTATACATACATGCGCAGATCCTTTGGGATTATATATATATATATATATATATATATATATATATATATATATAGGAACGAGTAAGACCCCGACGGCTGAGCTCAAGCCGTTTCGACGGCTAATTCTATTTACCCACTCTACTACCCTAAGTATTGAGTACTTTGGTGCGTTATGGTCCACCTGGTTCCTTACCACATTTCCTTCGTTATATATATATATATATACATACTTTTTTTTTTTTTAATTAAATAAATAATATTATAAATGCTTCGGTAACACTATAAAGGATGATACAATGAAAGATATATTCTTTTAATGTTACAATATTAAAGAAAATGTAAAGGAAGGGGTGAACAACGGAGCCAACACCAGAGCAAAAGACAGCAACGTCGCGAGTACTGGGCAACCTCTCTAATGATTTTTGAGGCAAGCCAGCACACTCTCGACGTTGCCTCCGGGTGATGGCGAGGATGATGCGCTGAAACAGCCAAGCACCCTTGCGAGATTCGCCAGTCGAGCCTAATTATACATACATGCGCAGATCCTTTTGTACACACACACAATATTTAGGAAAACGGAAACAAAAATACACAAAAAACAAACATTTTATTGCTATCGTAATCAATTGTGCTAAACCTATATTGTTTAGATTCTGTGTTTTTCTATGGATGGGCAGAAATAATAAACTTGCCATGGTGATATCTATGGATGAAGTTTTCGACAAAACTGGTCGATGTTCCAAAATAGAGCATTGTCCAGAAAATCACACCTGCCATATTTGTACGGAACCCGAAAACTCGTTCCGTAATCGCTGGGTCGAATGTGGAACCTGTCACATCACTGTCTTCTTTCAATGCGCCACAGGTTTCCGGAGGATCCCAGGCCCCAAAAAGAGACATCATATTGCCATGATGGATGGACTCTGGGAGATGGTCCAGCTAAAATCTTGGTCCTTTCAGTGCCTGGCCTGTGTGCCTGTCTCCACCAATGTTATTGAAAAACAACAACAACAAAAAAAAAACGATGACTGTATCTTCCTCTACCATTGTTACTGAGCAACGGCAAAAACCTATGACACTGGCTTCTGCTGCTATTCCTGTGGAAGAACATCAGAAACAACAACAACCCTTTGTCTTCCGCTCCCAGTACATCTCGACACCAACAACCGACGACTGTCTTCCTCTACCATTCCCGTGGAGGAACATCATCATCATCGTCATCAACAACAGCAACAACAACAACAACAGCGGCAGCAGCAGCAACAACAACAGCAACAACAACAACAACAACAACAGCAGCAACAGCAACAACAACAACAACAACAACAACAATCACCAGTACAGATTTTGCAGAATTGCAACAAATGATTTCTGCTTTAAGAAGGGAAGTAACAGGAATAAAGGCAAGCATTCGGGTAGAACCCCACAATGCCTTGCTAAAGAATCTCCCTGTACCTCTTGCCGTATCTGGGTACACTGAGAAGACCGCAGAATCTGCTACCCATGAAGTAATTGCCATTGGGGTACCAGAAGACAAGGCTGATCTTCAGGCATTTGCTACCAGCTCAGCCAAAGACCTAGGCTGTGTTCCCCCAAAGGGTGCTCCCCGCCTTGGTAGACCTGGTCCAAAATCCAGACTGATCAGGCTGTCTTTTCGGACCCGGACGAGGCAATTTCATATCATCTGGCCTCTGTTAAAGCTGGGCGTGAAAATCGGATTACCTTCCGAACACGCTCAGGCCTACCACCTGATGTACGTTCAAAGCTACGTGCTGCAGCTTCCTTGAATCGGAACTCAGCACAACATGAAAGTTTTAGTCTGCGTGATGATGGGCAGATCTGGAGGTTTGTTAAGGCTGGTGAAACGTGGAAGAGAGATACCAGCTGGTCTGAGTGCGCTCTACCCACAATAACTGGCAATGAAAAAACTGCAACAACTCTGGGAAACTAAACCAGAACAACCTGCCATCCTCTATACACCATCATAAACTGAAAGCAGGGTACAAATTGTTGTCCTTAAATGCTCGCAGTTTATGCAACAAGATGCATCTGTTTAACTCCTACGTCAGTAGCATCGACCCTGACTTCATCACAGTCACGGAAACATAGGCATATTCCTTACTCTGTGATGGGGTTTTCAGCATTACTGGGTACAACCTTTTCCGCAAGGACCGCATTAATCGCCGTGGTGGTAGTGTAATGGTCTACGTTCGTTCAAACCTTTCGGTAATTCCTTGCGTCGAATCACAAGAAGAAGTTTTTTCTGTGACATATGTATGACCATGTCAACACTTCTGCTTGGTGTTGTTTATTGCTCCCCAAACTACCATCAGGACACACAGCTTTGCGATATCCTCAGAGCTGCTGCCAGGAAAACAGCCACTTATGTGTTTATTGCAGGTGACCTCAATCATCCTGAGATAGATTGGGAAACCTTTGGTTGGCCACAAAGTGCAAACGATTTCCTTGAGCTAGTGCTGGACTCAAACTGGTCACAAGTAGTCACCTCTCCAACAAGAGGTGACAACACTTTGGACCTGCTCTTCACCACTACTCCTGAAGTGGTTATCAGTTGTACTACTGAGGAACCTCTAGGCGACTCTGATCATGCTATGATCATTGCCAATCTGGCTCTTGCTGGCCGCAACAAAAACCGGAACCATCTCCAATCTGCTTGCTTTGATTGGAAGAAAGCAGATTGGAACTTGACCTGCACTGAGCTACAGCGCCCAAACTGACATGAGTTCTATAACTCTGGAGATGTGAACACTATACTCCAGAGCATCCTGGACTCAATATAGATAGCGTGTGCAGCATCAGTGCCAAAAAACCCACCCCAAAAGTGCAATTTGGGAAACTTCAGCGATCCGACTTGCCAGGAAAGAACGTCGGAATGCTGAACGGGAATATAAACTGCATAAATCAGATGCCAACAGAAAAAAGCGGAATAAATCTTCCAACCATCTCAAGCAAGTGACAAAAAAGGCAGTGCTTGAATTTGAACAGTGCATAGCAACCAATCCTGACAGTAAGGTGTTCTGGAAATATGTATATTCAAAGCAGAGACGTTACCCTCCAGTTGGTCCTCTTCGCAATCCCCACACAAGCCAGATCATTGACGATCCCAAAGAATGCGCAGAACTCATTGCTGAGTGCTATGCAAGCATTTTTACTGTTGAAAACCAGAATGTACCATCTCCACCATCTCTAACATCAAATTCCATAACAACTATGGAATTTATACCTGCAATGCTGCGACATCACCTTAAGAATAAGCGCAACTATGTCTCTCCTGGTCTTGATGGTGTTACATACCTGCTTCTCAAACGTGGTGGGTACTTCCTTTTGCACCAGCTTTCTTTCTTCTTTCAATACTGTCTCAACAATGGTGCTACTCCGGAGCAGTGGAAAACTGCCAGTGTCATTTCCCTGTTCAAAAAGGGCGACCGCACGTCACCTGTCAACTATCGTCCAGTCAGTCTTACTAGCTGTATTGCCAAACTGATGGAATCCTGTGTCAGAGAACACTTTGGAACTTCTGGAGCTCTCAGAGCCTCATCCGGCCCTCGCAATTTGGATTTATACCTAACTCCAGCTACTGTGATCAGCTTATCGAGTTCCTTGAAGACATTACCCGGATCACTGATAGCGGCTCATGGGTGGATGTTGTTTATCTTGACTTCGCTAAGGCTTTTAATTCTGTGCCCCACAAAAGACTTATGGCGAAACTCTCTGCAATGGGTGTGAAGGATGATCTTTTTAATTGGTTGAAATCCTTCATTCTCAGCCGAAAAGAGGTAGTCACGGTTCTTCTAGGACAGCATTCTTCACCATATGAGATATCATCACCACAGGGATCTGTTCTTGGTCCCCTTTTGTTTGTTGCATACATTAATGACATAGATGCCAACTTAAAGAATGCCACAGTACTGAAATATGCAGATGACATCAAGCTGTACCTTGAAATCAAAAGGACAGATCCTGAAATCTATAACTCTTTCCTACAATCAGACCTGGACACAATGCAGCAATGGATCACAGACTGGCAACTGAAGCTGGCTGTGGACAAGTGTACCACCATGCATTTTGGGAGGAAAAATTCAGCGTCCACATACTCCCTCCACAACACTGATATCAAGAAGTCCTCTTGTGAACGTGACCTGGGCATTACTGTCAGCAGCGATTTGCGTTGGACAAAGCACATCTCTAAAATTGTCAAGAAGGTCGAGGGTGTCTTGGCATCACTCAGCAAGACCTTTGTTAGCCGCTTTCCAGCCATCTATTTAAAGCTGTATACAGCTATGGTACGACCACACTTGGAATTCGCATCATTAGTCTGGAACCCCTATTTTGCTCAGGACATTGACCTCCTGGAAACTGAGGGAAATGGAGAAATGGGATTTCATCGATTCTATTATGAGAAAGCAACGAAGATTCCAGCACCTTCTGACAACTATATAATGCAGACAGAGCAACCACATAGAAACACAAAAATCAGCTAGTCCTTGAGGGCTTTCACGAAGATAATCGGATAAATAGGAGCATTAAGGTGTCAAACTAAATGCTTTACAATATGTACAACCCAGTATGTTTTAGCTTTGAATCCCACATATGTCATTCTTCTTCCTCACCCTTCATGGACCTACAATATAGTTGGTTGATTGCTTTCCTGTAATAGAATCAATGAAATCCCTTTAGATGTGTTGGCTATATCTTCTCTACACAGTTGGCAAGCCATGACAAGGAAAGGTACCAAAACTGTGTATGGCGAAACATTCTCTTTTTGAGTGTCCAGGTGTTGTATAGTTATAAAGGTGGGTTTTATACATTATTGTTTTACCTTTTAATTATTATATATATATAACGACGAGCAGTTTTACTATATATATATATCATATATGTATATTATATATTATATATATATTATATATATTATGTATAGTGTGTATATATGAAGGCGCATGGCTTAGTGGTTAGAGCATTAGGCTTGCAATCGAAAGGTTGTGAGTTCAATTCTCGGACCTAGTGATGTGTTGTTTCCTTGAGCAAGACACTTTATTTCGCTTTGCTCCAGTTTACTCAGCTGTAGAAATGCGATGATAGGACTGGGGTCCAAATCCTTCCACTGCAAAGTGGTCGTGGAGGAGCCACGGCAAAAAAGCACACTGCAAAGTGGACGTGTAGGCGCCACGGAAAAAAAGCACCTAGCACTCACTGTAAATTAGGTTGGTGTTAGGAAGGGCATCCATCTGTAGAAATCAAGCCAGAATCAGTTCCCGTATGCGCAAGACAAGGTCAGCCGACCGGACACAGCTCACAACAGGACAACCCGTCTAACCCATGCGTGGAAGAACGGACGTAAAACGGTGATGATGATGATGATATATATATTATGTATATATATATGTATATTTATTATGTACATTATATATATATATATATATATATATATATATATATACAACCTGCCTCTTTGAGGTCAAATAACAACCCTACTAGTATCTACAAACTGACCAATGAGAATTAAGATTATTCCTGCTGACAACATTAAATTATCCCTAACAAGCTGATATGTCCCAAGGCTCTGATACCATCAACACCATAAACACAGAGCTGACATATCTAAGAACTGACTAACTGCCTGATGAGGTCATAGCCATTCAATGGCTATCATCGAAATATATATAGCAGTAAATAAAGGATTACGAGTTCATGCAATTGACTTATGTTTCGTCACTATATATATATATATATATATATATATATATTATGTATATTTTATATATATATATATTAATTTATATATATATCATCAGCATCATCCTCATCATCTTCGTTTAACGTCTGTGTTCCACGCTAGCATGGGTTAGACGGGAGTTGTATATTATGTATATTATATATATATATATATATATATATATATATATATATATATATATACTTTCTGGCCCGTCCGGCTGGCACCCGGCTAGGTATACCTGCCCCCTCCACTCCACTGCAAAGATACCACACACCCTTCGGTGTCACATTGTCCTTCCGACTTCGTAGCAAAGGGGAGGAGCTACCGTAGAAATTAGTTTAAAAAGAGAAGAGTTAAGCTGTGTTGTTAATATACATACATACATACATACATACATACATACGACCGTCAGCTTTATAAGTATAGATATGTGTTTGTGTGTTTGTGTATGTGTGTATGTGCATGTGTGTGTCTGTGTGTTTTGTTCTGATGTTATCCGGCAATTGGCGAAATCAGGTGTGAAAGTATGTGTATTTCTGTGATCTATTATAGAGAGAGCGAAGAGTGACGGAGAGAGTAAAGCTATGAGAATTTAAGATATATACATAAAGAGTCATGCCATCCCCTATAGTCTTTAAAAACTTTATTCCTAATATTAGCCGTAGGATTTCTACCTTATCTCCGTCTATAGACATCTTTAACAAAGCCGCCCTTTATTATAACAAAGCCCTCTGTAACAGCGGCTTCACCGAACAAATTAAATATTTATCTACTCCTCTTTCTAACACCAAACACATTAACAGGAAAAGAAAAATTATTTGGTTTACACCCCTATTCTCTCTAACCGTTAAAACTAGTGTAGGAAGAAAATTTCTCGACCTCCTTGACAAACATTTCCCCCTAATCATAGATATAATAAGATATTTAATAGAAATGTTGTTAAAATCAGTTACTCTTGCTGCCCATCAATGAAAACTAAAATTACCAACTCTAATCGTACTAGAGTAAATCCAGGATGCAGTTTCAGGAAATCTATTGTGTATGAGGCTAAATGACACCTATGATTAATAACCAGCCAGCCAGGACTGAACGATATGTTGGCATGACTCAAGACAGATTTAAAACCAGGTATTATGCACATGTCGCTTCTTTCAAACACCCTGAGAAAGAACAGCAACGGCGCTGTCAAATAAAGTGTGGGAGTTTAAAGACAAAAACTTTCCGTACATTATTGATTGGTCTATTTTAGGCCATTCAAGAGAATACCAAAGGGGCACAAAGAAACGTTCTTTGTGTACCACGGAAAAATTTAGAATTCTCCAAAACTTGAAAACCCCCACCACCTGTCTCAACTCTAAGACCGATATCTTTAGATGTTGTCCACACCTGAAATCGTATCTACTTTTTAACTGGATTAACATACCTACGATTAATCAACCACCTTGAGCTTCTTCTTTACTCATCACGCCTTCCACTCACTACCAATTTCACTACCCTTTGAACTTATACTTTCTACCAAACATATACTTTTTCTCCCTCATCTCTCTCTATATTTCTTTTGACTTATACCCCCCCCCCCTACTATTTACCATGCCTTTAATACATACATAACTTTATCCTTTAACCAGATCACTTTTTAACTATATACCCTTATCCAGTTCTCATCACAAACACTTACACTCTTTTACACCCCTTTTCTACCTTACCTGTTTTTATTTATATGTATGTGCTTGTGTGTGTGTGTGTGTGTGTGTGTGTGTGTGTGTATGTATGTGTGTGTGTGTGTGTATATATATATATATATATATATATATATATATATATATATATATATATATATATATATATACGTTATTCCGGGTGGAATCGGAGGTAACCACAGTAAGTAAGGTACTCAATACATAGCAGAGTATAAAAGTGTTAATATAGATGAGATTCTACAGGACTAGAACTGTTTCATTCTTTAGAAATCATCAGGATTACTGATGATTTCTAAAGAATGAAACAGTTCTAGTCCTGTAGAATCTCACCTATATATATATATATATATATATATGTATGTATGTATGTGTGTTTGTGTGTATATATGTATTTATAGATATGTATGTATATATTTGTTTATATGTATTTGTATTTATGTATGCATGTGTTTGTGTATATATATATTTTTTTGTATATATGTTTATATATACGTGTATGGACTTACGTATATGTTTATTTGTATGCGTGCGTTCATTTCTGATTGCGTGAGTGTGTGCGCACGCGTATGTGTACGTAAGTACTTGGGTTATGTACTTTTGAAATTCATTTATTGATTGTAGGGTTTTTTGTATGTGTATACATGTGGATGTGTGTGTTTTTGTATGTATGTGTGTTTATATATATATGTGTGTGTGTATGTGTGTGTATATATGCGCTTATATATGTGTATATATATGTATATGCATGCACATGTGTGTGTATGTGTACGTATATCTATTTGATATATAGATATATACACATATATGTGTGTGTTTGCATGTGTATAGGTATATATGTATGTTTACGTATATATGTGTATGTGTATATTTATACATATATATATATACAATATATTAACAAATGGAAACTATATTTATAAAACCATATTTATTTTATTATACATAATTCAAGGGCCACCAAGGCAAATTATGGTGCGCTTTCATCAGATAAAATATAATACAGATTTGTTTTATAAATAAATATTGACATACCCTGAAAAAAAGTCAACCTTAACGGTTGGAGCTTCCTGGATAGTGAAGATATTACATTTATTGAGGGTGATAGAAAATTATGATTGAGTATGCAAATGAGTGTCCGAAAGGTTGAAAAGATAACGGTTTATTTAAATTAAACTGTTGGAAAAGGGTGATATGTGAGGGAGAGAGAAAAAAGAAAGAAAGAAAAAAGTAGAAGGAATGACAAACATAGGAGAGGAAAAGAAAGAACGATTATATATATTTTGACAGTGAAAATAGCGTGAAGAGAAGTGCGTAAGTATATTTTTAAGTGAGAGAAGAGATTAGTTTTAAAGGACAAATACAGCGTAAGTATATTTACGTGAGAGGAGAAATGAACAAAAGAAGAAATGAGAATAGCGTGGAAGAATAATATTTATAATGCAGGATTCATTATGTTTTGATTATAATATTTATAATGATAGGTTGAAAAATTATATTAAAGATTTAATTTAATAATTTAATAATTAGTTTAAATGTGTATGTTAAGGATTATAAATTATTTAAATAAATATATATTATTTTACATTAGAGCAAATCTAGTATAGTTTATTTTATTAAAAGTTGTAAGTCAAACATTTTAAACATCTAAATAATTCTAAATTTATGGAAAATTTTCGAGAGTTTACAAAAGAATAACCACTTAGTTATATTATAAAAACAGTAAGGAAGCGTAAAGGAAGTTATAAGTGATTTTTTAAGAACTCAGATGACTCTAAGGATTAAATGCTATAAAGTTAAGAAGTTAAATTTTCTATCTTAAGAATGTAATTAGAACATGAACCTTATGTTATTTTATACGAAGTCATAAATTTACATGCTATAAAGTTTAAAAAATGCTCTTAAGAATATATTTAAAGCAAAAACCATAGGTTACTCTACATATATATAAAAAATCATATGTTTTTCCACATATATATAAACATTTGGATATATATATTAAAAACGTTTGAAAATATAAGAATATAAAAATATAGTTTTCTATATCTTTCAAAGGAAATTTCAAAAGATTTTCTTAAACCCTTGCGTAAGTTTTTCAAGAAAAAATTTTCCTTAAAGGAGTTTCAAGCAGTCATATAAAGGAATTTTATAATCTATCGATAGGTGTAATAATATATATGTGAAGTAGAGATAGTAGAAAATAAATTAAGTATATGAATCATATATAGATATAGAAGACATTATGTAAAAGAGATAAATCGTATATTACATTTTATATATATATTTAAAAGTTGAATTTAAACAATGTTTGCAGGCACTGAATAAATTGTTCCTAAAATTAATAGAGTTCTTACTTTTTAGTATAAAGTATATTTCTCCGACATAAAGGGAACAATTTTGGGATAAAGCAGTGTATGAAGGAGCTTTGGAAATAATATTCCAAAGTAAAGAATAGTTAATGTTCTTGGATTTCAAGTCCCATAGTAAGTTAGATAGAGAAGTTGAAGATTTTTTACCAATATTCGTAAAAGAACATTTATGGTTATTAAAACGGGACTTGAAGTCTACATAATTAAAGGCGTTTACATTTGTTTTAACATTACAATTGTATACTATATTTTTAACTAAACAATTATTATTTAGAGGACAGTTAGATTTATTTCTACAATTACATTTATCTAAATTTATATTATTGGGAGCCGTAACATTATATTGGATATTGCGAAGGGGTATTAATGCTATTCTGGTTAGGTTTTAAGATTCTATTATTAATTCTATTAATATTCTGCGCTAAATTCATAGTGGTGGAATATGAGAGTTTAATAGTATGTCTATTAAATATTGATTAATACCTGTGTGTTCTAGGAAAACATTTATCTAGAGCTTTAAAGAATAATTTAGCAATAGGAGTTAATACTTAATGAGAAAGGGGGAGCGAACCATAATATATTTCTAGTTCTATTTTTTCTTTTGGTTTTCAAGTTAATGTAAGGTTTTCTATTATAATATTTATAGTTATGGTTAGTTGGCACATCCTTATTATCAATGTATTTAATTTTATTACTATAGCCTGTTCTAGCTTCGTTATAATATTGTGCCTTATCTTCAAATATATTTTTATTAGCTGAAATTCTAGAAATACGTTGCTGCAATACATAACAATACCAGAACACAAATTTATAACAATAACAATACAATCACCATTGAACACAACAGAATATCTAATACACAACCACCCACTAATAGGCAAACAAAACGTAACACACTTGTACAGGCATCGCAGCCCACCAATAATGCCAAAGGTACCCATGACAAGAATTGTAACTGCCTCCTACCTGAAACCTGTCCATTACATAATGAATGTATGCAGTCTAACCTTGTTTACCAATGCACAGTGGAATCAGACAACCAGAAATGGTATTACATCGGAGCGACTGGGAATACATTTAAAGCCCGTTGGTATACACACCGTTACGCAATGAAACATTCCCAGTATCGTTAAGTAACTACCCTTGCAAACAAGACCTGGCAACTGAGGGAAAGTAACCATCAATACACCCTGAAGTGGAAAAAATTATCGAACGCGCCCCCATATCGGAGTGGTATCAGAAGCTGTCGATTATGTGACCTTGAGCTGTTCCACATTTTGAGTTCGAAGAATAAGTTACTCAACAATAAAATCGAAAGATCAATTTATTGTAACCATAGACTCAAAGAAAAGTTTTTGCACTACAAGTGCAAATCGAACCCTTAACCTCTTACTACCAACTGACAAACTGCATATACTTAGACTTTATACCCTTTTATTGTATTTAACCCCTTTATTTACACACAAAAACCAATACCTATATCCCTCCTTCTCCTTCATTCCTCTTCTATTTCTTCGTTTTCTTCCTTTCTTCCCTCCCCTTTTTGGCTATCTTTTCTTTTCTGCTTTGCTTTTATTTTTGTCAATATTATCTTTATCTTTATTTTTTATATATATATTTATCTTTTTATATCCCCCCCCCCTCTCTCTCTCTCTCTCTCTCTCTCTCTCTCTCTCTCTCTCTCTCTCTCCATCCCTCCCACTATGATCAATTTAATTCTCTTTAAGTCACTACAATCGACGACATGAAGTCTACGTATCAAAACTGATCAAGGAATCCTTCCACCTCTACCCCTCCCTCCATCTCAGTTTGTCACTCTACTTCCTAACTCTTCTCCCCCTTCCCCTCTCTCTATACTATTCCGTTTGTCCCCTCACCTTCTAATTCCTCTTCCTCTCTCTCTATACTAGTAAATACAATTCCAAAAAAATGTTTTTCTCTATATATTAAGAACTATTTCAAGAGTAACTTACTCCCTATTTTGAAAATTTGGACGTGAACCACAATTATAATTGAGTGACTGCTATTTGCAGTATAGCAATATAAGGTTACACTTACCCATGAAACGGTCGTAAATACCTGGATAAAATCCTTCTCTTAATGCTTACCTGTGTTTTCTCTTTTATACTTTATACTACAAGATTGAACGGCATTCTTACAAACTTGTGGAGTTACCCCTAATCGTACGTTGAAACCGTCCATGAAACTGGCTTTCTTAACCACGAACTGGATCACAATAAGCAATTTTCTGCTTCCCTAACTATATATATATATATATATATATTTTTTTTTTCCCCTATTTCCTTTTCGCCGGTTTTTTTCAGCCTCACTTTTATATTTCCTAAATTTTGTTTTCAAATCCATATTTAATAAAAACACCAAGTTTTTTTAATTCATTCTGACGACTGAAGACAGATACAACACCTGTCTTCAAGAAACCACTGGTAAATGAAATAATTATCTTATGTTGTTTATTTCATAACTAATAACTCTGTAGCCTACATAGAGCACTCTCCTTTTCTGTACCTTCCGGCGGAAATATATTATGTACATTATATATATATATATATATATATATATATATATATATATATATATATATATATATATATATATTGTTATACTTGGGGAAGGTCATATTTGTGTAATAATATTGCCAGAATTAATAACAGAACACACTCCCTGTTTGGTTGGTTTTCGTTTCTGTGTCTTTTATATCGGTTAATTTAATTTATCCGGTCCTCACTGTTACCATTGACTGACCAACGGTCAAAAATACAGATACAATATAGACACAAAGACATATATATAGTCTATCAAAGTTCTTTCGTTGCACATCTGCAACATCGTCAGTGGTGCTATTATGTTTCCTCCCGTTGCATTGTATGCCTACGCCATCTTTATTTAGTCTGTTTATTTATTTATTTGTTTATTATTTTGTCTTATCTGCGTATAACAACATTTGTTTCGACACACGATTTCATAAAACTAATTCATCGCCGTTATATATATATATATATATATATATATATATATATATATATATATATATATATATATATATATATATATATATATATATATAATGTATATTATATATATATATATATATATATATATATATATATATATATATATATATATATATATATATATATATATATATATATATATGATATATACATATATTATATATATTACATATATTATATATATATATTATATGATATATATATTATATGGGGTGCATAAGTGGAAATAATAGATACAGTTGTCCCATTTAGTACTAATCTTATTGTAAGGTGTAGGAGACACTGTGAAAAGGATCCCAGTCCACATTGTAAATGAGGTTGGTGTTAGGAAGAGCATCCAGCTGTAAAAAAAACCTGCCAGAGATGTTTCTGTGCGAGTGAGACATGGTCTCCCGACCATTCCTGCATCATGCATCAAATGGAACAAAACCGTCTAACCCATGCTAGCGTGGAAGGTGGACGTTAAACGATGATGATGATGATGATGATATATATATATATATATATATATATATATATATATATATATATATATATATAAAATTATGAAACGAAAGGAGCTGTGTGGTTACTAAAACCAAGGTTTAGGATGGTGGTTAGGACGGAACAGGAGGAGAAAGGAAGAAAGGAGTTTCCATCGTCAGCTGTAAATGTATCCCAAACCGATGTTTCGGCGCTGAATTACAGGACATCGGTGTAGTTGGGGTGCGCCCGAGGCCTTTTATTAATCCAAAAGGCCAGGTGGAAAAGGAGAGAGAAAGAGAGAAAAAAAAAGGAGAGAGAGAAAAGGAAAGAGAGGGAAAGGAGGAAGAACGGGGGGGGGGTGAGGAGAGAGGAAGAAGGGAAAAATAGGAAAGGAATAGAAGAAAAAAAAGTGTACAGATCCCCTCGTGAGAAGACACAGGTGAAAGAAACATGCAAAAAAACCGTGGAAAAATAGGGAAAGTAAGTTGTGGCCAACCTGGGAGATTTTAGCCTGGTGGTTAGCTACTACTCAGAGGTGGTATAATCGTGCTGCCTCTCACATAGACAGGAGAAAGTGTGAGAGAGAACGGGCAACCAAAAGTGAGGAGGAGAAGGGAAAGGAAGATAATCCAGAAGGGTTTTACCGGATCGATCTGCATAATGCACCACCGGCACCGCAACACCAGGTGGAGCGCATGCAGCGGACCACAATTGAACACTGCATATCTATGAATGCATGACAGCATAAGCTGATAGCAGTGAGAGTTCAAACGTTGCCCACCTCGTACAACACCATAATAGCACTACCACACCTACTTGCGGACGCCGACTCATTACAAGTAGGATTGGGTCTACAGACATGTGTGGTTTTAAATTTTCAAAGTTTAACATTTTTAAATTGTTGATTTCCGATATTCGATTCACGGTGCTTAATCCGCTACTTGGATGATGGACATGAGGCTGGTCTTAAGGCTAGTATCGCAGCTAATTGTAATGTTGATATTAATTTTAATTTTAATTGTGATTTTGATTTCAAGTTTTAATTTTGTCGTTCAATGCCGCCGATATACACACGCACACAACGCATGCTGCTGGCACATTACATCATACATACACTCCACGTGCATTCCATATATACTGTTATGAAGCACATACCCTTTATATTCTATGTATGCACCAAACCCATGTACATCTCACATATACTTTTGTGAAATGGATGTTACACATAAGCACAATATATATAACTCGTTTGTGCACGCACCCACGGCCCACACCTACTTACAAGCAACGAGACCTGCATCATGCGCAGGCTCCTACCCAGTGCCTTAGCCCAACAGCCCCCATGTATATCATATAAACATTGGCACCACAGCCCACAACTACAGTATGAAACGTTAAGCACACCTCGATAATGCCCCCCACCCTGCATCCCTGTCATGTATGCATTCTCTTTTTCCAGCATTTTATTTTATTGTATTTTATGTTTTATTTTATTATTGTATACTATTTCATTATTTTATGTTATGTACACACATGTTTTTTTTTTATATATATGGGCCACCCATGCTATATGCGATTAGTGCAGGGATATTGTGCTGCCGTAACATGTAGGCATATTGTGCAGACACCCTCGGACTCACACCGCCATCTGATCAGGTTGGGTCAGGGCCTCAAATGTTTGTCTCATACAATACTGTGTGCACCATCTGCGCAGCGGCGCGTGGGAGGACGGATGGGGGGGGGGGTACTCATCAAGTATATGCATCCGGTTTTGAGCACGCGGTATGTATGCGTGCCCACACAGAGACGCATGAGCACGCGTGTGTGCATGCATGGGTCGATGTATTTGTCTGAGCATGTATGCCTGGGGGTACGGATGACTTTCCATGGAGTTTTCTTTTCCCATCTGCCTATATAAGTGTGCGGCGTCTACAAGTTCTTTCTTTTCCTTTCTCCTTTCCTTTTGAAACATGTACGGCGGAGTGTATCCTAAGGCTGTGTCCTACAAATGTTACGCTAAATATCCCCATGATTGTTTTTTTTTTAAATTCCCGCAAAACATTATTTATGATGAATGCCGCATACAGCATAATTTCGGGTGTGTACCTGACCGATGTAGACTAAGGCACCTAGGGGCAATGAAGACGACGAAGTGATGCCAGCCGTTCAACATTACAACTCCTCTCCCACCACAGTATTAATTCTAATACATGATGAAATTTTGATTGAATGGTGGAGAACGAGAGGAAGCAAGAAGTGGGCAACCATGAGTGGCTAGAAATACCGGTGACGTGTACAATTCTTGATCACTCAAAGAATGACAACAACAGGATCTAAATCAATAAACGAAGAAATTCGATATTAAAGGACTATAGGAAAATCTGCTTCATAGAATCGAGACGCATCTGACGACCGTGTTGATTTCAGAGTCAGGTGTATAACAGAATACTGGGTTGTATGAATATAACAGAATACTGGGTTGTATGAATAAAGTTTATTTAACAAGGTTGAGTTATGTAGAGCATAATAGTTGACATGCCAAGAGTTGATGAAATGGATGAATTAAAGTTAGTTATATTACCGTTTTGAAGTGAGCTCGCAAGAGACTATGTTCAGGGTTGCCGGAGAGTAGAGCCTCGGCGAACACGCCTGGCCGAAGGGCCAGGCACGTTAGAAGAGAGTGAGAGAGCTGAAAGTTGTCTCCTTTATAGGGGTCCCTGGACGGAAGTGACAAAGAAGGCTCTGCCACCTAAATGGGAAGTAACTCCAGCTACTTCCTGTCTAGAGAGCGGTGATGTGATTGTCATAAGAAGGGAGGCAACTCTTGCTACAGGTGTGATCACCATATCGATCGTGCCTCGAGATACATTTGTAATATATCCAATAAATTCCTTTTGTCGCAACACTGATTTTCTTTTTTCTGTGATATATTTATATATATATATATATATATATATATACCAGATAGAAAAATGTGTACAGCAAAAAAAAGTAATATTGTTGGAATATAAACCTTTAAAAATACAGGACAAGAAACTAAAATAAAACTTTAAAAGAATAGGACAAGAAACTAAGATAAAACTTTAAAAGAATAGGACAAGAAACTAAGATAAAACTTTAAAGAATTGGACAAGAAATAAAAAATTTTACAATAATATTAGTGGCAAAATTTTTATTGGTAAAAAATCGAGTTCCACATTCATAGGCTCTGGGTTCCACATTCAGAGGTCGTCGTCAGACCGGGGGCATCATTTGATCCTGGTTTGAACACCAATTGGGCCATAACCATACCCCTATTTCATCATTCGGCGACACGCCTCATGTGTCATGCATAATGTGAATGGATCCATGGGCCCATGAGCACAGATCTTGAGCAGCAGCGGACGGTCTTGTCGACCCGCTCATCCTTGATCTTGACCAACCCGTCCATCTTCTCCTTGCATCTTGTCCTTGAGTTCAAGTCCGGCAGTCCAGATGAATGCGTGCCACAGCTTTCTGGTACAGGAAGGGGGAGCAGGAGGACTGGAGGGATGACGGGACAGAGGGAGGGAGGACTGGTGGTTGAGGGAGGTGCCGTAGTCGGTGGTCAGAGTCGACATCTTGTCCCGGTCGTCTTCTCCATCTTCGTCTGGTGTTGCGGGACAAGAAGTGCATTCTTGGAGGAGACCTGCAGCTGCATCGGCCAATTCTTCTTGCAATGGTCATTCTGACGGAGCAGAACTGCTCAGCCAACCAACCCCAACCAGAACCAACCGCTCAGAGGCAACGCACAATGAGAGCATGACAATTATTATGCACTAATCAAGAAGATACTGGGGCATAGCACAGGAAACGAATAAAAAAAATTTGCCACTAATATTATTGTAAAATTTTTTATTTCTTGTCCAATTCTTTAAAGTTTTATCTTAGTTTCTTGTCCTATTCTTTTAAAGTTTTATTTTAGTTTCTTGTCCTGTATTTTTAAAGGTTTATATTCCAACAATATTACTTTTTTTTGCTGTACGCATTTTTCTATCTGGTCTACTATTTTTTAAGGCAATGCAAGCAACAACTATCTAATAATTAAATGATCATAGTGAATTACTGACAAGTGATTGACATTTTAAAGTTCTTTTGAGTATAATTGCAATCTAGTTGAGGCAACTGGCTTAATGACAAAGCTAGTAAATCATGAATGCATTTGAGATGATTAGTGCATAATAGTGAATTAGTGAAACTTGTGCATTTCAATGGTGTTACAACAATAGATGTAAGTTATATAGTAGTAATACTTTATCATTTTAACTTTTTAGAATGGACAAAAACCCATGCAAAGAAATGACTTTGACTGCAGTGATTCTCTCCAATTTACTTACAAAGCAAAACGTGGTCAAATACCTTATCATCTCTGATAAAATGCCCATTGAATCACTGAAAATCGGATGCATGGAATTCCTCATAAAATGCACCTATGAATCGGAAGCCATCACATATATCAATGGATATAGGGAGTTGTTCACACTGGAAGCCCAACACTTCATTTGTGACTTCATCAGTTATCTCCACGATTATCTCAGACACCCAATGCCATTGATGAGAGGTGATCCAATGTGTGAGCATGTAACTAATCTTATAGAATTTGTTATCGACCACCTGGCTTTTAGTGACATTTGACTGATTTGACTGATAATGATGTATTTTTAAAAAGTATGTGTACATTCTTGTTACTATTTTAAGGCAATGCAAGCAACAGCTATTTAATAAAATTTAAATTTAAAAATGACCATTGTGCATTACTAGTATGATGACATTTTATTAAGTGACAAAATTAGTCAGTCAGCCATAGAACAAGGATCAGGTGGCAAAAACATTGGCAAAAATTTGTGTCAATTTAAGATTTCCAACATTGTTCAAATGAATCATATCTGGTTTGAAGTCAGATTTGTCAAATTTTGACCAATTTTCAATATTGTGAAGATTGGGCAAGTTCAATTTTTGAATCATTTCTTTCATGCAGTAATTAAACTTTTCCAAACGTCGTCATTTCTGGATTACCTCCCCTAGCGTCACGCTTACTACTAACTCACTTGAACACAAGATTTATCAGCAAACTTTGATTATAAACTTTTTCCCGCTGGACCAAATTTCTAGATTTTTAAGCCAAAAGATGCGTAATGATTGCTAGACATTGCTAGATTTGTACAGAGGAGTTGTGAGAAAAGTGAGGGTAGGAATGGAGTTTAGTGAGGATTTCCAGATACAAGTAGGAGTACATCAGGGTTCGGTCCTCAGCCCGCTCTTGTTCATTATAGTCCTCCAGCCATAACAGAGGAGTTTAGGACTGGCTGCTCATGGGAACTTCTCTATGCTGACGATCTGGTCCTTAAAGCAGAATCAGTAGAGGAGCTAGAGAATAAATTCTGGCTATGGAAATAGCAGTTGGAATTAAGAGGACTGAGAGTGAACCTAGCTAAGACAAAAGTGCTGATAAACAGAAAAGAGGACAAAACTCTGATTCCATCAGAGAAATGGCCATGTTCGATATGTAGAAAAGGAACTGGCATAAATTCTATAAAATGTACACAATGCAGATCTTGGGTAAACAAGAGATGAGATGTAGTGGGATAGCAGGCAAACTAACAGGTAGGGAGAAATACTCTTGTTCGAGCAACCCTTCGTCTGCGACTGCGAGCGAAACCTCCTCCCAGCCGCCAGAAAAGGATCGACATCTCGCGACTCAAGCTCGATGCTGGAAATGCTTTCCGGCTAGAGCTGCAAAATCGATTCCAAATGCTGAGTAACGAAGTGGAACAGCAACCGGAGCAGGAGTGGAACGTGCTCTGGGCGGCGACGGTTGAGGTGGCCAGGGAGCATCTCGGGTCGACCCGAGGACGCCATCGGGACTGGATCTCCAGCGGCAGTCTTGAACTCACGGAGAGGGCGAGAGTGGCCCGACTCGAGGGTGCATCCAATCTTCGAGATCTCCGACGTCGCACATCTCGGGATATTCGGGCCGATCGGAATGCACACTGGCGCGAGTTTGCAGAGCAGACGGAGAGGGCAGCAACCTGGTGAAGCGGGCCATCCGAAGCAGTACGGATATCAGGGAGACGATCCGTGATCGGAACGGGGCGGTCATTACCAATCTTAATGACCGGCTAGTACGATGGCGGGACTATTTCTCCGAGCTGCTCAACCACTCGCCACCATCCACGCCAACCTACTTGCAACCTTCCGGAGAAGAATACGGGTGCAGGACTGCTCCCCCAACGGTTGAGGAGGTACGTGGTGTCCTGACACATCTCCGGAACAACAAGGCGCCGGGGGAGGATAGCGTTCCAGCTTAGGTCTAGAAGGCCGAGCCTGATGTCTTCACAGCCTGGCTCCATCGAGTCTTCTCCTCGGTGTGGGCGACGGAGCGGTTCCCTGGTGACTGGAGTGAGGCAACTCTCCTACCCTTCTTCAAAAAGGGCGACAGGAAACTGTGTTCCAATTACAGGGGTATCAGTTTAATTGACGTTGCTGCCAATACCTTCGCAATTCTTCTGCTGAAGAGTTTCCAAGCCATCCGTGATGTCCGTACCCGTCCTTCTCAGGGCGGCTTCAGTCGGGGGGGGGGGGGGGGGGGGGGTGATCAAATCTTCATTCTCCGGCGTGTCCTGGAACAACGGTGGGCACATCAACAGCCTACCGTCCTCTGCTTCATCGACTTTGCAGCTGCCTTCGACTCGGTAGATCGGGAAGCCCTATGGCGTATAATGCAGGCGGACGGCATCCCAGTGAAGCTGCTTAGTCTCATACATGGCTACCACCGGTCGACTCGGGCTCGAGTGAGGGTCTATGGTGGGGAGACGGAGTCGTTCGATGTTGGGACCGGTGTTCGGCAGGGGTGTTCGCTATCGCCAACTCTCTTTAACTACGCCATTGACTACACTCTCAACACAGCGCTCCGGGATTACCCGGGCGTAGAGGTCGTGGTGACGGACCTGGTCTACGCGGATGACATCGTGCTGATGGGCGCAAACGGGACAGATGTACAAGGTGCTCTCGAAAGGGTGCACACTGCAGCCGCCGCTGTTGGTCTACGAGTCAATGCCCCCAAGTCGAAGGTCATGACGTCACTGGTCTCGCCTGATGTCTGACAGCCAATATCTCTCGAGCGCGTGGACCTGGGGGGTGTAGAGTCCTTCGTTTACCTGGGCTCAACAGTGGTTCCAACGAGACAGGGCGCAGCCGAGGTCAAGCGTCGCATAGGTGCTGCCAGATCCGCTTTTGGGCGCCTACAGCGGTGTCTGTGGGACAGAAGAGAGATCACCTCGGCGACCAAAGGGCGAATCTACCAGGCCGTCGTTCGCACTATCCTCATCTATGGCTGTAAGACATGGCCTATGAGGGTAGTCGATCAACGAGGGCTGGAGGTCTTCGACAATGACTGTCTCCACCGCATTCTTCGCTGTCGGCGCGTTGATCGGGTACCTACCACCAGTCTTCGTCTTCGCCTGAATCTTCGACCCCTTCCTTCAGTGCTTCTGCAACGGCGCTTGAGATGGTTTGGTCACGCGGCTCGGTGCCCTGAGGGTGAGCTGATCCGCGATGTTCTCCTTCCACCTCCACTCCCTAACTGGCGCAAGCGCGTTGGCGGGCAGCTGAAGACCTGGGCAACGACGATCAAGGAGGACCTCTCCGAACTCTCAGGTCCGCAGTTGGTCGGCCTGCGCCGATGGAACCGTGACTGGCTCGCTATCTCCAGTGACCTAGCCCGGGACCGTCGTACGTGGGCTGCCATGGTTCGGGATGCCGTCACGACAAGGGAAGAAGCCGGCTCAACCCGTCCAGGGTGAATGTCGACACAAGTACAAGTACACGTAGGGAGAAATACGTATGCAGTAGATGTACAGGGAATTTGACAGTAGTAATCGCAGTGATAGACACATTTTTCCAATGCAGGTGGGTTCTATAGAAGTGGTTGATAGCTTCCGGTACCTAGGTGATCAGATTAGCATGACAGGGGTGTTCTGAGGCCATAGTATCTAGAATAAGGATGGGTTGGAAGAAGTTTAGGGAGCTGCATCCTTTGTTGACGAAAAAGGGTTTCTCCCTGCGTATGAAAGGCCGGTGATATGATGCCGGTGTGAGGTGCGTGATAATGCATGGTTGTGAGACATGGGTAGCAACTGCAGAGGATATGCGAGGGCTGGAGAGAAATAAAGCAAGCATTCTCGTTGGATGTGCAATGTCAATGTACGCTGAAGCTCACGGAGGAGATGACGAAGGACCGTCACAAGTGGTGAGATGATGTGCTGAATAGGACCCGTCCCACCCTTGCAAGCAGGGAAAGGCGGACGTAAAATGATGATGATGTTGATGATGATGATGATGATATTTATATATATTATGCATATATATTTGGGAGACCCGAGGAGACGTAGAATGAGGTGATAAAAGTCGACTTTACCCAATTGCACCTCTCAAGGGCGATGACACATGACCGTGACCTCTGGCGTCACGCAGTAATACAGAAGACCCACGGGTGAAAGGCGAAGCTGAAGCATATAGACAATATGCACCCATTCTAAAGTGGTCGTGGAGGTGCCACGCAAAAAAAGCACCCAGCCCACATTGTAAAGTGGGCGTGTAGGCGCCACGGAAAAAAAGCTCCCTGTACTCACTGTAAATGACGTTGGTGTTAGGAAGGGCATCCAGCTGTAGAAGTCAAGCCAGAATAAGTTCCCGTATGAACAAGACAAGGTCAGCCGACTGGACACTGCCAACAGCAGGACAACCAGTATGACCCATGCTAGCGTGGAAGAACGGACGTAAAACGGTGATGATGATGACGTTGATGATATATTATATATATATGTATACATATCATCATCATCATTTTACGTCCGCTTTTCCCTGCTTGCAAGCGTTGGACGGGTCCTATTAAGCACAGCATCTCTCCACTTGTGACGGTCCTTAGTCATCTCCTCAGTGAGTTTCAGTGTTCTGAGGTCTGCTCTCATCACCTCCGCCCATGTTTTCGTGGTCTACCTCTACTGCGTCTTCCTTCTACTGGGATTTCTTGGCACTTCTTTGCCCAGCGGGCATCCTCCATGCGCATCACATGTCCATACCACCTCAGCCTTCTCTCCTGCACACCACAACTCGTCTCTGCTTGGTTGCACATCCAACAGAGCATACTTGCTTCATTTCTCTCCAGCCGTCGCATATCCTCTGCAGTTGCTGCCTATGTCTCACTACCATGCAGCATCGCGCATCTCACACAGGCATCATATAACCGTCCTTTCGTACGCAGGGAGAAACCCTTCTTTGTCAACAAAGGAAGCAGCACCCTAAACTTCTTCCAACCCGTCCTTATTCTAGATACTATGGTTCTATAGAAGTGGTTGATAGCTTCCGTATAGTGGCTTATTCTTCTCTAAGAACTTCTCTTGTAGTTTCCTCACTAAGAAGAGGGCTTCTGTTGTACTTGTAGCGGTTGTCTCCCTTGTTTGGATTAACGTCTGGACGGGAAGTGGGGCTCTTTCTGTAACTTCCGGTCAGAGCCCTATAAAACTAACAACTTTAAGCTCTCATTCTCTCATTGCCTTTTCGGCACCAGGCCAAGAGTCCCTCATTTGGCTCTGCCTCTCATTTGGCCAACAGGCGCCTGGCCTTAGCCAGGCATCCTCTGCCAGCCGCGTTGGCCTGGCAATCAAAACGGTAACTACTAACTTTGCTTCATTCTATCAGCTATTTCTTTGACATGACAACTATACTATCTACAATTGTTAATTAAATATTATACACACAAACAATGTATTCCTTGTTACATTCATGCAACCCTATTACTCTCGCTATATTGGTAACCCTGACGTGATACGAACACGCAGCCGTTCATCGCTATAAGTGGTCACCCCCCCAAAAAAAAAGAAAAAAATAGCACATCTGGTTTTGTGTGAGTAACATTACGAATACACAGCAAATTTATCGACAAACTATGAAAATACTCAAGGACACGCACACACGCACATGTGGAATTCGCACAGACAGACTTTTTCTCTCACGCATCAACTAACTGTCGCATTTCACGATATATATACATGTTTCTCGTTTCTTACAACGAACTCTTTCAAAACACAAAAAAAAAAAAAAAAAATTTGATATTCTTTAAAAAAAACATTTCAACAGGAACATTTATTTTCGATGAACCATTGCCTTTTTGTTCATCGTTTTCTTCATCGTTCAAGTTTTTTTTTCCCAAAGTTCACACCAATAATTATGCTGAGTGAAGCCTTTCTTTTTCATCATTGTCACTTTCAAAATTGCACTATCATTTTCTCGCGCGTTAGAAATATTATTTTTTTCAACCTTGTATTGGCACGTGTAGGCAGCACAAATTCTCGATTCACAGAGATGTCTCTACTCACAGACATAGCCGCACGCCAGAGATAACATTTCTCGCCAAGGATTCTTCAGCCTTAAGCTATATTCTTCTATTTGCCGGTTTATAAATTTACAATGTAAATTTACCGTTGATAACCGCGCATTTATTAAGAATGCTTATTTCTCTGGTCGCTGGCCTCTTGACCCTTCCAAGTCAACGCATTCTCAACATCGACCATCAACTTCGGCTGCTATTTCTAGCACTTTGCGCAACTCATTTTTTCTAAAAAAAAAAAAATTTTTTTTTTTTTTTACTGTGAATTTAAACACCGAATACGCTCACTCAGCGAGACAACAGCAGCAGCAGCAACAGCAACAGCAATACATCAACACAGCTTCACCAACAACCAAAGCCAGAGAATTTATTTTCGCAGCACTCTTCCTGTGAGAAAATCCATTCGGAGGTTGGAAATTTCACGATATACCACAGAACAGAGACCACCTGCATTCATTCTCTGGAACACACTTTCTTTCCTGCTGTCAAGTGATTGCACACCTGTGAACTATATTTTGTACATTTGAACTTTGAGCTCTTCTCTTACTTTATTATATTGTATCTTTGGGTGATGGATAGATGGATGTCCAGTCGTTCTCTGGCCAAGAGCGGTTGGCTACCTTGATATCTATCATTGATTTTTGCAAACATTCTTTTGTCGTAATGTTCATGCCTGTTACAACATTCTCGCCAACTTGCTACATATTTTCATTTCGATTTTTATACACTAAAATTCTGGCGGGAGGTTATGTAGCGGTTGTCTCCCTTGTTTGGATTAACGTCTGGACGGGAAGTGGGGCCCTTTCTGTAACTTCCGGTCAGAGCCCTATAAAACTAACAACTTTAAGCTCTCATTCTCTCATTGCCTTTTCGGCACCAGGCCAAGAGTCCCTCATTTGGCTCTGCCTCTCATTTGGCCAACAGGCGCCTGGCCTTAGCCAGGCGTCCTCTGCCAGCCGCGTTGGCCTGGCAATCAAAACGGTAACTACTAACTTTGCTTCATTCTATCAGCTATTTCTTTGACATGACAACTATACTATCTACAATTGTTAATTAAATATTATACACACAAACAATGTATTCCTTGTTACATTCATGCAACCCTATTACTCTCGCTATATACTTTTCGGAGGCACAAAACCAAACTGCATCTCATCTACTTTGACCCTATAACGGCGGCGAAGATTCGAAACCGAATCTGAGCTTCCCGCCTTTGGGACAAGCCGTGGTAAGTGGTTTACGCTCGACAGACCAACCCCTTGGGAGATTCTAAACACAGGTCAGAGGTGTTTACGCCTGGCAGAAAATAGGTCAGAGGATATATCCATCTTTCTGAGTTGTTTACGCCTAGAAAACCAACCCCTTGCGAGATACTAACCAAAGGTCAGAGGATATATCTATCCTTCTAACTTCAACCCGTATAAATACAAGTCTTCTTTACGCCCGACAGAAAAAGTGTTACCACGGATAAGAACAGACATTTCACCTACTCTGACAAATCTCCCTTCACGAAAAACGTCTGTCACTATTTCTCACACGCCTGACTTAGTTATTACTACTGCTGCTAAATCAAGAAAGTATAGTAATACGCGCACACGCATTCATAGTAAGTTCACACTATTTACATTCTTACACGCTCCATTTCTGTCATTCACATTGTATCTTTTGGATACAGTACAAATTATATTATAATCGTATTCTGTGATACTCGTATGTACGTGGCTCGAAGAGCCACCGAATTATTGTACGAATATTTCGTGTTATAGATTTTATTTAATATTTAAATTGAATATTGTTATAATAAGATAAACATTGTAACAACACAATCCTGGTATTATTCTTTGCATTGAAACCATCATACCAACAATTCCATCTATCCACTATCCGTCAACCAGTTGTAACAAATATTGAGTTGTAATGGCCATCGGACTGTTCTTCCAGATTTGGTGTGTCGGGGTTGTGCAGAATTTGTCGTGTTTGTGTCGGGCAAAGTTGTTGGTGAGTCTGCTGGAGAAACGGTGGGTACTGGTGGTAAATCCTGTTCTATTAACGGTGGAAGCGTTCCCCCATGCCGTTGGTGGCAGGGTGATACGTCGTTGTAGGGATGTGTTTACACCCGAGGAGACGAGTCAGCTCGGTAAATAGGTGCGAATCGAACTTATATGCTCTATCCGTAGTGATTGGCGCGGGTGTCCCGAAACGTGAAACCCAGTGAAAAACTAGTGTTTTTGGCGACAGTTTCCGCAGTAATATCCGTCAGGGGAAAAACTTCTGGCCAGCGAGAAAATCGGTCGACACGGGTGAGAAGATGAGTGTAGTTGTGAGAAGGAGGCAAAGGCCCAACGGTGTTAATATGCACATGTTGGAACCGTGCATCAGGTGTTGCGAAAGAACCGATCGGGGCTTTGATGTGTCGGTGAATTTTTGCCTTCTGGCACGCGATACTGTACGGTGCCATAAACCATTTCAGCCGGAGAATGTCCGACTCGCTCCTTAACAGTGGAACGAATGCCAAGAAAAATGAGTGGGAGGTATTCGAACCAGTTAGTGGAGTCTGCGTAAGCCTTGATAGCTGCTTTTAGCTGGCGGTGGAAGCGTACCACCATGCCGTTAGCGGCAGGGTGATATCCATTCGCGGGTGTCCTTGTTGATGTTGGGCCACACAAAGCGAGCAACCATCAGTTTCTGCGTGGCGCGAACGCCAGGATGTGCCAGAGAATGCAGTGCCGAGAAAACGTCGCGTCGATGTTTTCGGGGCACGTATGGGCGCTCGTGGCCCGTGGAGATGTCGCACCAAATATAACCCGAAGAAGAGGGCAGCGGGCATTCCTGCAATTTCAAGTATGATTTCCGGAGCTGCAGCAGTTCCTCGTCATTCTGTTGATCCGCTGCAATCTTCTGGAGATCGATAGTGGCAGTGGTGTGGATTGCGTTAAGCTCCATGCGCGATAGGGCATCAGCTGCTGAGTTGGTGGCACCCTTAATGTACCGACTATCAGTAGTGTACTGAGAAATGAAATCCAGATGTCGGACCTCTCTGGGTCAGTGTCGGTCGGGCTTGGCGTTGAACGCATACACTAGTGGTTTGTGGTCGGTGTATATGGAGAACACACGACCTTCTAGCATGTGTCGAAAATGCTTGACAGCAAGGTATGCTGCCAATAATTCACGACTGAATGTGCTGTACTTAGTTTCGGCGGGTTTTAATCGCTTAGAGAAAAAAGATATAAGTCGCAAAATATCGTCAGAGAGTTGTTGAAGCACACCTCCAACTCAGAAATCGGATGCATCAGTTAATAAACACATTGGGGCGTGAGATTTGGGGTACCTCAGCATTGTAGCCTCGGACAACATTTTCTTCAACTCAGCGAAAGCGGTACAGTCTTTTTCGCTGAGATTGAGATTGATGTTTACGTTTTTGGTTGTACGCTGCCGCAGCAAATCTGTGAGTGGTTGGGCTGTCTCTGCACAGTGGGGTATAAATCTCCTGTAGAAGTTTACCAGGCCAAGAAATTCTCGCAGTTTGCGGAGAGATGAAGGTTGTGGAAAATCAATGATGGATTTGACCTTCTCCTTAAGTGGACGAATGCCATATTCATCAATGATGTGTCCCAGAAAATGAAGGGACGCAACTCCGAACTCACATTTGCTGGGGTTGATAACAATTCCGTATTCACGCAAACGTGTGAATAGCAGGTCCAGGTGTCTCTCATGTTCTTCACCGGAGCCGCTGGCTACCAGTAAGTCGTCGATGTATCCGTATACAAAAGGTAGACCTCTGGTGATTGTATCGATAAATCGCTGGAATGTATGCGCTGCATTACGCAAACCGAAAGGCATACGCAGAAATTCGAACATTCCAAAGGGTGTTGTGACGGCGGTCTTAGGAATATCTGCGGGCTCTACAGGTATCTGATTGTAAGCTCGCACAAGATCGATCTTCGAAAATATGCGAGTTCCGTGCAGCGAAATAGAGAAGTCCTGTAGATGAGACACTGGATAAGAGTCAGGCACGGTGCAGTTGTTTAGTGAACGGTAATCGCCACAGATTTGCCAGTCGTTCGACGACTTCTTGGGTACACAGTGTATGGGTGAGGACCAGTTGCTGCTGGACGGACGTATGATGCCGAGATCCAGCATGTGCTGAAATTCTTGTTTGACGGACTTCAGACGGTCTGGTGGTAGCCTTCTAGGTCATGCAGCGACAGGTGGGCCATGTGTTTTTATGTGGTGAGTGACGTCATGTTTTACAGGGCAAGCGTTGAATAGTGGTCGAGCTACGTCTGGGTATTTGTTGATTATATGGTTGTGCCGGGTTGTTGTTGCCGATCGTGAAATGACTTGACTGACTGTGGCAGTCCTAGCGGCTATGCCGCGCACAGCGAGACCAGTAGAGTTGTCAACGAGTCGTTGGTTTTTCAGGTCCACTAGCAGTGAGAAGTGCTGAAGAAAATCAGCTCCTAAAATAGGGGTCGCAGCTTAGCCACAACGAATACCCACTGGAAAGTGCGGCGTAGTCCCAAATTTAGTGTCAGGAAATGTTCTCCGTAGGTCGGAATATGTGAGTGATTCACCGCCTGGAGCCAGACTGGGGTTTCTTTCCTTTTTCCAGAAACGCAGGAAACCGGGATGATGCTGACCTCAGCACCGGTGTCGACCATGAAACGCGCGCCTGTGACGTGATCCTGAATGAAAAATAGGCGACTTTGATTATGAGGGCCAGAAACGTCCGTCGCATTCAGTTTCGTGCTGTGTCGTTTCCCTGATTCGACAAATGAACAGGGATGGCTGCACTTTTGCGCTCGTCTCCCGAATTTTTGGTGGTACCAACACATTTCTGGTGAATCACGGGATGTGCTCGGACTTCTTGAGCGACCACCAAATCGGCGAGTTCGACTGTAGGACCGACGCGTGGCAGCGTTATCCAGTGACAAGGCCTGAATTTGTTGTGTCAAGGCCTGTATCTGTGTTGCTTGCTGTGCCAGTAACTGGTGTAGATCGGGCATCTCTGTGGCACTGGAGGGCTGAAGGAAAGGATTGGTGAAAGGCACGGCTGGCGTCTCATTGGCTAAAGTTGAGTGCGGATGTGGTACCTCCATGATCTTATCTGCCAGCTCGGTGAGTTCTTCTGTGGTGGTGGACTCCCTGGTGGAGGCTAAGACAAATTGTGTGGCAGAAGGCAAACGCTGGAGGAAGAGTTGCTTGAAAATTTCATCCGGGAGTTTATGTTATCCCAGGAGCTGCTTCATTCGCCGTAGGAGTTGCGTCGGCTTTTTATCTCCTAATTCCTAACGATATGAGGAGCTGGTGCAAGCGCTACTACTGCGACTCCGACGTCCTCTTAATTAATGTTGTTTTAAATGTGTCATATGACACAGAGCCGGGTGGTGCTAAAATGAGGTCTCGAACCTCATTAATAATCTCCGGAGACATCGAACCAATAACATAGGTTAGACGAGATGCCTCGCTAACGATCCGGTTCGATGCGAACTGCGCTTCGATGTGCGCGAATCACAGTGTTGGATCGTGTACCCAGAATGGTGGAATCCTTAATGTAAATTCCGCCCAGACTGCCATTTCTGCCGTAGATGATTCGTCGTGTGCTAGAGACATCGTTTGTAGTGGATAATCAGAAGGCTGTGTGTCTGTTTTACGGGGTCACCAGTTGTAACAAATATTGAGTTGCAACGGATAGTGGATAGATGGTTTCAATGCAAAGAATAATACCAGGATTGTGTTGTTACAATGTTTATTTTATTATAACAATATTCAATTTGAATATTAAATAAAATCTATAACACGAAATATTCGTACAATAATTCGGTGGATCTTCGAGCCACGTACATACGAGTATCACAGAATACGATTATAATATAATTTGTACTGTATCCGAAAGATACAATGCGAATGACAGAAATGGTGCGTGTATGAATGTAAGCAGTGTGAACTTACTATGAATGCGTGTGTGCGTATTACTATACTTTCTTGATTTAGCAGCAGTAGTAATAACTAAGTCAGGCGTGTGAGAAATAGTGACAGACGTTTTTCGGAAGGGAGATTTGTCAGAGTAGGTGAAATGTCCGTTCTTGTCCGTGGTAACACTTTTTCTGTCGGGGCGTAAAGAAGACTTGTATTTATAAGGGTTGAAGTTAGCAGGATAGATATATCCTCTGACCTTTGGTTAGTATCTCCGAAGGGGTTGGTTTTCTAGGCGTAAACAACTCAGAAAGATTGCTATATCCTCTGACCTATTTTCTGCCAGGCGTAAACACCTCTGACCTGTGTTTAGAATCTCCCAAGGGGTTGGTCTGTCGAGCGTAAACCACTTACCACGGCTTGTCCCAGAGGCGGGAAGCTCAGATTCGGTTTCGAATCTTCACCGCTGTTATAACCCTTTCTCTAATCATTTGCGCTAATATTCTCTCTGCCACTTTCATAACCTGATCCATCAGCTTTATGCCCCTATAATTGCTCCTCTCTGGGGCATCACCTTTAACTTTGTAGCAATTTATGAGAATAGTACTGCACCAGTCTTTGGGTATGACACCACCATATATAACTTGATTGATGATGCGTGCAACCAGTTTAATGTCTACCTCACCTGATGCCTTCAGCATCTCAGCAACTATCCCCGACGGTGCAGCGGCCTTACCATTCTTCATTTCTTTAATTGGGGAAGGAGTGACCAGCAGTACGTTGTTTGGTATTATTACGAAAGGGTGTAGCAGAGAATCCTGCGTGAAGTAACAGCTCGGGTGGAAACTGCTTACCTCGAAGATTCATTCGCCATCGTTCTTGTTAATGCTCCGTTTAGTTGGTATTTGTTGGTCTACAGTTAGATTAATGGCGCCAAAGGGTTATTGTTTATTGGCAAGAAGTGGCAACTGGGCTGGCTTGCCTCGCTTATATTATATATTAAAATAACAGATTAAAGTTTAAGCAAAGAATCGCTGCTTTCACACTTAACGGGATCTTCTGAAACTAAAAAAAATCAATCTGTGAACGCAGAAATAAATATTTCGAAAAACGTTGCAACCGACGGAAAACAGGAAGACGATACTTAGGTTCGTGAAGACGTTCCCTGGCGATGAACGGAAAAGGCGAAGATAATACGTCGTTAGTGGTGCGCGAGAACAATTACACGCAAAACCAAAACCACGTTTATGGTATAAATGAAGTCGTTGACTAATATTCTATTTAAGAAACCGAATGATTCTTGGCTTCAGAGTTAAGAATAATTGTTTCTACGTTTGGTAGAAGGCCAGCAATTATCCAGTGCATTACTGGTACTTTATTTTATCGACCCCGTAAGCATAAAAGGCAAAGTTAACCTCGGCGGGATTTGATAAGAATAATGTAAATAAATTAGTAGAACGAAAATGACAGAGTTATTAAAATCAATAATAATTAAATACTTATATACACGCATCTAATACGTACATACACGTGCATACGCGAACACACCCGCCATGAATGTATATACATGCAGGTACACATAAACACGCTGCTCCACTAACGACGTATTATCTTCGGTTTTTTCCGTTCATCGCCATATATATATATATATGTTTGTGCCTGTATATATGTATATATATGTATACATGTATATATATATATATATATATATATATATATATATATATATATATATATATATATATATATATATATATATATATATATATATATATATATATATATATAGGTTTCTTGGTGAGGAGGGTGACTTTGGACATCCTACAGGAATAAAAACAAAACCTGTCAAAGGGCAAAGGAGCTCTAAGAGTCAATGCCCATCCAAAATCACCGTATGTGTATGTATATATATATGTATATATATATATCGGGAGAGATGACCCCTTAACCTTTGTCAAGGCAGAATTCTAGGAGAAGGAAATCTCTGATATAACACCTGCAACCCTGATGGTATCCAATGATGTTGACTTGTTCTTCTTTTTGGTAAATATCATCTTGATTACGAGAGTGGGACTGGCTTTGTGCAGTGCCTTTGCTCACTATAAAAGCTTCACGGCACAGGCATTGCTTTATATCTGGAGATCTCTCTTGTCGTCACATGGTACCATGGGCGCAGCACTATGTGTCAATAATTGTCACAAGTGTAGTGTTTGTACCAGAGTTTTCAAGTCGCTGGCTGGACTAAAAAGCCACACTCGTTCAGCGCATCGGTAGGGGTTCTCCTACATGGATATAAAGTAGTGGCCGTACTCGAAAACGAGTTGGCAGCCACCATATATATATATGTATATATATATATATATGTATATGTGAATGTTGATATATAAGTTTGTGCGTATAGCCATATATAAATATATTTATATATATATATATATATATATAATTAAGGGGGTCATATCCGAGAGACAAGCGCCATATCCACTATAGAATATGCTCAAAGATTCCAATGAATAGATCCGAGCATTTTATATCAACTAGAAATTGATTGACATATATATATCTAAAATAAACACATGAAACAATCACAGGGGATAATTTGTAAAGTGTGTGAGCACACAGAGCTAGGTAGGCAACTAATTAAAGTTTAACTAGAACTTCAAATTTAGATAACCTTTTAAAATAATTAATCTTCCTTGTATATATTTCATTAAAGAAATATATTTCACCATTAATCGGTAAATCACAGTAGTCAAATTACGAATTTTCAACAAGGGAGAAGATTTAACTATCTGTGTTTAAACAGCAAATGCAAATCTGCGAATGACCCATAGCAAGTGTTGCATTTTTTTAAAAATACACACATCGTACCAGCGTCATCCCAGTGGCGTGAATAGGATTATCGACAGCTAGAAATAGCAGCCGAGTCCTTTCAACTGAGTTAACTCTACAATTAGGAGGCCGTATATATATCCAAAATTAAATATATATATATATATATATATATATATATATATATATATATATATATATATATATATATATATATATATATATATATATATATATATATATATATATATGTTCTTATATATTTGATATATATTTATCCTTATCGAGTCCTCTTTGGATTTATTACTATTCACATTTATTATTATTACTATATATATATATATATATATATATATATATATATATAGATATATATGTATATATAATAAATATATATATATATAATATATAATATATATAATATATATATAATATATATATATATATATATATATATATATATATATATATTGGTAAACGGAAAAGAAAATGCTGACAAATTGTTCACAGTGAAAAATAGTTTAATTAGGAATAAGTGAAAATTAGTAATAGTATTGGTTAGTATTCAGTTTTGGTTTTAAGTTTTACCGGTTGCGCATTTCTAATGCTTTTCAAAAATAATTTTGAGATAGAGCGTCCGTGATGTTTGCTCTAATCTGGTTAGTTTTGGAAATTCTACCTGTTTTTATGTGAAAAAAGTGGCTCCAGAGATATTAAAATAAGTTTCGCGCCAATTCGTGTTGCAAAAATTCTTGTGGTCAAAACAATTTTGATTGGTAGGTAGAGGTCATGTGAATGTTAAAAATTGATTTTGCGCCAAATGTAAGTTTGTGTCGGCTGATTGAGAAGTCACTGAAAAATAAGTCTTTCAAAGCAAATATGTGTGTATGTGTGTGTGTAGTAGTTGTAGTAAAGAGGTTCGTTGTTGTGATAATGGTCAGCAGGGATGTGTGTGCGAACCGCAGCCTGTTGACAGTTCAAATGCCTATTAAGACAAGCGTGTGTGTGTGTGTGTGTGTGTGTGTGTGTGTGTAGCAGAGTAATTCGTGGTAGAGGGATGGTCAGTAGGAATGTGTCTGTAAGTGTGTGGGGGATATTTTAACATGTTAAAAGATATTTTTCCGCTCTTGTCTTATACGGAGAAGTGTGTGTGGGTGTGTGTGTGTGCGTGTGCGCGTGTGTGTGTGTGTGTGTCTCTTTGTATGTTAATGTACGCGTGTGTATGTGTGTGTGTATATATGTGTGTGTGTATATATGTGTGTGTGTGTGTGTGTGAGAATGTGTGTGGGTGAACCAGTATTTTTGTGATACTTTCGATATTTTCAGTAAAAACGATTCTCTCAATAGAACATCAAAAACCTTAATAATAAAAGGTGGGAAATGATATATAGTATTGGTATATTACCAAGGTGTGTGTGGGTGTCCAGATTGTACGTACTGCAAGGGGAATCCATTAGGCCTTGCCGTATTGGAATACTTGTGTACAAATATGTATGTGCCCATCAGTGTGCAATGTATGTGTGCGTTTATGTATGTGTGTGTGTCGGCACGTTTATATCTATAGACATCAAAAGGTATGCAAATTTGTGTATATTTGTGTTGCACCATAGAACATGTGTGTTTACGTATGTCATTGTGTTTATATGTGGATAGAGATGTATGCTGATGTAGGTATGTATGTTGACGTGTGCATGTTGTGGGTTCGTCTTAGGGAGAAGTGTTTAGACGGGGTCCGTATTTGTTAATAAAGTAAGATTCCTTGCTGATGCTCTGGGTGTGGGTGGCATTATCTTTAAATTTGTAGAGGGGAAAGATTCTGAAGTTGGGATGATTTTGGACGGCACAGGTATCAATGTGTTCACTCAGTGGTATTTTCCTGTATTCCCGTATTTTAATTTGGGATCTATGGACAGTCATGCGTTGGCGGAGGCTGTTTTTGGTCTGGCCTATGTATTGTTCTCGACAACCTGAGCAAGTTAATACATATATTGGATTTTCTGATGCGCATGTGAAATTGTGTTTTACTATAAAACGTTGTCCTTCTTTGAAATAGAATTCCGAACCCTCTATTAGGTTGATGCATATGCCACAGTTGGGTCTATCGCATTTTTTTACTGTGGGTTTCGTTGTTGTGGTTGGCAGTACTTTGGCATGTGTTAGGGTGTTTTTCATTGACTTTGATTGTCTTTTGCTCTTTATGATATCGTGTGTTCATAGGATTTGGTTCATTCTATGGTCCTTTTTCAACACAGGGATGTTCTGGAGGATGGTGTCAAAGGCCTCATTGTTGAGGGGTTTGTGTGTGGAGATGTATGGAAGAGCTTTTAGTTTCGGTTGATTTACTTTAGGGTGTCTCAGGTCCTGGGTACTGAGTTTTAGGGCACGTTGGATTCCATTGTCAATTAGTGATGCAGGGTAGTCCCTGCCTATGAGTGTGTCCTTTAGTTCTTGTATCCGTAAGTAGCAGGTGTTTTTATTGGAGACTATAGTACAGATTCTCTTGGCTAAGTTGTAGGGAATATTAATTTTAACGTGTCTAGGGTGGCAAGAGTTGAAAGGAAGATATTGCTTGGAGTCTGTGGGCTTGTAGTATATGTCTGTTTCTATTTTTTGTTATGGATCTTAATGAGGATGTCGAGGAAGGGGAGTTGTTGATGGCTGTATTCCATCGTGAAGTTAATATTCGTGTTGAGCCCATTTATAAGGGTGTGAGATTCTTTAAGTTTCTCGATGTTTCGTGCCAAAGGATGAAGCAGTCATCTAGATATTGCTTCCAGTTCCTTTCTATGTGTAAGTGGAGAGTGTTTCCAAATTTGTTTAGGACTTTAGTGTAGAGGGTGATTTCCAGGTATCCCATGACTAGGTTGGCATAAGTGGGGGCTGTTTTCGTTCCCATAGTGGTCCCAGATTTCTGCCTGTAGGGTTTGTTATTGAAAACGAAGTAATTGTTCTCCAAGATAAATTTGAGTCCCTCTATCACAAATTCTTTTTTCATGCGTTGTGGGAGTTCATTGTGGTAATTATCCAGCCAGAATTGGATAGCTTCTATTCCTAGGTTGTAGGAGATGTTGGAGTATAGGTTGACTACATCGAACGTCACTAATAGGGTTTGTTCAGAAAGGGGCATATTAGGGAGGTGATTGAGCATATCTAGGTCGTCCCTTATATAGCTTTTGATGTGTTTGAGAAAAGGCTTGAGAAGGGTATCAATGAAGTTGCTAAGGCGGTGGGTTTCGCAAGCGGGGCCTGCTATTATAGGTCTTAATTTGAGATCATTGGGTGAGGGGACATTGATGACTATGTCTGTGGCTTACTTGCATGCCTTACTTATTAATTCGCTTTTATGTACTTTAGGGATACCGTAGAAAAGGCTGGATTTACTTGTGAAGTCTGTGATGAAGCTGAATTCCTTGTTAGTGAGTCCTTCTTTGTATTGGTTGATCAGAGTTTTTAGGTTTCTCATAATTTTCTGTTGATTGTAGTGTTCAGCCTTTTCGTAGTATGTTTCGTTTTCCAAAGTGGAGAGCGCTAAGTTGATATAGAATTCTGTCTCCATTAGGACTACTGTACTCCCTTTATCAGCCTCTTTAATTGTAATGGTTCTGTCGGTTTTTAATCTATTTAATTCTTCCCATTCTTTCTTGTTGAGGTTTGGCTTGTGTTTTTGTCTGTGCAAGTGTTGGTAGGGAAGTTTGTGATGTGTTCACAGAATTCGTCCAGGATTTTATTTCTACCTTTTGATGGGGTGTAATTGCTTCTATTTCTGGCTAATGATTCATCCTCATTGTACTGGTCGAATAGTTCTTCACTGAGTCGTAACTTTCTACAGAAGTCTGTGATGTCTTCCTTCATTTCATAGTAGTTAGGACGTAGTAGGGTCGGTGTGAATTTAAGACCTTTGGAGAGTAAGTTGATAAGGTTGGGTGTTGGTTCTGCACTAGTTAAATTGATAATTTTTATTACTCTCGGTTTCTCCTCCCTGTCTTCTGTTATTTTGTTTGCCTGTATCTGTGTGCTGTGTCTAAAAAATGGTTGGGGTAGAGGGGTTGTCTGCTGATGTTAAGTGGTCTCCTGTGTTTGTTATATTCCTTGTTGTTGTAAAATGTGGTTCGGGTTCGTGGTTGTAGATTAAATGGGGTGTTCCTGTATTGCGAGTATGGATGTGTGTTTCTATGTGCCATGTTGGATTGTGGTGTTATAGGTGGCCTACGTTGTTGGTTGTATCGTGTGGTGTGGGTTTGTTGTGTATTGTGGAAGCGAGAGTTGAGAAAATGGAAATTACGTTGCTGTCCCCTTGGAGCGGGGAAGTTATTACATCTATGATGGTGGTGGTATCTTTTCCCTATGTTTGACGATGAGGCATCCGCGTAGTAGTTGAGTGATTTGGTATGGTGTCTCCTTGAAGGGGGAAAGTTGTAAATGTCATTCTGGGGGAGATGATTTCTAGGGTTTTTGTTCCTTCTTATGGTAGCGAGGTTGGGAAGTTCATCTTGGGTGTGGTGCTTCCTTATTCGTTTGTTAGTGGCTGGGGGGTTTGCGAAGTTGTTGTGCGGTTCGGTTATGGGTTTTCCTATTTTTATGAACGGGTTATTGGAGGTGTAATCCGTTTGAAAAGTCGATTCATAGTGTAGGAACACATGTTCTATGGTGCAACACAAATATACACAGATTGGCATACCCTTTGATGTCTATAGATATAAACGTGCCGACACACACACATACATAAACGCACACATGCATTGCACACTGATGGGCACATACTTATTTGTACACAAGTATTCCAATACGGCAAGAACTAATGGATTCCACTTGCAGTACGTACAATCTGGACACCCACACACACCTTGGTAATATACCAATACTATATATCATTTCCCACCTTTTATTATTAAGGTTTTTGATGTTCTATTGAGAGAATCGTTTTTACTGAAAATATCGAAAGTATCACAAAAATACTGGTCCACACACACACACATATTCTCACACACACACACATATATACACACACACACACACATATATATACACACACACATACACACGCGTACATTAACATACAAAGAGACATACACACACACACACACACACACACACACACACACACACACACACACACACACACACACACACACACTTCTCCGTATAAGACAAGAAGAACTGAAAAATATATTTTAACATGTTAAAATATCCCCCACACACTTACAGACACATTCCTACTGACCATCCCTCTACCACGAATTACTCTGCTACACACACACACACACACACACTTGTCTTAATAGGCATTTGAACTGTCAACAGGCTGCGGTTCGCACACACATCCCTGCTGACCATTATCACAACAACGAACCTCTTTACTACTACTACTACTACTACACACACACACATATTTGTTTTGAAAGACTTATTTTTCAGTGACTTCTCAATCAGCCGACACAAACTTACATTTGGCGCAAAATCAATTTTTAACATTCACATGACCTCTACCTACCAATCAAAATTGTTTTGACCACAAGAATTTTTGCAACACGAATTGGCGCAAAACTTATTTTAATATCTCTGGAGCCACTTTTTTCACATAAAAACAGGTAGAATTTCCAAAACTAACCAGATTAGAGCAAACATCACGGACGCTCTATCTCAAAATTATTTTTGAAAAGCATTAGAAATGCGCAACCGGTAAAACTTAAAACCAAAACTGAATACTAACCAATACTATTACTAATTTTCACTTATTCCTAATTAAACTATTTTTCACTGTGAACAATTTGTCAGCATTTTCTTTTCCGTTTACCAATATATCATAACTCGTGTGTTACACATCTATTCTTTTAAATATATATATATATATATATATATATATATATATATATATATATATATATATATAAGTATATATACTTTGTTTCTAGGGCGGGTAAAATTCCCGAGATCCATGGACTAGTTCTCTCCAGCGGTCTCTGTCCTTCATTATCGCTGCCATATCCTGCGTCTACAACAGACTAGTGTCTGTCCTTATGGCATCAACATACGTTAACCTTGGTCTTCCTCTTCCAGTGTGTCCATGTAGGGGCTCCCACAGGAGCACTGAGTGCAATGTCAACTCTGGATACTGGTGAGCATGTCCAGCTAACCTCAGTCTTCTCTGTGTCACTTTTGAGCTGACTTTTGGGAGGCTTCCATACAGCTTTGAGTTTGTTCATCCTCAGAGTATACTGATTAATGTTCAGAGCCATCCTCAGCATTCTCGTGTAGCACCCATCCATCATCTGAGTGAGTTTCTTGGTCAGTGTCCAAGTCTCAGACCCGTACAGCAGCACAGACTCCACTACAGCAATGAAGAGGTGGATTTTCAGGTCTTTACGTAGGTCTGACTTCCACACCGATCTCAAGCTGTGGAACGCCGCCCAGGCTTTGCTCTTCCTCTCAACCACATCATCTTCCGTATTCCCAATCTTTGCTCCCAAATACAGGAAGACCTCAACCAATTCTAGCGGCTTCCCGCCTACATTAGTGATCCCATCTGGCTTCTCAACATTCTCTACCAGATATTTTGTTTTAGTCTCATTCATTCTCAGCCCCACACTCATCGACACGGTCTCAACCTCCTGCATCAAATCCTCTGCCTCCTTCACTGTATTTGTTACCAAAACTATGTCGTCGTCAAATTCAGCATCCAATACATTTTTCGCCTTAACTCTCCTGCTCTGAGCCGGTGCTACAGTAAAGCCAGAGTCCTGGTGTTTCTCCAGTGCAAGGCGCATACAATAGTCCACTACGATGATAAAAAGATAGGGAGCCAATGTATCTCCCTGGAGCACTCCAGCCAGTATCTCAAAGAACTCTGTCATCCCATCAGGCGTAATGACTTGGGCTTTGGTGTTGGTGTAGAGCAGTGATATCAGGTCCACTATCTTCTTCGGGATTCCATAAGCCTGTAAGATCTTCATCAGGCAGTGACGGTCCACAGAATCAAAGGCCTTCCTAAAGTAAATGAAAACCATGACCGCAGGAAGGCACTTTGCTCTAGCTCCCTCTAATATCCTCCTCAGCATCAGGATGTGACTGGTTGTTAATCTTCCTTCTCTGAAGCCATTCTGGTTGTCCCTGAGCTTCTTCTCCATCTCAGGCTGGATCCTGTTAAGAATCATCCTGTTGAGGGTCTTTGCCACAAGTGACGTCAGTGAGATCCCCCTGTAGTTGTTGGTGTTAGAGAGATCTCCCTTCTTTGGCACTGGGACGATGTTACTGATATTATATATATATATATATATATATATAATATACTAGAAATCTAGCTCGGCGTTGCTCGGGTTTGTTCATTTGCTATGAAAAGTTATATACAGGTAAACATGGCTTGAAAGCGAATAAGCTTATCAATTAAGTGCATAAGCAGTTGAACCGGTTATTAAATGTTACGAACCAATTAGCATTTTCGACAATCAATGATCGGTTAATAATCTTCCAATAGCGAATTTAGTAGACCAAAGTTGCAAGATGGTGGCCCTGATGCCGCTGGGTGTCAGATCTGTCCGCCATGGGTGACCCTACTAGGAAATATTTTTCCAGACAGCATAGATCCAACACCTCCAACACCTGCACCAACATCTATAGCACCTCTTTGTAGACGATATTGCGTGTCATCCCTTCAGCAAAAAGTCCATTCCTGCTCCCTACGCGGGAACAGGAAACATAAAGTTGGCCATGGGAGAAGCATGGCTCCTACAAATGGATGCCCGCCACCAACAATGTTTGCCCTTGTGACTTGTTAATGGACATGGCAAAACATGGTCTCACCGGGTATTGGGATTGCCGGAAATCGAACGGGATATCTGACGCCGAGGGGAAAAGTTTCATCCTTGGAATGAAAATATTCTCCCCTCTCCCGCACCCCGTTACAATGGTGACCTCAATCAAGAGTGGCGTCAGTGACTTGACGACCATGCGAGTACCGTTGCACTGCTTTGGTGGACGCAAGTTCCTTATTAGCATAATGGGAGAGCCAACCCGAAGTTTAAGAATGTGAGGTGGGAGCCCTGGGGTCTCAAGGGAATTTAATAACTCAACCCGATAATTAACGATATCGTCGGTGTCTGACGTCCGGTCGATAGATTTGAAAGTGTGCTCTTTACCGGGAATCTTCTCAATCAGCTGCTCGTTAATAAAATGAACCATAGTATTTTTCGGAACAAGTATGGCTCTTTCGCTGAGCCAATCGAGGTTTTTAAAGTTAGATGAGACATTAGGAAAAACTGCTTTCCAAAGGTCAGAAGGGCTGCTCACAATGTTGCACAGGGAGTCGATTGCTATGCCGCCCTTTTCATCCGCAGGGACCTTGCCATCACTAGGTGCTAAAATGTTCTGAGCAAATGCTGCAGACATGTTGTCACCATGCAAATGAGCACGCATATTTGTGCTCAGGTAAACATTTTTCACCTGGAACCACAACATGGACGACTTAAGACAGGTACGCACTTCATCAGCTCTTGTCCCTTTGGGGATGACAGGCAGCGTTTGCCGAAAATCCCCTGATAGCAGAAGGGTTACGCCACCCATAGGAGCCGTAGAATCCCTTATGTCTTTCGGGGTGCCGTCCAATGCCTCAAAGGCACCCTTGTGTGCCATTGTGCACTCATCCCAAACAATGAGGCAACATTTTTTGAGAACCAGAGCTTCGTGTGAACTCTTGCTGATATTGCATGTTGGTGTCTCAGTTTTTACTAAATCCGAGGGGAGTTTAAAGGTTGAATGTGCTGTCCTGCAAAGTAGCAGCGATCCCGGACGATGCAAAGTCCAACGCAATTTTTTCTCCTGACGAATCTTAGCGAGAATCAATTTCGTTACAAAAGTTTTTCTGGTACCCCCAGGAGCATCGAGAAAATAAATACCCAATGATAGTTAAATAGGCAAATCTTTGGTCCGACAGAAGTTTGAGATCATTTTCTTCTAAGTATTGGGAAAGAGATTCGATGTCATATGCTGTTTCCCGTAACAAATCCGGGGCCAACGTGTTAGCTTCCACTCTGACGGTTGACGGCAAGCCATACGTCGCCAACTAACTCCCACCCATGTCGAGGAGGGCGTCCTCGATATCAACGAGTGCCCTGTTGTAGATAATGTCGCTGTAACCAACTTCCACTGAAGGATACTGCAGATGAGCCATGCGTAGGAAGTCCTCAGGCATAAAGTCTCTGTACTTGACCCATAAAGATTTGGGATCACCCAATTCACACTTTTGAAGCAAAATGGCAAAGAGTTCCCGTAGACCTTTAGGTGATTTAAACAAAGCACTCTCTGCTAAAGGGGAATCCCATTGCGAATCATCTTCCAAAAGACCACACTTAAAGCAGACTTCCCGGTACGTATCACATATTTCTCCATCAACAGTTTTGAGGTCCTGAAAACTTTGTGGACCTACAACTTCATGCAGAAGAAGGCGGAGATGAAAGCATTCATGCTGACTTGTGGGCACAGTGTAAACCATTCCAAGACAGCTGTCAAATTTTGCACCAGGATGTCTTTCAACAGCCTGACCTGACTTTCTTCGCACCCAAGTGTTTTTCGACTATATAAAGTAGGATGGAACCTGGGGGTACACAATTGTTTGCACAAATGTATCGAACTGGCAAAGTTTGAAGAAACCCGTCAGAGTGGTCTCTTTCTGATCAGCGGCCAACTTGGCGGCGGTTTGGTCCGTAAAGTAAACCCTTTGCCCATTTTCAAAATATACTGCAAGCTGTACGATGGCGGGGTGCGGTTGGTGTAGGGGTAAACCAATAGGCGCCAAAAAGCTTCATTGCTACTGATGTACCGCCCCGCCAGGCATTCTGTGACCTCGTCCCTGCTATTTTCAGCTTGAAATGCGAACATTGCGGCATCAGAGCCCTTATTTACATATTTGCATATGTATTTTATCTACTTGATGGAGTTGCAAAACTCAAAGTTGATGTGGACAGTAAGGGACCACCCATCTATTGTCGACTTGACCTCCCTTTACTGTTGTGATGAAGCCACCGTTCTCGGGCCGTCTCCGCCTGTACAGGGGTACCCGTCGCCACCAGTCTGAGTCTGGTCAACAAATGTTTTGGGGTATCCCTTACTGCACGACCCCCCCCCCCCCCCTTTCAGACACGTGTGATGCTCATTAGGACCCGACGCACACGGACCATGTTAGCTTTGACGATATCATGTAATTCCTGGTCAGTTGCTGGGTTAGGGATTTCAGCCGAAATGAAGCTGTCTATGGTATTTGAATTGATTTTATCAACTAACCAAATCAAAATGTGAGCATGTGGCAGCCCTCGTTTTTGCCATTCGACGGTGAACATGTCACATTTTACAGCCCCAAATACCTGACCCTTTTTGATTAAAGCCAGTTTCAGTCTGAACACTCTGGCAATGAGGTCATGTATGTTCTAAAAATGTTGCCCAGGAAAAAGTTCACGGGTTACATTCCGATTCATATGTCTATAGAATTAATCTATTATATGAAGTGTTATTTTGCGGGTTGCTATTTGCAATAAGCCGATTGAAAATGCCCAAGATAAGCCGTATGTCAATACGGAGCGCTCAATACGGAACGCTCCACTGCAGTGTTGTCATATAGGGAGTGAAGAGTGACAGAGAGAGTAAAGCAATTAAATTATAGAGAGAGGGAATATACGGAACGCTCCATTTGATCATACACATTCTTTCTCTTTTTGCAGTGTTGTCATATAGGGAGTGAAGAGCGACAGAAAGAGTAAAGCATTTAAATTATAGAGAGGGGGAATGATCATGATCGATTTTTGCCCTTATTTTTGATGGATTTGACATTTTTTTGCTTCATGATCTTTTCCTGACCAAAAGTAATAATTGTCCCGACTTTGAATAGAATCCGTTGAAAATTGTGGACGTGAATCCGTTACAAACCTTAACACACACATCCTCAGATTTATATATATAGATTTCTATATATTAATTTTTTTTCAACAACGTCAGTATTCCGTGTGTCATAATTCTTGATTATCATTGGTTCATAGGTTTCAAAGGACTCCGCCCACCTCAACGACGCCAAACTTAAATTAATATGCATAATGCCAATGAGGGAGTGAGAGGGGAGAGTAAGAAACAGAGAGGCAAAGTTCACGCTGTAACTATTACCATGTGTGCGTGTGTATGTACGTGCGCGAATGTTTAAAATTCGAATGAAGAAAAACGGGCCGAACAGCGCCATCGGAACGCCGAACTTCAGAGGCGAAGACGTGCCGCCATGAATGAAGAGGAGCTGGCTGAACAACACCAACGAAACACTGGAGCCAAGCAGCGACGGCGTGCTGCGAAGGTTGAAGACGAACTGGCTGAGCATCATCTTTTACAACCACGTCTATGCAATGATACACGTTTTACAGTCAGGCAGAAGATGAACCATCTCCTAGAGGTCACTATTCTAGGTGGGAGCACCTAGAATTGTTCATATACTATGCACAAACAGTACAACGAAGAATCTGGTATATCTGGAAGATTTTTTTACTGTTTTCTGTATCACATAGACACCACGGACTCGCCTCATACTGTAACCAGACAAACATCCAATACAGTCATTTTCTCTTTTACCTGTCTTCTCTTACCATCTGTTTACCCGGGCGAAGCTGGGTACGTCAGCTAGTATATATAATATTCGTTCTACTAATTTATCATTTTCGTTTTACTAATTTATTTACATTATTCTTAACTCTCAAGCCGAGAATCATTCAGTTTCCTAAATAGAATATTAGTCTAACAACTCTATTTATACCATAAACGTGGTTTTGTCTTTGCGTGTAATTGTTCTCAACGCTCCACTAACGACGTAATATCTTCGCTTTTTCCGTTCATCGACAGGGAACGTTTCCACGAACCAAAGTATCGTCTTTCTGTTTTCTTTCGGTTGCAACGTTTTTGAAATATTTAATTGTGCGTTCACAGATTGATTTTTTTAGTTTCAGAAGATCTCGTTAAGGGTAAAAGCAGCGATTCTTTGCTTAAACTTTAATCTGTTATTTTAATAAATATTATATATATATTATATATTATTTATATATATATATATATATATATATATATATATATATATATATATATATATATATATATATAATATATATAATATACATTCATGTATACATCGCTCTGAAATAGCGATGTATACATGAATATATGTATAGTATATTTGGCAATATACTGTATGCTTAATTAAAAACATTTTGAAGACCTTGCGCTATTGTTTGTTGAAAAAAGAAGTAAGTGACATAGTCACTACTTTAAAATAATAGCTTAAGGTCTTCAAAATGTTTTTAATTAAGCATACAGTATATCGCCAAATATACTATACATATATTCATGTATACATTGCTATTTCAGAGCACCAATCCTAATTTTCAATATATGCTGGACCAGCAATCGTTCTGTATAATCAGTTCCTGATTATTACTGGAATTCTATAAGAATCCAGTATCTATAATTTTCAACAAACATCGGCGAGTGCTAAGCTTTGATGATCACCAACAGTGTGAAACAGATCTGTCAGCTTATCTCCCTTTGTTTGTTGAAAAAAGAAGTAAGTCACATAGTCACTACTTTAAAATAATAGCGGAAGGTCTTCAAAATGTTTTTAATTAAGCATACATACAGTATATTGCCAAATATACTATACATATATTCACAAGACATGAAAAATACGCAAGCTCAAAAGAGCCACAGAATGTTATAATAAACCTTCAGAAGTGTGGGACTAGAGTTGTTACTCAAAAATATTGTAATCATTATCTATCGTACATTCTGTGGCATCCTTTATAAAAATATCACAATAAATACATCTATGTTTAATGTAATAACAGCTATAAATAATTACGTAATATTATTATCATATACTCATAGTAACAAAATAATTGTGTTGAAAATTAATATGATGCTTATATGAACGATCAAATCTATAATGATAATTTTATTAATATACTAATATTAAAATAATTTAGTTATATATTGTTACATTTTCATCGAACTATAACATTATCAATCGTATTGTATCATAAAATTGTTTATCACTGCAAACTTTCATATTGGAATTACCTTAAGCCATTTATCAGTACTTCGCTTTCGTACTTTTATAGATGTAGATATTCGGCTGTATCTTATATCTAATATCATGATCTCATGGTAATTTGCATGCAGTGTAAAATAGGTTTATTACTAACTTTAATATGAAATGTATTATACAGGGCTGCGGAGTCGGCCAAAAATTGACTGGCTCCAACTCCGGATCCGATACTCCATTATTTCCTAAATTTCGAGCCCTGTTATTATATTAATTTATTTATTTTATAGTTGTAAATCATATTTTTATATGTTACACTCTAAGAATGAACTAAGTGAAATAGTGTAAAAAGAAAGGCATGGTTGATTTAAGCTAATGTCCAATATCTCATATTAGATGTTTAGCAATGATTAATAGGAAATGCACTTAAACCGAATACTATATTATAAATTCACTTAATTAATTATCGTGTCGTCTTGAGTTCCTTATGAGTCTCTTTTTTATAAAAGGATGCCACAGATTTTATAAAAAAGAGACTATGAGTATATGATATTAATATTACGTAATTATTTATAGCTGTTATTACATTAAACATAGATGTATTTATTGTGATATTTTTATAAAGGATGCCACAGTATGTACGATAGATAATTGTTTCTACTTTAAGCACAAGGCCAGCAATTACTGGTACTTTATTTTATCGACCCCGTAAGGATGAAAGGCAAAGTTAACCTCGGCGGGATTTGAACTCAGATTGTAAAGGGACGTAACTATGCTAGAAAGCATGGCGTCCAACCCTCTACCGATACTGCCAATTCACACGATAGATAATGATTACAATATTTGTGAGTAACAACTCTAGTCCCACACTTTTGAAGGTTTATTATAACATCCTGTGGCTCTTTTGAGCTTGCACATTTTTCATGTCTAGTTTAATATTTTTTTTAAGGCATCGATTGTAATAACTCTAGTTAAACATGATATATATTAATAATAAATTATCGTTGTAATGTAATTAGATTATATAATTGTTATTATAAATGATCTTATAAATATGAGTGTAAGATGTATAAAAATATTTTCAGACTTTTAATATAAACAACAACAAAAAACAATCAATATTAAATCAATATATTATACATAATAGAAAACCTAAAATAAATAAACAATATAAAAATAAATTATTTACATACAATTGCAATTATCAGTCTATATAAATTTTCTTTATTCCCTGAGCAAATTAATGAGATTTGTTCTTATTGCCCATAATTTGATGACTTTTTGGAGTGTATTAAAAGATAACAACAATTTGTGATTAAATTGTTATCTTAAGCAACTCCCTTTTTAATAGTTGTTGGCTGAGCGAAATTGGAAAAGCCTATGAGCAAATATTTTAAAAAATACACAAACTACATTTCCCTGTAATCGGAACTCTGCCTATACTCGATTGCAATATATAAAGAGGAACAAGATACAAAGATATATTTCTTTATTTGGCACAAGGTCGCAAACAAATGGGACATTACAGAAGATCAATATACGCTATTTTGAAGTGTTTAACATTTTTTTACAAACAAAAATTTAGAATCGTTTTGTACAAATGATAAATTAAAAAATATTTGTACAAACTTTTACGATAGACTTTCATCTTATCTATTGACCGCCTAACCCTAACCCTAACGTCAATATATTACATTTGTTTTAAAAATAGTTAATATGAATTTAAAAAATCATATAACGACGAAATAACAAAAATAAATGAACTAGGAAAACAAACAAAAAAACATGGCGGATGCTTTTGAGCAACACTTACTCTGATTGGTTGAAAATTAGCCAATGGCATGTAATCACCACGGCCACGGTCAGACCTTGAAAAAAAATTGACGATCTACACATATATGTTAGAACACTAAAGTGACTAAAACATTCTGTTGTTAGTCACTTCGTGTCTAACAGATATATACTGTATATATATATATATATATGCTATATCAGTGACCTGACAACCAATACAATTTCCTATCTAGTAATATCAATGAAGTTCAAGGCCATTATTATTTCGTTGTTTAGAAGGATAGGGGAAATTCATGTATAACTGTCAATAAAAATTTCTAAAATTTCGCATTCTTCTTATGTAATTTTATAAACCATTTTATAACATCGTTAGTATTTCTCCATAGATTAGTTACTAATGAAACCCACCCTCTCTCTCTCTCTCTCTCTCTCTCTCTCTCTCTCTCTCTCTCTCTCTCTCTCTCTCTCTCTCTAAATATATATATATATATATATATATATATATATATATATATATACATATCACAAAGAATAAGAGAATCAGTGTTGCGACGAATGGAATTTATTTGACATATTACAATCGCTTCTCTGGCGATCAACTCGGGGCACGATCGATGTGATGATCGAACCTGACTCTGAAAATTGCAAGGTCCTCAGATACTTCTAGATTCTACGAAGCAGATTTTCCTGATGTCCTTTTACATCGATATCCTTCGCCTGTCGGCTTAGATCCTGTTGTTTTCATTCCGTGAGTGGTCAAGAATTGTACACGTCATCGATATTTCTAGCCACTCATGGTTGTCCACTATTTGGTTCTTTTCATACTCCACCTGTCAATCAAAGTTGTTTCTTAGATCGGAATTACTACTGTAGTAGGTGAGGGGTTGTATGCTTGAACTGCTGGCGGCCCTTTGGCGTCTTCTCTGTCTGTAGGCGCCCTCGCTCACACCGATCACGCGAACACCCATCACCGTAAATTAAGCTTGGAGGGAATTTTTAAACCAAATTAGAAAAATATTTAGCATAACGTTTCAAGAACACAGCCTCGGAATACCTTAAAACATACATATCTCAGAAAGAAAGAACTCTGTACAAAGAACGTTTTTAAATGAATGCTTGGAACAGCCTTTCAAAAAAAAGGTTATTCGAAGGAATTTTTGATAAATATACACATATCTACGCTCACACACTGTACTCAGGGAAACGTGTATAGTTAAGAAGCTACACATATATACACAGATGAAAAAAAGAAAGATCTACACATAGGCATTGATACCCTTACACATACATGTTCATACAAATACATCCACCCAGACATGTGTAACACGTGCGCATGCATATTTGCATGGACACACATACATGTACCCGCGTATGTGCATGCTTGTACATTACCGAAGGCACATACTGAATACCCTCTCATCCGTACACACATGCGCAAAAAAACGTTATAAATATATTAAAAAAGTCAGAAAGATAAAGAAAGTAATCATATAACTTATAGGGAGAAAAATAATAGTCTTATATAAAAAAATCTAAAAATATTCCTGATATTGCAAAATTTAGGCTTCAACACAATGTCATTTTAAAGAGTTATTTGAGGAATCTAGATGTTGAAAATGGTAGTGTTCAGCCACTTGGATATTTTGAGGAAGAAGCAAATTTGAATAGCTAGAATGTGTACAATAGTAGTTGAACTGGTCATTTAGGAGAGGCTGCTGCTTGCATGGTTCTAGTGGTCGTTTCTGTTGCTGTTGTTGGTTCTGTGGTTGTTGTTGTTGGTGCTTTGGGTGGACAATATTTGAAGTAAAATGCCTGTGGACTAATTTGAAAGACACTTCAAAGTGCCTCATATAATCTTCGTTTATATATATATAAATATATATAAAAATGTTGAGTATATGCTGGTTGTATTACTATATATAGCAGTACATCTTTAATAAACGAAGCCAAATTTTAAATATTTGATTTAATTATTTTATTTTATATATATATATATATATATATATATATATATATATATATATATATATATATATATATAAGCAAGTAATGCACCAAGAAAATTATAAGCTTCGGCGAGCAAGGAAATTAGGAATTTATTTGCTTTAACATATGTTTCCGTGTCTATTTTAATTGTCTACATATGCTGACTACAATATATATTGTTCAATCATATGCAATACTTAAGTATTTTCACACACTTCATCAGAAAGCTTATAATTGTTTGTGGAAGTGACTATCCACCACGCGGTAGAATTCAGGAATGGGAAGTTAAGTATAAAAATGCTATTTACGCTTAGGAAAATATAAAAGAGGAATAAATCAAAATGACAATAAAAAATAGAATAAAACAAAATGCAGTAAGTTAGTGTGATAAAGAAGGCATTGGAGTTTCACTCTCAGAAGTTGATTCAGCAGCCAGCTTGACAGGCGAAATAGGCAGCAGTAACAACTATCACTACCATTAACAAGCGGAAGGCAACGACAGCAACAGTGACAATAACAACAACAACAGCAATTTTCAGGATTTATAGACTCATCTTTAGCTACATGGTTCCAAGAGAAACTGTTAACATGCTCACATGTGCGCATACAAATCTCTGGGTCTTTTCCGCTGGGAACAGCCCCTGGTTTTGCTTGTCCACCTATTTATTTATTATTTTCTCGTGTGTGTCCCTCCATGCCCCACCCCCTTTTTTTTGTCTAGTCTTCTGTTGCCTCCGGATATGGCGTAGTTGAGCTATGAGGCCTCCCTCATATCAGCACGCTGCCCACATCCCCTGATTCTGTTTTTTCCCTTCCACCCACATACCGTTGAACCTAACGCCCAGGCCGGTGACAACCAGCCACTTGCCGTTGAGGCCATTTAGTGCTCCAGTCACCGGCGCCACCACTCATCCTTCATACCCACAAGTCGACACCTGCAGCACTTGCAGTACCACGAACAGGCGAAAGAGGGGCCGGAACTGTTCGGGGTGCGGCTGTTTCCACCACCTTACTTGTGTTGGCTTGACGCGTCGAGCCACCAGTGCCCTAAAGGCGTGGAGATGCAGCCACTGTCTCTTCCTATTGTCTGCTCAGCCGCGGCCGTCCACTACACCACCAGATGAGACAGCGAGCTTGTCTGATGCTGAAGCCTCACTGGTCAACACCGCTCGGCTCAGGCGGCTCCGGAAGATTCCGCTCAAGATCCTGACAGCAGCCCGTGTGCCGGTAGCCGATGCACTCGCGTCCTCAATCGAGAGGAACCTGGACTCTAATCAAGCCTGCAACTGGGAGCGCCTTTTTTATTTCGCCTCACTCGCCCTCGGCCTCCCCAACTCTGGCGCTGACCAAGGTGGCCTGTCACAGATTTTGTCAAGGCCAATGGTTCGATCTTTGGGCAAGCGCTCATCGCAAGTATGCCGAACAATATCACACTCTCTGCTCTCGGGTGTCTTCAATCCTCTACCTCTGAGGCCAGCGCAAAGCGTTTACGCGAGCGCGTAAACGCCATACTAATCATGGGTGATATCTCGGCTGCAGTCAGTGTGGTTGCCTCGGAGGACACTGTCCTCCAACCCACCGAGGAGGTCCTGGCTGCCCTGCGGATCAAGCACCCTGAGCCACCTGTCGACCTTAGACCCATACCCCCACCAGATGCTCACTTGCTCTTTGTGACTTCCGACGCAGACATTATGTCTGCCATCTAGTCCTTCCCAGTCAGCGGCAGCGGAAGTGCTGATGGCCTCCGACCTGGCCACCTCAAGAAATTTTTATTCCCCCTCTCCGCTGAGGCCCGGCGCCGCCTTCCTAGTGCAATTGTGGCACTCACTAATAGGTTCATTCATAGTGCCCTGGATCTTCATGCCCGATGTCCTTTTTTTTCATGAAGAAAGATGGTGGCATATGCACCATCGCTGTGGGCAACGTGTTCCGGAGGCTGGCCGCCAAGCCGGTCTGCAGGTCCATCACACCTGAACTGGGCGAGGAGCTCATCCCAGTGCAACTGGGTGTTGGCATGTCCGGTGGCTCTGGGATGGGGGGGGGGGGAACATACAACCAAGCAGTTCTTCAGCAGTTGCCCACAGGAACTGGAATTCAGTGACTCCAGGCACCTCATAGTCAAAGTAATGCCTTTCACTGCCTACGCCGTGACCATCTGTTTGATGCCTGTCTCAGCTGAGCCCCGTCTATCTACCCGCTGGCCTACCTGTCATATAGAGCCCCGAACATAATCCTTGCTGCTGATATGGTCATACCTTCAGGCACTGGGCTCCAACGGGGTGACGCTTTGGGCCCCGTCCTATTTGTTCTTGGCATAGACCACATTGTTCGGAGTATCCCGGTCCCTTTCAATGTTTAGTACCTGGATGATGCTACGTTGGGCGGGCCCGTGGAGATCGTTTGCCACGACCTACAATCGGTGGTTCCTTCTCTGGCGCGAATCGGCCTCTAGGTCAACTCGTCCAAATCGGAGGTGGTGAATGTCAACCAATATGCTGAGAGTTTTGCAGCCTCCGTCTCGCATTTGCGGTCTATTCTCCTCCAGGTACAGGTGAACCCTAAAGAGGATGTCTTCATCCTCGCGTCACCGATCCACTCGCCGGCCATCCGCTCCACTATCAGGTCCAGGCTCCAGCAACTCAAGACACTCACGAGCTGAATGGGCATGATTGGTGCCCACCCAGCCCTCTTCCTGTTGCGGAACTGCTTTGCCATGCCGAAGCTCCTCTATACTCTTCGTAGCGCTCTGTGCTACAGCCACGTATTTCTCCTTGCTGACCCCGACACTTGTATCTGAGCGGCAGCAATGCAATGTCAGGTGATTAACATACCTAACCTTTGAGGAGAACATGCTGACAGAAGTTGCATATCCAACTACTAATGATTTCATCAAGACTGTGAGAACAGCCCTTCCGGAGCTGACGCTTCAGTTGTTTATATTCTCAACGTCATTCCTCAAAAGCTTTGCAACTGTCCTTTATGCGCTTTATGCGGTATTGTTGCAATTTGCCCAAACTCTCTTTTCAGAGTTTTCCGAAGATAACAGAGGCCTTCTGGATGCGCAGATATATTTCAGCATCCAAGGAGCCATCATTTGAGAGTGTGCTACCCAAATAGACAAATTGATCTACTACTCCCAACCTGGTTCCACAACCATGATATGGGGTTCAGTGTATGGTTCTCAAGAAGCAGGGGTAAACATTACTTTGGTCTTTTTAAGGCTGATTGTAAGCCCAAATGCTGTGCACGAGAATGAGAAACGGTCCATAATGTGTTGCATGTCAGCTTCTGTGTGTGCTAGGAAGTCAGCGTCGTCGGCGTAAAGAAGGTCCCTGATCAAAGGTTTTGTCTTGGCATTAAACCATCTTAAGTTGAAAACCTTTCCATTGGTTCTGAACCGTAAGAGAATGCCTCTGTCACAATCATGAAAAGTGTGTGTGAGCAAGGCAGCAAAGAAAATGGAGAAAAGCGTAGGAGCAGGAATATCACTTTGCTTTACGCCGTTGTCAATTGGGATTTCCCCAGATAGTTGACCATTGAAGGTAACCCAAGCTTTCATATTTCTGTGCAGCTGCTTTAGCATACTCACAAAATTGGGTGGACATCCTACTTTTCCAAGTATTATCCAGAGTACCTCTCCGTTAACTGTGTCGAGAGCCTTCGTTAGGTCGACAAAAAATTGATATAGGACACACTGCTCAATGCATTTTTCTTGTATTTGTCTTACAGAGAAAATCATGTCAACTGCTCCCCTTCCTCCACAAAAACCACTCTTCGATTCTGGGATAGCTATAGGACAGATATCCTCCTCCAGACTGTTGAACAAAAGTCTTGCAAGAACCTTGCCAACAGCTTCCAACAAAGTGGTGCCACGGTTTCCACATATCAATTTTTCCCCTTTGCCTTTGTATAATTGTTTCTACTTTTGGCACAAGGCCGGCAATTACAGAGTGCATTACTGGTACTTTATTTTATCGACCTCGTAAGGATGAAAGCAAAGTTAACCTCGACGGTATTATAACTCAGACCGTAAAGAGACGTAACTATGCTGGAAAGCATTATATAATTGTTTCTACGTTAGGCACAAGGCCAGCAATTAATCCAGTGCATTACTGGTACTTTATTTTATCGACCCCGTAAGGATGAAAGGCAAAGTTAACCTTGGCGGGATTTGAACTCAGAATGGCAAGGGCCGTAACTTTATACGTCAAAACATGGCGTCCGACCCTCTACCAATACTGCCAATAATGATAACAAAATACTGTTTATCCAGGCTTGCGGAACTGGGGTCGCGTTCCAGCAATCAGTGATGAAGTTGTTTATTGCTTCTGTTACATTATCACTACCGACTTTCAGCAGTTCGAATGAGATACCATCTGGACTTGGTGCCTTGCCAGACAGAGTTAACCTGCTTGACTGCAAGCTTTATCTCATCAGCAGAGGAAAGTCGATCCATACGGTGGACTGTTTCACATTGAAGAAGGCCCTCTATTATTCCAAAATTGACTGCTGATGGTTTGTCAGACAGGTCAGTAAAATGTTCCTCCCAACGCTGAAGGATTTTTGATGGCTCTTTGGTGATGATATTGGCATTGTCTTTAGATCTCAGAGGAGTTACTGAGGATATTGGTGGGCCAAAGACTTGGCGTATCAATGAGTAAAATGACTTCGAATCTTTCGTGTTAAAAGCCTGTTGGATTTCCGAAGAGATGTTACTCCACTTCTCATTTTGCATCCTGCGCAGTTCGCGTTGCAGTGATGCCTCGTGATCTATGTAGACTTTCCTGACAGCTGGTTGTGCTACGGGATTCTGATTCAGAAGTTTTTCATAGAGAGTGTGCTTGGTTTTCAGATGCTGATTGATATTAAGATTGTTGTCATCGAACCAGTCCTGGTCTTTCTTGGTTCTGAAGCCAAGTACCTCAACTCCCACTGAGTAAACTTTATCTCTAAAGTTTTCCCAGGTGCCTTCAAAGACCATCAAATCTTTCAGTTAGGGTAGCATGTACATCTGCTTGTGTCAATTTGGTGACATCAATGCGTTTCGGTATTTTCACTCCACTAATACAAATTCTTTTGTGAATACTCATCTCGAACTTTCCTCGCACTAATTTGTAGTCGCATTCTGCACTACGCAACACACGCACTATACATACATCTCTTCCATCTCGTTTAAGAGTGATGATGAAATCAATCATGCGTCCATGCTTGGATTTGGATGATATCAGGTATATTTATATTTGACCTTCTGACGGAAAAGAGTGTTGCAGACGGTTAAGTTGAGTTCTGAGCAGAGTTCAAGCAACCTCGGGTCGCTGGTGTCCATTTTACCAATACCAAATGGATCGAGGGCGCCCCATGTCTCGTGATCACTACCCACACGAGCATTAAAATCACCGAGAAGTAATAATTTATCGTCAGCAGGTGTGCATGCAATGGCAGCACGAAGAGACTCATAGAAAGAATCAATGACCATCTCACTGGACTATAGGTTTGGTGCATAAACAGATAAAAGTGTTACATAACAGTCATGTCTCAGAGGAATACAAAGCTTCATAATGCGATCGGTTACACCAATAGGACATTCCATACGATCAAGCAGGGGTGTTCTAATGGCAAAGCCAACACCGCCCTCTCTCCGTTTAGCTATGGGTTTACCTACCCCAAAACGAGAGAAGCCTGATGATGTTTTGGACTTGGTGTTAAACAGTCTTAGATTAAATACTTTGCCAGAAGTTCTAATTCACAAGTATACACCGATTTAGAAGGCTTGGAATGCATATGTCAGCACCCCGGCAAAGTAGATGGAGAACAGAGTGGATGCAAGTATGTCGTCTTGCTTCACACCATTTTCCACTGATATTGGCTCTGACAGTGTCCCTTTGAAGTTCACTTTTGCTTTCATATTTTTATGGAGTTTTTTTTAATATTCCAACAAATTCATGGAGGAATACAAGTTTCCCTAATATAACCCACAATGCACTACCATTAACAGTATCGAAGGCTTTGGTAGGGTCTGCAAATACTTGGTATAGTGACACTTGTTGCTCAACACATTTCACTATAAGCTTTTGGGCTGAGAAAATCATGTCCATAGTACCCCGGCCAGCTCTGAATCCACACTGGGTCTCAGGGATGACAACAGGGTAGATCCATTTTATTAGATGATTCAGCAAGACATTGGATAAGACTTTCCTACTGATTCGAGCAGACTTATACCATGACAATCACCACATTCCGAATTGGAGCCCTTGCCCTTGTAAATCGAGAGTCTATGAACGGCTGTAGCAGTAGACCTTAACTCATCAATGGTTGGATCATTGATCTGTTACAGTCTCTTTTTGAGGCAGTCCATTAATACTTTCCTCATCAACTACTGATGGGTTGTCAAACAGATATTTAAAGTGTTTAGTCCACTGATTCATGATTCCCGTTGGATCTACGATGAGGGCGTTCCCATCTTTTGACTTCAATGGTACCACTTTTTAGGGCTGTGGACCAACAACCTTGCCTTATTTTGCTGTATAATGCCTTCAAGTCTCTGCAGCTATAAGCCCTATGCATCTCTTTTGAAACTTCACACCACCAGTTATTCTTTATCTTTCGAGTTTTACATTGCAGTTTGATTTGCCGTTTTGAAGCTCACTAGAGTTCATGACTAAAGATGTGAACAAAAGTGTCATGGTGATAGAGGAGGAGAATCTTATGGAAGACACACAAGAACAAAGAACTGTAAGTAACTACTATAACCTCATGTCTGTAATATTCTGTTTGACAGTTTTGTGATATGATATACTTCAAAAGGCAGGTGAAACATGCTACAGAAGATGTCAGTAGAATCTGGCTAGAAGACAAAGGAAGCCATTCCTACTAAGTGTTAAAAGAAGAAATAATGGATGAAAGTTTTGTTAAAGAGAGTAGAGAAAGCAAGGATGATGAAAATGGTGACCCCACCCTCCTTGTGAAGGATATCCAATTCTCTGTTATATATGTGAGAACCCCTGATGGTAAAATTTTGAACATTGATTTATCAACAGAAACTAAAACTCAACTCATTCTTTGAGTGCCAGTTTGTTCCAACCCTGCTGCAGCTGTTATGCTGACTGATATTGATGACTCACCTTCTGTTAGTCACATCTAATGAGGAGGAGGTGGTGGTGGTAAGGAAAACAAATAAATATTCGTTAAAAGACTCCAGTTGTATTTTCGATTTCTTCTCCTTATATATATATATATATATATATATATATATATATATATATATATATATATATATATATATATATATATATATATATATATATTGGAAAATATGAACAGGAACAAAACAGAGAGGCAGTACAACGAATGTTTATTAATTTCACGCTCTTTAGAGTGGGCTGGCGGTGGGGAACGACGTTTCGGGCATAAGCCCTTCTTCAGGTGAAAAGTGTGTGGGAAGAGAGTTCAAAGCGTGTGTAGGGGAGTGGTGGAGAGACATATAGCAAAAAGGGGGTGGGAGGAAACGATGCAAATGAAATTAAAAATAAAAGCATGATCAAAATAAAATAAAATTAAAATGGGGTAAAACAGGAGGTGGAAGGATGTGGGGCGTGTAGGGGTGGTGGCGGGTGGAGTGGGGAGAGGGAGACGGGGTGTCCGAGCGGGGAGGGCTGAAGGTGGTGTGTGTGTGTAGGTGTACGGGTGTGTGTGTGTGTGTGTGTATGTGAAAGCAAGGGTTTGGGGAAGAACGGGGTTGCATGTTCAGGAAGAGGTGTGTGTGGGGTAGGGTGTAGGTCGGAGTGTGTGTGCGTGTGTGGATAGAGGGGTGGGGGAGAGGAATCCGGAGGCTGAATGTGTAAATATGTGGTGGAACGCATGTGTGTGTGTGGTGTTTAAGCGTGTTGTGGGTGTAGATATGTTGTTTACTCGAGAGAAGACTACGTTGGTACGCTCACGTGATGCGCATGAAAGACGACAACTGTATAAAAAAGTGCAGGGCGATAAAAATAGACGGTAGCCATTTTTGGGGGTGTGTGTGTGGGTGAGTTATAAAAGTGATTCCGTAAGAAGATGTGGTGGAAGGGTTAGTAAAATCCTAGGATGGTAGTTGATTCCGCGGTCAAGGTCCACATACGAGTAATCCGTGAAGAGATTGGTCGGAAGAGGGGAGATGTGGGGTGCGCGCGCAACAGGAAGTGGTCAAGGCAGTAGTAGTGCTGTGTGTCTGTGTGTGCTGGGAGGTGGTCAGAGGGAATAGCAGCAGTAGGGTGGAATGGTAAAGGGGCGAGGATGGGTAGGTGTGAAAGTTGGAGTGAGGAGGGTGTGTGTGTGTATTAGTAGAGGTGTTAGTGGGATGAGTGAGTGTTTGAGAAAGGGTGTGGGTGGAGCGGGGAGAGAAGGGTGTGGGGTTCGATGGAGGGAGTGTGGTGTACTGGTGTGTGTGTAGTTTGATGAAGGGGGTGTTAGTGGGTGTTAGTATACAGGAGGTGGAGAAAGGGTTGAATGCGGGTGTGAGTGGGGGTCAGTGATGTTAGTTGCGTGTGGGGTGGGTGGTGTAAGTGGGTGCGTGTGTTCGTGTGCTTGGGGTCAAGGGGTGTTAGTGATGTTAGTTGCGGGGTGGATGTGTGGGGGTGAGGGTTAGTGGTGGTAGTAGGGTGTGTGTTTAGTGTGAGCGCGTGTATATATGTGCCGGTGGGTGTGTGCGTGTGATAAGGAGGGGGAGAAGAAGGGAGGGATGTTAGTATGTTAGTTGGGGAAGGGTGGTCGGATGAGGGGTGGAGTGGAGGTGTTAGTATTGTTAGTTGTGGGGTGGCCGGTGAAAAGGAGGGGTGTGTTAGTGGTGTTAGTGGGATATATGTGTGGGGGGAGGGGTGCGGTCGAAGGCTAAAGGAATAAGGGTGTGGAGTTCAGGCCGGGGGGAGTGTGGGTCTGTAAGATGAAGATGGATCTTTGTTCAACTCTGAGGAGATTGGCGGGTGTTCCTTGGCATTGGAGTAGGCCACAGACTGTGAGATGGCGTACCGAATGTCCAGGCGCACCAAAGTGGCAGGCGATGGAGGAACTACCACCGAGACGAATATCCCGGAGGTGCTCAGTGAATCTGTCCGCCAGGCGACGTCCCGTCTGTCCGACGTAAGTCGCGCTGCACTCCGTGCAGCGAAGTCCGTAGACTAGGTTGGAGGAGGTGCAGCGGAAGGCATGCCGGACAGAGAGAGAGTGGCCGTTGGGACCCTGGAAGGTGGTGGTGTTGGTGATGTGGGGGCAGGTGTTGCAGCGGGGCCTACAACAGGGAAAGGAACCGGGGGGGAAACAGAGCGTGGGTTGGGGGGTAGGGAGCTGTGGACGAGGAGGGTACGGAGATTGCGTGCGCGTTTGAAGGAGGGGAGTGGTGGGGTTGGGAATATGTGGGCGGTGGAGGGGTCGGACTGGAGGCGTCGGAAGAGGCGGCGGATGGTGCGGTGGAGGGGTAAGGTGGAGGGGTGGTAGGTGATGGGGAAGGGGAGACGGTGGGTGGGTGTGCGGTAGCGTGGGGTGAGGGTGGTGGAGCGGGGGACAGCACGGGCGCGGGTGAGAGCGGTGTAGACGAGAGAGGGGGGTAACCTTTGCGGATGAAGTGGCTGACTAGGGAAAGGGCCTGGGACTCGAAGTCAGCATTACGGCTACAGAGGCGGCGGATCCTGAGAAGTTGGGAGTAGGGAATTGAGTGTTTAGTGTGGGTGGGGTGGGAAGAGGTGAAGTCGAGGTAAGAGTGGGAGTCGGTGGGTTTGAAGAAGGCGGAGGTGACGAGGGAGTGGTGGGAGGGGTCGAAGGCGACGGAGTTGTCTAAGAAGTGGACGTGGGTGGTGGAGATAGAGGTGGTGAAGTGGAGGGAGGCGTGGAAGGAGCAGAAGAGGGAGGGGTGGAAGGAGCAGAAGAAGGAGAGAAAGGAGTGGAACTGTTCTCGGGTGAGGGTCGTGGCTCCGATACAGTCGTCGATGTAACGACCGTACAGTTCGGGCGTGCGGCCGGTGTACTGGGCAAAGATTTGGGCCTCAACATGGCCACCAAAAAGGTTGGCATTGTTCGGGCCCATTCTTGTACCCATGGCTACCCCGTGACCTGTTGGTAAAACTCACCCGAGAAGGAGAAACAATTGAGGGTGAGGACCAGCTCGGCGAGGCGAAGGCTGGTGGGGGTGGAGGGAATGGGGGAGGGGCGAAGATCGAGGTAGTGTTTGAGGGCGCGTACGCCGTCGGCGTGGGGGATGACGGTATAGAGGGACTTGATGTCTAGGGTGAAGAGGAAGGGCTGTGGGCCGGGTGGGTAGGTGAAGAAGTCGAAAAGGCGAAGGGCGTGGTTGGTGTCGGAGATGTGGGAGGGGAGGGTGGTGACAAGGGGGGCGAGGATGGTGTCGAGAAAGACGGAGATGAGTTCGGTGGGGCAGTTGCAAGCAGAGACGATGGGGCGGCCGGGGTTGTCGGGTTTGTGGAGTTTGGGGAGGAAGTAGATGGTGGGGGTGCGGGGGGTGCGGACGATGAGGTGGGAAGCGGTGGAGGGGAGGAGAGAGGAGGAGACAAGGGGTCGGATGGTGGAGGAAACTTGTTGTTGGTAGAGGGGTGTGGGATCGGAGGGTAGAGGGCGGTAGAAGAGGGGGTTACGGAGCTGCCTGAGGGCTTCGGCAGTGTAGAGGTCCGTGCGCCACACCACCACGGCGCCTCCCTTGTCCGCCGGTTTGATGACGATGTCATCTCGGCTATGGAGGGAGTGGAGAGCGAGGAGTTCGCCCCGTGAGATATTATTCCGTTTGGAACGGTGGCGGAAGTCGAAACGATTTACGGCGCTACGGCTGGCATCGACGAACGATTCCAGGGTGCTAAATTGCCCTAGGGCCGGCGTCCAGGAAGATCGTTGAGAAACGGGTCTGGGGCGAGAAACGAGTCTGGGGCGTCCGGCGCCGGTGGCGTTCGGCCGAAATGTGCCTGTAGCTTCGTGCGTCGCACGAATCGCTCGACTTCCGTTCGGGTGCGGAGTGTGGGGTATGAAGCAAAGGCCTCTACTAAGGAGTGAGCGCTCAGGTGCGGAGAGGGGAGGTCAGGGGGTATGGTGACAACAAGTGGTGGGGTTTGGGTTTGTGGGGGGAAGGGAGCGTGTGGTGAGGTGGAGGGTGGAGATTGGGTAGGGGTGTGGGTGGAGGGAGGGGGGGGGGGGGAGTGGTGGGCTCATTTGGTGGATGGGGGTGGTTGGGAGGAGTGAGTGTAGCTTGCGGGCTTTGGTGGAGCTGAGGAAGGAGAAGAGGTCGTGGTTGTGGTTTTGGATGAAGGAGAGGATGGCTTGGGCATATATATATATAGATATATATGTTTATTTTTATTTTTATTATGTTTTCATTTGTACCGTTTCCTCTCACCCCCTTTTTTCTAAATGTCTCTCCTCTACTCCCCTACACACCCTTGGAACTCTCTTCCCACACACTTTTCGCCCGAAGAGGTGCTTATGCCCGAAACGTCGGTCCCCACCACCACCCCATTCTCAAGAGCGTGAAACTAATAAACCTTTGTTCGTACTGTCTCTCTGTTTTGTTCCCGTTCCAATTTTCACGATATATATATATATATTTTATATATATATATATATATATATATATATATATATATATATATATATATATATATATATAAAGAATTAATATATCTAGTAACATATATATACACAGATGCATACTTATGCTAGCAAATATATAGGTTTTGTCTTAGTAACTTTGTGGTTCAATGCATGGGGATGCAGAACAATAATATGAGAGACGTAAAATAAGAAAATTATAAAATTAACTAACTTACTTACTAAAATTTATATATATATAAAATTTATGTATATATATATATATATATATATATATATATATATATATATATATATATATATACTTATATATATATATACAGGGAGTGTAACGTGAGGTTACTCTAGGTTCACCCAGGTGAGCACTCGATGTTTAGGTTCATGTCAGTGGAGTTTAGGAATGTTTTGGCATATACGATAGGTGGGGTGGGGTGAGTGTAGTGACGAGGTAGTGGTGAGGAGCAATGGTTGATGTGAGTGGCAGGGTGTGGTGTTTTGGCTTGCCCTAGGTATGTCGGCGTGTACGTGGTGAGGTGTATTGTGTGGATGTGGTCGGGCTTTGCGTGATATGATGAAAGAATGCGGTGTAGGAGGTTTAAGCTGGTCATCAGTTTGTGACGGAGTAGTGGGTATGTTATCCTGTTTAGACATCGTTAAAGGGGATATGCACTAAAAGGAATTAATGAAGTGATGCGTATGGTATGTGGTTAGTTTATGAACATACATATAAATTAATATATATATATATAAATGAGGAGTTATGGTATGGGGCTAGTATTTGTGAAGTCTATAAAGAACATGTTTATAGAAAATGCTGTAAAATTTCAAGCCCTACAATACCAACCTGCAAACACAAAGACAATACAACAAAGCTATACTGGACAGGAATGGATCAAAATCCCCCTGTCGAAATCGATACGAGACCTGGAGATAGACATGGGCGATGATGCATTTTTTTCTTCACACATCATGAGGCTGGTGACAATATGCAGGCGGCAAGTTGTGTATATCTTGAGCACTTTCCGGACAAGAGACCGAGAGACCATGTTGGTACTATGGAGGATATTTGTCCTAAGCCGCCTGGACTACTGTTCCCAGTTGTGGTCACCCCATAGTGTCAAACTAACCACGGAGCTTGAGGCAATACAATGAAGCTACACCAAGAGGATTGCCACGATGAAGGAGATGGGCTACTGGGAGAGGCTTAAATAACTGAAACTCTACTTTTTGGAACGAAGACGGGAGAGATACGCAGTGACATACATATGGAAAATCTAGCACCAAACTTAGGCATTGAGAGCTGGACCAACCACCGAATAGGACGTCACTGTGCGGTGCCAAAGGTCCCGTCTTTTACATATAGAATAAGGAACAGATATTGCAATTAACCTGGGGTTTAAAGGCCCTCAACTCTTCAACAAGTTGCTAATGGATTTGAGAGATCTGCTTGGTGTGGACGTGGATATTTTCAAGAAACATCTTGACACCCTGCTATCCGGGATCCCGAATGATCCCGCAGCACGATACGAAGGTAACCTAAGTGCAGCAGCAACGAACTCCCTCTTGCCCAATGGCCAGCCAACACAGGCTGGGGATAGAATCTGTATCAACAAGAGCGGGACCCCAGCATGGCCTCAGCCGGATGGCTGGGACAGATAAAAGAGTAAAAGAGTATATATATGTAGCTAAATCTGTCCACGCTTTGAACCTTGGGTGACACCTGAAAGTCAAATTCTAGGTCACCATCCTTTCTCGGTGTAGACAGGTTCATGCGCGGGCTATCCCTTCGAGGTGGGAGACAGAATGCGACAGATATATAAAGCCTGTATCATCCCACGTTTACACAGAGAGATGGGAGCACCACGATACAGACAAGCTATGTGAATGATTCACCGCTACCTTCAGGCCGCAGAGGTCTACAGACCATTAATCTCTCTCTCTCCTGGTCGCAGACTACACCAGCCTCATAAACCAACAACAAAATAACATTGTCAACCTTCGCAACTCGTGGTAACTTGTTTATTGTTCTTTTTGACTGAAGCGAAGTAAACCTTTTTACATATAAAGTAAATCGCTATTCTTGTTATTATCTCTAACAACCACCACTAATACCTTCGTTACCAACTACAAATACCCCTCCTTAAATATATACCCTTGCTCATGTCCAACACTTGCTAGCAGGATGCGGGTTAAGTGGACGTTAAAACGACACATTGATGATGATGGAGAGAGAGAGAAAGAGAGAGAGACTGATTTCTGTTATTGGGGTGTTATATTTTGCAAGGCACTTTTCTTCCTTTGATGTTTTTATTGGAAATGTTAAGAAAATCTTCATATTTTTCATAATTTTTATGTTTGATTTATTTTACTACTGAAAAGTCATTTTCCATAGAACTTTCGTTAGTTGCTAAAGTTTACATAAGACCCTTTAACAAATTTCTATGCAATTCCTAATAATATTTAAGTATAAATGTAGATCGAATGGCTAAAGGGTCCACCAGAGTAAAATAAGAATTAAAAGGGTCCATAGGTAACAAAAAGTTTGTGAAACTCTGGTCTAGATATTTACCAGTATAAGTGAGTAATATTTACTAGTAATGTAATTATAAGTGGTTCAAAGTAGTGTTAGGAGGGCGGGGAAATGAGGTGTGATGGGATAGACATAAGATCAGAGGAATAGATTTGAGATAGTTGTTTCTACTTTTGGCACAAGGCCATCAAATTATCAAATTACACAGTGTATTACTGGTACTTTATTTTATCGATTAATAAGGATTGAAATGAGTTGAAATGAAAATATAAGGAGATAAAGCACATATTTACCAGTGTCCTCGCCTCCAATAAGCAGTGGGAATTGTTTTCATCTAATAATCAGTCTATAGTTTCTTAACCCATTCGACTACTAATTATCTATATATTAAAGAGAAATGTTTATTAGCTGGTTGGTTGCGCGAAGACTACACACACACACACATACATCTAGAGAGAGAGAGAGAGAGAGAGAGTGAGAGTAAAAGAGAGAGAGAGAGAGAGAGAGAGAGAGAGAGTGAGAGTAAAAGAGAGAGAGAGAGAGAGAGAGAGAGACGTCCCACAAAAGTATTTGATTTTATAGAACAAAGAAAAAAATTGATACTATTTGAAATGAATCTACGGTCTATATTAAGTTAGCTTTTTGAGGACAGTGTCATGTTATTATTGACCTAATTATTATTGACCTATGAGCGGTGGATTTACAATAACAGTAGAGTGTCGGATGCGATGCTTTGCGGCACAGAGTTACGGCTCTTTATGATATGATTTCAAATCCCGCCGAGGTTAGTTTTGTTTTTCATCATTACGGGGTCGATAAAATAAAGTACCAGTAATGCACTGGGATAATCGCTGGCCTTGTGCCAAAAGTTGAAACAATTATTGACCAAATTCAGATGACACAGTGTCAACCAATTCTCTAAAGCTGCTATTTGCATGTATTTCTATTCTTTTATATTGCTTTGTATTGTTGGTTTTTTCACGATAATTTCCAAGGAAATTAATTCCATCATGTCACCAAAACACCACTCATCTAGCCCTGGGTACAATGTCCGCCAAATGGTTGCCTTGAACCATGTACATTTAAAATCCTCATCGCCATTTTGCAATTGTTTTCCATGCTTGCACGGGTTATGCGGTTCTTTTCCAACACAGCATACAGCACTTCTGTAGGTCAAGGAAGGTATAGGCAGAAGTTGTGAGAGGCGATCTCAAATCATTGAAGATCACAGTCTCTCTCTCTCTCTCTCTCTCTCTCTCTCTCTCTCTCTCTCTCTCTCTCTCTCTCTCTCTCTGTATATATATATATATATATATATATATATATATATATATATATATATATATTGTTATACTTTGGAAGGGTCATGTTGCCAATAAGAAGAAACACACGCACCAGTTACTTCACTCCAATTTATTATAAATAAAATTTATAAATTTAACAAATTTGTAAATTTCCGGTTGGTTGGTTGGTTCCACAACCGGACGGTTGTTCATATATTGTCAAAGTTCTTTCGTCACACGTTCTGGGACCTCTTCAGTGACTGGGATTCTTTTCTTGGTTTTGTGCCTCTCCTTTGTTCTGTCCTACGCCATCTTGTTTTTGTGTGTGTTGTGTGCTTAGTTTGCCCATGTGTTACATCCGTGTGTCTGTGTGTGTTTTTATTTGTTTATTTATTTGTTTATTTACATGTTACTAGTTGGTTGTTTGTTCTATGTGTGTGTGTTTTCATTTTGTCCTTAATTGTAAGTTGTGATGTTGCTATTCCACTCATATTTTCTATTTAATTTTGGTTGTAATTCTTTTATGTTTATTGCCTCTGTAATTTGTCTAAACATTGCGTCTTTTCTGTGTGTAGATTCTATTTTTATTTCTATGTTCTCTAATTTACCCTTGTGTTCTATTTTAGCATGTTGGTAGAGTACAGATGATTCTTTACTATCTGGAAGTTCTCGCCAGTGTTCATTTATCCGTTCCCCTACACTACGAGCTGTCTCACCTATGTACACTATATTCTTATCTTTACATTGTCCCTCAGTACATCTTATGCTATATACTATGTTTCTAGTTTTGCAGTTAATATGGGGGATTAGTTTACAGATTATGCATTTATTATCTATACAGGGAGGTCTTTGAAAAGGGTATGTACTGCCCTTTTTTGTATGTGTGTATGCACGTATATATTAATGTGTAGGTCTGTATATATATATATGTAGATATGTATATATAAGTGTATGTATATGTATGTGTGTATATGTTTGAGTAGGTTTGTATTTATATATATATATATATATATATATATATATATATATATATATATATATATATATATATATATATTGATATATATATATATATATATTGATAAATATATATGTGCATGTATGCGTGTACGTACATATGTATATATATATATATATATATATATATATATATATATGTGTGTGTGTGTGTGTGTGTGTGTGTGTGTGCGTGTGTGTGTGTGTGTGTTTCCTCTATGTGTGTGTTGTTTTTCAATGTATGTATACTTACCTTTTTCAATTTTATATTTTTTAAAATATTTTTCTATAGATTTTGAATGTTTACGTAAATATCTAGATTTGATTTTATGAGGAAATAGATTACTATTTATGTGTATCTATGTATGTATGTATATATATATGTGGGTGTATTGGTGTGCGGGTGTGAATGTGTATGGATTTTTACGTGTGTGTATGGGAATATGCATAACTATATATCTGTGTTAGATACGCATTTATGGCTTTATTGTTTATGTATGTGTTTGTATATATGAATACATGTATGAGTATGTAAATATGTATGTTGGTGTATAGATGTATGTGTATATATGTATTAGTATATGTGAGTATCTATATATGTGTGTGTGTGTATATGTATGTATATATATGTGTAAGTATATGTGTGTATTTATGTATGTGTATATGTATATACATTTGTGTGTATATGTGTATGTATATATGTATATTTATATATACATACTGCCTGCTGTTGAACATCATCTGGTTTGCCAGCACAGTGATCGAGTCTGCCTGAGTAAAGCTGGTTTGACTAGACACGAACAAAGTCATATCAGTAGACCACATATAGATTATTATTTGAAAATGTGTAAGGAATGTGCTAGCATGGGAGGTCTTAAAAGACACATGAGAACACACATCCAGAACAAAGCAATGGAAAGCCCAGGAGGAGCATACAGTTACCAGAGGGTGCAAGAGGGTGAAACCTACAGTTACCAGAGGGTGCCAGAGGGTGCAAGGCTTTGGCTGGTTTAAAGAGCCACATTCGTGCCTCACATTTTTGAGCATTTTATCGGGCGATGGCAATGCTCGAACACGAGTTTGCACCCATCATCATATATATATATATATATATATATATATATATATATATATATATATATATACGCGTGTGTGTATGCGTGTGTGCGTGTGTGTGTGTGTGTGTGTGTGTGTGTGTGTGTGTGTGTGCGTGCGTGTGTGTGTGTGAATAGATGATAAATATAAAAAATATTATAAAAGATGAGAAGGAAAATTTACTTGCACCTTAACACATAATTTGCTCCTACACCAGTTGAGCGCTTACTGCGGATCGCCATGGAGAAGTTTCAGAACACCTCCTCGCTGAAAGACATCCCGACCCCTTCTAACAGCGCAAACATGTGCCTGCCCATTCAACATTCCGATTCTTTATTTGGGTGCATGGGATGGCGTGCTTTCCACTCTGACAGAAAGACTTCACACCAAACACAGGAGTACTCTGGAGCCCGCCTTAAACGAGCATTTAATTCTAGGAGGCACCCACCACATAACGGATTACTGGACAACTTTGAGAGCCGGATCATTAATATGGTCCGGAACATTAAATACAGGATAAATACCACACGGGACAATGCCTATCCCAACGAACCTAACTCCCGGATTAACCACATGGGAGTGTGCCCGCATATACTAGTGCCCTCGGATAAAACTGGTAATCTCACAAGACATATAATGACTGCATTAGAAAGGAAATTAGAAAAAATTACAGGACTACGTAACACGACAACCTTAATAGAATTAATGCTGTGACTAAGAAGTTAATGACGGAGCTAGAAATAGACGATAGGGGGGAGCCTTATGTACTTGGGAAACCCAGGATCTCTAGCAAGGACCATAAGCCAAACTTTAGGACTAATCTTCCCCTTAGGTTAATATCACCCTCTAAGTCGGACTTAAGTAGAGTCAGTAAGAATATCATAGATAGAATATTACCCTAACTAAGGAGGAGAAAAAGTAAACTTAGCTTTTAGACCTCAACTAAGGAAGTGATAGACTGGTTCTCGAACTAGATAGCAAACAGGAATTAATGTTCATACAACTGGACATAGCGAGTTATTACGCGTTGATCCTCCCAGTAATCGTAAATAAGGCCCTCACGAATGCTATGAGTAAATCTAGCCTCATGAGAAGGGTGGTGGACATAATAAGAGCTGCTAGAAAAACACTCATTCAATACGACGGTATGCTGTGGGAGCGTAGGGATAGACCCGACAGTTTCGACATAACTATGGGATCTAGTGACTCCGTACAGGTGACGGACGTAGTGGGAATTTTCCTCCTGCAACAGTTGTCAGAGGAAATTCCCGAGGTGGGGAGGATTGTACAGAGACGATGCTCTTTTTACGTTCCGCTCACTCAACCCTAACCAACTAGAGAGAATACGGAAACGTATTAGATATATTTTCTAAACAGTATGGATTGACGGTAAAGATAGACACGGACGGCGAACTTCCTAGATGTAACCTTAGAGTTGGACACAGGCATTTACCGACCGTATCACAAACCAAATGAAAATTTACAATACGTAAACAGACAATCGAAACACCCCAAGACAATAATTAATTCTTTAGTTAAGGGGGTTTCAAACTGAGTGTTTAGCTCGTCGGCCAATGCCGAAGTGTTCAGACAGCATGCGGAATATTATAATTAGGCACTGCCTAGGGCTGGTTATACAGAGGGCATTGATTACACCCCAGATACGGACAGACCTAGACGCTAGGTACCCGAGTAGTAGCAGTATAGGCAACAACAGGCGTATTAACCACGGACAAATATGCAATGATAGATCCCCGGCCAAGACTAGTGGAAGGGATACCAACACGACAGTTGAATATATTTCGACACGGAGGAATGATAGGACGCACAACATGAGAAACAAAGCTCACTTCAGTACCATACAGGAAGGTAGGAATGTTAGAAGTAGGGACAGCACACGGTCAACTCGTATCGGACTGATAGATCTAGCAATGTTAAGAATATAAGTGTAAGCCACAGCACACAACACGACAATGCACCTATACCAACAGTGCATAGACGACACGCTAGGATTAAATCGAAGAATATTACGTGGTTCAATGCGTCTTACTCTAAGCACGTACGGACCAACATACGCGGGATATTCTGCGTGTATATATGTATCTATATGCCTATACATACACTCTGATCATTAATTCCTTATAACATGAGTCCCCTTAACAATCCATTACCACACTTAACGCCCCACCCTAAACACCGCATCCTTTCATCCAGTATCATAAACCGCACCACCACCACACAGACACCCCACACAAAAATACGCCCCAACTACACGACAAACTGTCTAGCGACAATCAGCACACCGTACACCGCCACCCACCTCCACCTATATCCGGCACCACAAACTAATCATCCCCGCACCCATCCTCACATACACTACAGGAACCCCCCCCCCCCCTAATTAACACACCAATCAAAACAAATCTCACTGACCAGCACAGGACATCAGACTTTCTCATACGCCATGTATATTTTCATTACCACTAAAAGGGGTCTGACGAGCCGTGGATTACAGAGTCGGGCTATATCGATACAGATCGAACTTTCAGCTGACATGTGGTGAAACGCGCGTCACCAACCAATAAACGTAATGAAGGAGTACCCACTCGTCTTGTTTTATTTTATATATATATATATATATATATATATATATATATATATATATATATATATATATATAGAGAGAGAGAGAGAGAGAGAGAGAGAGAGAGTATTTACGTATCGAGAGAGAGAGAAAAAAAGGAAGGATAGGTGATACATGGAGTTATTTGCCAAATAGCGTATGCAGAAGGTGCTCAATACTAGTGCCGGCAGTCTTAAATATTAGAAGTGTTAATATTTAGTGGGCGAGAGTTAGCAGAGCGTAAGCACGTGGAAAAGTAAGAAATCGGAGAACAGACCGTTAATACATGTTTATTTAAAACTGCACCTACGTACGTTTCGCCCGGATGGGCTTTTCAAGGGCATAAATAACTAAAAGTGTTCCTTACATAGCCCGGAAAGTGTTTTGGGGGGTAAGTTCACGTCATAGTTCTTTCTTCGCAAAACGCGTGTTTTGATTTTGCAGTAGGTCAAGGGAGGTAACTCTGGCTGATGTTAGGGCAGTCTTTCCCGGACAAATTTTTTATCCGTTACAAGATGTGGTTACAACCCTACCATTGTCGATATGCACAGGGTCAGGTAATCAACGCTTATTTTGAGACGTTTGTTAACTGCACCTGCCCGCCTGAGTCATTTGAAGCTGGGTCTGGGATGTATGGTTAGTTTCCGGATGCTTTTTGCAGCGTCTGCCCGCCGGGGTGTTTAAAGCTTGTTGCAGGGAGACCCGGTACACGGTTTCACTCCTCATCCTTATCCCATCTGAAGAAGGATATTTTTAAGCGATGTGTACAGCTTACCGTCGTTTCGTGGGACGAAACATTGTAGGCTAATAAAGACTTTTGATGTATTGAAGGCTTCTTTGTCTATTTTTATAATATATATATATATGTATGTATATGTACGTATGTATATATGTGTGTGTGTATGTATGTGTGTGTATATATATATATATATATATATATAAATGCGTGTGTATGTGTTTGTATGTGTGTGTGTATATATGTGTGTGTGTATGTGTTTGTATGTATATTTATGTGTGTGAGTTTATTTATGTTTATATTATATTTATATATGGTTCTATGTATGTGTTTACGTATATAGTTGTGTGTATGCGGTTGTATATATGCTTTTGTCTTTGTCTGTATAGTCTTACGTATGGTTTTGTATGCGTGTGTTGATTTCTTATTACGTGAGAGTGCGCGCACACATGTGTATACGTTTGTACGTAGGTTTTGTACCAATGCTCTTTTTCGTAGAGTTTTGTGTGTGTTAGTATATTTGGTTGTATGCATGTTTTTATATACGTGTGTATGCGTGTTTATGTGTATGCGTGTATATGTATTTTTGCACGCTTGTGGATGTGTACGTATGTTTATTTTATATTTGTGTGTGTGTGTGTGTGTATATATATATATATATATATATGTATATACACATACATTTGTGTATGTGTTTTTATACGTGTGTATGAGTATTTTTGCATCTTGCTGTGTGTGTGTGCGTGTGTATGTATGCATGTGTGTATACATATATATATATTTATGTATATATATATTTTATATATATATATATATATATATATATATATATATATATATATATATATATATATATATAAGAGAGTATTGAAGTTTGCTTGAAGCATTGTGGAACAATAAGTAAATATTTATAAGTCGTTTGGAAGCCTCGACAATGCAAATGGGTAAATCTCCGGGTAACAAGGTCCGGTGGTGGAGAGAGAGATATGTAAGTGGGTGTACGTTGAGATGCGTGGTGTGTATAATATGTGTGAGATGTGTAGAATGAAGGGAAGAGTAAAAGAATAAAAATAATAATAACAACACAAGAGAGAGAGAGTTATCTTGGGAGAGATTTAATAGTCCCTATATATTTCGGATTCACATCCATCAACTGGGGTTTTTTCCGGGGTGGGGAAAAGGTTTGTCTGTCGGACAACTCGGAACGCGTCTTTCGCTGTTTGTTGATTTGAATATCTGAGGTATTCGGCCGAGCGCGCATACGCGTGAAATGGGGTCGGTCTTACAGAGGTCAGCGGCCGAATGAGGGAGTGGGATGGCGCTAGCTGTCAGTCCATTTTCTGCCTGTTTGTTAAATGTTACTGTGTGTGTGTGTGCGTGTGTTGTTGTCTTGCTTGAGTGTGTGTGTGTGTGCGTGTCTTGTTGCCTTGTTCATCTGTATTGGCAGTGTAGTATGTTCGTATGGTGGAATGCTACTGTGTGTGCGTGTGTGTGTGTAGTTATCTCGTTTGCGTGTGTGTGTGTGTGCGTGTGTTGTGTGTTGTTGCATCGCTTGTTAACTTAAACCAGCCATTTCATTTCGCTTCTCTCTAATCGGTTGTTTATTTGCGGTTGCAGTTGTTTGATAAGAAGCGCTTCCTTAATACGTAACGTGCCGACGTTTCTTTCAGTCGCTAGAATTGTGACAATGGGCCTTCCGTCTTTGTTTCCGCATTTGTCTATGTGTTTCCGGAAAGACGAGGCCCTGGTTTTAATGTGTTCCTTGATCCGGATGTGCAAAGGTCGAATTGTGCTACCTATGTAGTATTGGTTGCACCTGTCACATTCTATCTTATACACGACGTATGTGCGTAGGAAACAGTTAGCATGGCGTATCGGGCAGTCTCTGAGGGAGCATGCGTCAGTAGATTTTTCGGGTTTCCTGGAGAGGCATCTTCGCAGGGAGGGGCCCGAGTGCGCCAGGTGGATGTCGAGGCCCTCCCTCCGTATAGCCTTGCGGATAGCGTTGGTGGTTTTCTCGCCCAGGTGTGGCATTTTAAGGAAGCACTTGCCTTGGGTGCTTCTCTGTCTCTTGCGTCTAGTGTCTCCTATTCTGTCTGTGATCGAGGTAGGGTACCCGTTCGTCTCCAGCACCTCGAGGAATCGCTTGGTATGAGTGACACCACTGGCGGGATCGCTGCATCTGTTTTTGATTCGCGCGATCTCGTTCGTGATGTATCCTCTTTTGGCACTGTTAGGGAGGGCGGACTTGTAGTGAACGAATAGGTCCCTGCAGGCTGCCTTTCTGTAGAAGTTGCAGTGGATCCCTCCTTGTTCCGTGATGTTGATTCGGACGTCGAGGAGGGCAAGTGACCCGTCTTCGTTGGGGTGTTCAACACTGAAGTCAATGTACTCGTCCGTGTTGTTGAACGTCTCATAGATTCTGTTCGCCGTGTCTTGGGAAGATGTGAGGATGAGGATATCGTCCACGTATCTTGAAAAAAAGGCTACAGCGTTGGGGTGGCAGGCGTTGAGAGCCTTTCGTTCGAGGTTGTCCATGTAGGAGATCGCTAGCACACCTGATAGACTTGATCCCATGGGCAATCCCGAGGTTTGTTGGTATATTTGGTCAAGGAATCCGAAGTAGGTGTTGTCGACGACGATGGATAGGAGTTGGTGGATGTCAGTGGTGGTGAGCCCGAAGCAGTGTAGGTCGGTGGATTGGACGCGTTCCATTAGTATATTGACGGCCGGGAGATCCGGGACCGAGGTGTAGAGAGCGACTACATCAAGGCTGAAGGCATATCTGTTATTCTTTCTGGTGTCGGGATCCATTTGATGCAGGCGCTTCAACACCTCCTCGGAGCTGTTAACGTGTCCCGGCAAGGTGTCTAAGATGGGTTTGAGTATTCTGGCTAGGAGCCATGAAATTTTGTAGAGTGGTCCCTCCACGCTCGATACGATGCGCCTGATTTTCAGGTCGGGTCCCTGTTTGTGTGTTTTCACGAGGTGGTAGAAGGCGGGTAGTCTGCTGTTCCTCGTGAGGAGGTTGTATCTCAGCTTCTTCGGGAGCTTCCGCCGGTCGCAGATGTTGGTCCAGGCGGAGTTGATGCGTTCTTCTATCTGCGCGGGAGTGATTCCCGTGACCTTGGAGTAGAGGTTGTCATCGTCAAGGTGTTGGAGGGCCAGGGTGTTGTATGCCTCTCTGCTGATGACGCAGAATTATTTTCCCTTGTCGGAGGGGAGATAGATGAGGTTCTTCGATTTTAGGTTGGAGAGTGGTGAGTTGAGATTTGGTGAGGTTATGTGTTGTGCGTGTGTGTGTGTGTTTGTGAAGTATATCCGAGATGGAGTGTTTTAGCATGATGAGTTTGGTGTCGAGTTCGTGGTTGGTGGGTGGGGGGTGGAGTGGGTTGTCGGGGTGGTAAGTGGGGAACTTGGGGTGGGTTGTGTCGGCGCTGTTATTATCTGTGGCGCTGTTGATAGCGGTCACCCATTTAAGTTGGTAAGCGGCTCGACAAAAGTTGGCCTCGATGTTGAGTTTGAGTCTGTCGTCGAGACGTTGTGTGACGATGAACTTAGGTCCGAGGTGTAGGAGTTTCAGCTCGTCGCTCGTGAGAGTGCCGGTTAGGTCGGTGACCAGGTGCGTCGCATCGTTGAGGTATGGCTCGGTGTTGGTGGTAGCGGCGGTGTCGGTTGTTAAGTTGTTGTTTTCCACGTGGTTCTGGTCCGTCTGTTCGTTAGTGTCGATGTTCTCGTTGTGGCGTTTCGACAAGATCCACTCATATTTTCGCTTGAGTCGTTTTTTCTCGTATTGGACTCTGGAGTGGTAGCACTGGTCGATTGCTTTAGTGATATTTAGGAGCAAGTCCCCGGGTGCTATTGGCAGTCGATGTGTCCGCTCTGAGAGTGTCCGCTTATGGAAGTGTAATTGGCGGTTGAGATGTCTCAGGATCTGTTTAATACACGTGCGATGTATGCGGTTAGTGGTGTTTTGGAAGGCTGGTGTACGTAGGCTTACTGGTAAGCGGATGTTCTTGATGGTGTTGGGGATGACATCGTTTTTTAGGCAGCGTTTCAGGAAAATAATTTGGCAGCCAGCGTTGGCCCATTTCTCCGACAGTCTAAACAGTTCCCTTACGGATGCAAACAATTCCTGGTTCAGGTGTAAGGATAAGAGAGTATTGAAGTTTGCTTGAAGCATTGTGGAACAATAAGTAAATATTTATAAGTCGTTTGGAAGCCTCGACAATGCAAATGGGTAAATCTCCGGGTAACAAGGTCCGGTGGTGGAGAGAGAGATATGTAAGTGGGTGTACGTTGAGATGCGTGGTGTGTATAAGATGTGTGAGATGTGTAGAATGAAGGGAAGAGTAAAAGAATAAAAATAATAATAACAATAATAATAATGCACACCTTGCGTATTTGTTTATTTTTAATTGTTTTTATCCCCCCTCCTCCTCTCACTTATCGTTGTCAACACGTATCCTTTGTTTTTATTTTTTATTTTTTACTTTATATTTTTTGTTCTTATTCATTTATTTATTTAATATTATTACTTCATGTATATGTATGTGTATGTATTTTGTCCATATCTGTAGATACATATACGCTTATGTGATAATGTATACGTCTATGTACTTTTTAAATATATGCACGTGGTTGAGAGTGTGTGTATGTTTATATATTTATTGTTTTTATATATATATATATATATATATATATGTATTCTTTTTCTCTTCTACTTCGCCCGTTGTTTCCTCAGCCTCACCTTCATATTTCTTATCATGTTTTATTCATTCTGACGACTGAAAACAGATATATCTGCTTTCACTGGTAAATGAAATAATTATCTTATTTTGTTTATCACATAACTATATATATATATATATATATATATATATGTGTGTGTGTGTGTGCGTGAGTGTGTGTGGCGTTGTCATTTGATGTTGTTGAAAAGGGGAGTGGCCTTGAGCCGGCAATAAAAACTGGAGACAAGGCACACACAGACACACACACAACTTTGTTTGTGTGTGTGTGTGTGTGTGTGTGTAAGTGCGCGCGCGCGTGTGTATATGTGTGTGTATCTATCTATGTATATATATATATATATAAGGGATACAGATATTGTTTGTCACCAAGCATCTCAATTCATTCGTTGCAATTTAGTTTGCGATCGAGGCACTTTATTTTGCAAGGTACTATTTTTTCCCTCGAGTTTGTGATTCAAGAGAAACTCTTCATATTTTGCATCTTTTGTATTTTGACTTTACAGTTTGAATTGTAGAATTGTCTATCCACTCAAAATATTACAACAGGTAACAGTGAAATATAGAATTTAAAAAAAAAAGCTTTTTTGACTGAGATCAAATCTTTGAGAACATTCACCTCTTTTTGTTTTTAAATATATAATTTGAAATAGCTTGTTTTGTTTTGGACTGAAACTTTTTTGGATTTAATTCGTACGAGTATTTTTTAAAGACCTTTTTAAAGATTCTAACATAACTTGATTTGGCCCAGTAATCTACTGATATTAAAACCAGTAGTATATTGAAAAATGAAAAAATAGGGGGGTGGGGGGCGTTTCCTGATTTTGAGGGGCAAAAGGGGACGTTTGGCCGAAATGGGTTGAGGACTTTGTCCTAACAGATAGTACGAACAATACGCGGATAATTTACATCTTGATGTTGTAGCTAAGTATATTTTATGTTTATACCTTTATTTATTTGTATAGGTAAGTATACCTTACCGTATGTTTTGTGGAGGTAATATACTTTCTCGTACGTATATATGTTTGTATTTGTTATAGGTGTATATATTATATGTATTGGTATGTGAGTATATGGTTATGTGTATATGTGTGTGTGTGTGTGTGTGTGTATATGTATGTATATGTATGTATATGTATATATGTATGTATATTATATATGTATATATATATATGTATATATATATATATATTTATGTAGATGTATATATATATATATATATATATATATATATATATATATATATATATATATATATATATATATATATATATATATATATATATAT
>OZ024743.1:78312373-78387373 GCA_964016885.1 Eledone cirrhosa
AAATAAATAATTTGGAGATAAATATAGAGAATTTTGTATATCTACAAACATATGCGTACAGATGTACGCTAATGCTAGCAAATACATAAGTTATGTCATAGTACCTAGGTGGTTCAATGCAGGAGGATGCAGAACAATAATATGAAAGATGTAAAATAAAAAAATTAAAAAAAAAATTAAAAAAATTAACTTACTAAAATTTTCACTCCAACTAATTAGTTTCTGTAATGGGATAAAGACAGTTACGTAATATAACTGTCGAGAATTCATTACGTCATCATGGAGTCTATTCTCAGCTAAGTCTCCAGGCAATGCGCGGACACTGGGGACTCATATAAAAATAATAATAATTCGGTAGATGGAACAGCTAGCGGGGACTGGATTCCATGCACTGAAAAGCTCGCTGTCTCTGGTCAAATGGCAGATTCTAAAGAATCAATCACGTGACACTGAGGCTAGTCGGAAGGAGTGGGATGGTAAGATGACAGAAGCCTACTGCCACACCAATGAATTAGTAGTGGTTTTGGCAGGTTTGCTCAACAAATAAATAATTTGGAGATAAATATAGAGAATTTAGTATATCTACTAACATATGCGTACAGATGTACGCTAATGCTAGCAAATACATAAGTTATGTCATAGTACCTATGTGGTTCAATGCAGGAGGATGCAGAACAATAATATGAAAGACGTAAAATAAGAAAATTAAAAAAAAAATTTAAAAAATTAACTTACTTACTAAAATTTTCACTCCAACTAATTAGTTTCTGTAATGGAATAAAGACAGTTACGTAATATAACTGTCGAGAATTCATTACGTCATCAGGGAGTCTATTCTCAGCTAAGTCTCCAGGCAATGCGCGGACACTGGGGACTCATATAAAAATAATAATAATTCGGTAGATGGAACAGCTAGCGGGGACTGGATTACATGCACTGAAAAGTTCGCTATCTCTGGTCAAATGGCAGATTCTAAAGAATCAATCACGTGACACTGAGGCTAGTCTGAAGGAGTGCGATGGTAAGATGACAGAAGCTTTTCAGTGCATGGAATCCAGTCCCTAACTAGTTGGAGTGAAAATTTTAGTAAGTAAGTTAATTTTTTTAATTTTTTTTTAATTTTCTTATTTTACGTCTTTCATATTATTGTTCTGCATCCTCCTGCATTGAACCACGTAGGTACTATGACATAACTTATGTATTTGCTAGCATTAGCGTACATCTGTACGCATATGTTAGTAGATATACTAAATTCTCTCTCTCTCTCTCTCTCTCTCTATATATATATATATATATATATATATATATATATAGAGAGAGAGAGAGAGAGAAGTTCTTATACCTTCCTTGACCTACAGGACGGCTGTATGTTGTGTTGGAAAAGAACCGCATAACCCATGCAAGCATGGAAAAACAAATGCAAAATGGTGATGGTGATGATTTTAAATATATATGGTTCAAGGCAGTGTTAGGAGGGAAAGGAAATGAGGTGTGTCTCCACCTCCAATATTGAATATACTGAGGGAATTTTTTCATCCAGTTATTAGGTTGTCTCTATACTTTTTTCCACTGCGTCTTCCTTTCAAATGGTAATTAGATATAATTTTTATAAACTACTTATTTTTGCATTCAATTATGTATGTAATTATCACATAATTATTTAATTTGCTTTGACATTCTGCAAATTTTCATTGTCTATTTAACTCTTTTTGCGTACCTAAATGATGTGTGAAGAAAAAGATGTATATTCGCTCATGTCTATCTCCTGGTCTCGTATAGATTTCGACAAGGGGATTTTGATCCATTCCTGTCCAGTGTAGCTTTGTTGTATTGTCTTTGTGTTTGCCGGTTGGTATTGTAGGGCTTGAAATTTTAGAGCATTTTCTATAAAGATTTTCTTTATAGTTTTTTCTATGGTCTTTACAAACACTAGCTCCATACCATAACTCCTCATTTATATATATATTTTTAAAAAATATATATCTATGGTCATATACTAATCTCATACCATTCGCATCACCTCATTAATTCCTTATAGTGCATATCCCCTTTAACGATGTCTAAACAGGATAACATACCCACTAGTCTGTGACAAACTAATGACCAGCTTAAACCTCCTACCCCTAGTACAACATCGCATTCTTTCATCTCATATCACGCAAAGCCCGACCACATCCACACCACACACATCACCACGTACAGGCCGACATGTCTAGGGCAAGCCAAAACACCACACCCTGCCACTCACATCAACCATTGCTCCTCACCACTACCTCGTCACTACACTCACCCCCACCCCACCTATCGTATATGCCAAAACATTCCTCATAATTAAACCACCAATCAAAACAACATAAACTGACCAACATATGAATGCGAAATGTTAGACATTTATATGCCATGTATATTTATTGTCATTACTACAACAGAGGTCAGACGAGCTTTTGATTCCAGAGTCGGACCAGATCGATACAGATCGAACCTTGAGCTGATCAATAGTGAAACGCACATCACCAATCAATAAACGTAACGAAGGCTAAATAAATCGTCCTTGTATTAATATTATATTACACTCTGTCTAGCTCTACTACACCTCGCCACTGACATGAACCTAAACATCGAGTGCTCAGCTGGGTGAACCTAGAGTAACCTCACGTTACACTCCCTGTATATATATATATATATATATATATATATATATATATATATATATATATATATAGTGAAAAATGGAACGGGAACAAAATAGAGAGACAGTACGAACAAAGGTTTATTAGTTTCACGCTCTTGAGAGGGGGGGGGACGTTTCGGGCATAAGCACTTCTTCAGGCGAAAAGTGTGTGGGAAGAGAGTTCCAAGGGTATGTAGGGGAATGGGGGAGAGACATTTAGAAAAAAGGGGGTGAGAGGAAACGGTACTAATGAAAATAAATATAAAAACATAATAAAAATTAAAATAAACATATATATATAAGGAGAAGAGATCGAAAATGCAACTGGAGTCTTTTAACGAATATTTATTTGTTTTCCTTATCAACACCACCTCCTCCTCATTAGATGTGACTAACAGAAGGTGAGTCATCAATATCAGTCAGCATAACAGCTGCAGCAGGGTTGGAACAAACTGGCACTCAAAGAATGAGTTGAGTTTTAGTTTCTGTTGATAAATCAATGTTCACGATTTTACCATCAGGGGTTCTCACATATATAACAGAGAATTGGATATCCTTCACAATGAGGGTGGGGTCACCATTTTCATCATCCTTGCTTTCTCTACTCTCTTTAACAAAACTTTCATCCATTGTTTCTTCTTTTAACACTTAGTTGGAATGGCTTCCTTTGTCTTCTAGCCAGATTCTACTGACATCTTCTGTAGCATGTTTCACCTGCCTTTTGAAGTATATCATATCACAAAACTGTCAAACAGAATATTACAGACATGAGGTTATAGTAGTTCTTAACTGTTACTTACAGTTCTTTCTTCTTGTGTGTCTTCCATAAGATTCTCCTCCTTTATCACCATGACACTTTTGTTCACATCTTTAGTCATGAACTCTAGTGAGCCTCAAAACGCCAAATCAAACTGCAATGTAAAACTCGAAAGATAAAGAATAACTGGTGGTGTGAAGTTTCAAAAGAGATGCAAGAAGAAATAGGGCTTATAGCTGCAGAGACATGAAGGCATTATACAGCAAAATAAGGCAAGATTTTTGGTCCACAGCCCTAAAAAGTGGTACCATTGAAGTCAAAAGATGGGAACGCCCTCATCGTAGATCCAACGGGAATCATGAGTCAGTGGACTAAACACTTTAAATATCTGTTTGACAACCCATCAGTAGTTGATGAGGGAAGTATTAATGGACTGCCTCAAAAAGAGACTGTAACAGATCAATGATCCAACCATTGATGAGTTAAGGTCTACTGCTACAGCCGTTCATAGGCTCTCGATATACAAGGGCAAGGGCTCCAATTCGGAATGTGGTGATTGTCATGGTATAAGTCTGCTCGAATCAGTAGGAAAGTCTTATCCAATGTCTTGCTGAATCATCTAATAAAATGGATCTACCCTGTTGTCATCCCTGAGACCCAGTGTGGATTCAGAGCTGGCCGGGGTACTATGGACATGATTTTCTCAGCCCAACAGCTTATAGTGAAATGTGTTGAGCAACAAGTGTCACTATACCAAGTATTTGCAGACCCTACCAAAGCCTTCGATACTGTTAATAGTAGTGCATTGTGGGTTATATTAGGGAAACTTGTATTCCTCCATGAATTTGTTGAAATATAAAAAAAAACTCCATAAAAATATGAAAGCAAAAGTGAACTTCAAAGGGACACTGTCAGAGCCAATATCAGTGGAAAATGGTGTGAAGCAAGACGACATACTTGCATCCACTCTGTTCTCCATCTACTTTGCCGGGGTGCTGACATATGCATTCCAAGCCTTCTAAATCGGTGTATACTTGTGTATTAGAACTTCTGGCAAAGTATTTAATCTAAGACTGTTTAACACCAAGTCCAAAACATCATCAGGCTTCTCTCGTTTTGGGGTAGGTAAACCCATAGCTAAACGGAGAGAGGGCGGTGTTGGCTTCGCCATTAGAACATCCCTGCTTGATCGTATGGAATCTCCTATTGGTGTAACCGATCGCAATATGAAGCTTTGTATTCCTCTGAGACATGACTGTTATGTAACACTTTTATCTGTTTATGCACCAAACCTATAGTCCAGTGAGATGGTCATTGATTCTTTCTATGAGTCTCTTCGTGCTGCCATTGCATGCACACCTGCTGACGATAAATTATTACTTCTCGGTCATTTTAATGCTCGTGTGGGGAGTGATCACGAAACATGGGGCGCCCTCGATCCATTTGGTATTGGTAAAATGGACACCAGCGACCTGAGGTTGCTTGAACTCTGCTCAGAACTCAACTTAACCGTCTGCAACACTCTTTTCCGCCAGAAGGTCAAATATAAATATACCTGATATCATCCAAAGGTTAACTATGCCTTTCATGCTACCGGGGTCGATAAAATAAAGTACCAGTAATGCACTGGGTAATTGCCAGCCTTGTGCCAAAAGTAGAAATAATTATACAAAGGCAAAGGGGAAAAATTGATATGTGGAAACCGTGGCATCACTTTGTTGGAAGCTTTTGGCAAGGTTCTTGTAAGACTTTTGTTCAACAGTCTGGAGGAGGATATCTGTCCTATAACTATCCCAGAATCACAGAGTGGTTTTAGTGGAGGAAGAGGAGCAGTTGACATGATTTTCTCTGTAAGACAAATACAAGAAAAATGCATTGAGCAGTGTGTCCTATATCAAGTGTTTGTCGACCTAACGAAGGCTCTCGACACAGTTAACGGAGAGGTACTCTGGAGAATACTTGGAAAAGTAGGATGTCCACCCAAATTTGTGTGTATGCTAAAGCAGCTGCACAGAAATATGAAAATAATAAATAAATAGGTGGACAAGCAAAACCAAGGGTTGTTCCCAGCGGAAAAGACCCAGAGATTTGTATGCGCACATGTGAACATGTTAACAGTTTCTCATAGAACCATGTAGCTAAAGATGAGTCTATAAATCCTGAAAATATATATATTTTGTTGTTGCTGATGTTGTTGTTATTGTCACTGTTGCTGTTGTTGGCTTCCTCTTGTTAATGGTATTGGTGGTGATTGCTGATATGATGATGGTGTATACACATATATGATGTTGTTGCTGGTGTTGTTGTTATTGTAACTGTTGCTGTCATTGCCTTCCTCTTGTTAATGGTAGTGATAGTTGTTACTGCCACCTGTCAAGCTGGCTGCTGAGTCAACTTCTGAGAGTGAAACTCCAATGCCTTCTTTATCACACTAACTTACTGCATTTTGTTTTATTCTATTTTTTATTGTCATTTTGATTTATTCCTGTTTTATATTTTCTGATGCGTAAATAGCATTTTTATACTTAACTTCTCATTCCTGAATTCTACCGCGTGGTGGATAGTCACTTCCACAAACAATTATAAGCTTTCTGATGAAGTGTGATAAATACTTAAGTATTGCATATGATTGAACAATATATGTTGTAGTCAGCATATGTAGACAATATAAATAGACACGGAAACATATGTTAAAGCAAATAAATTCCTAATTTCCTTTCTCGCCGAAGCTTATAATTTTCTTGGTGCATTACTTGCTTATATATATATATATATATATATATATATACATATATATATATATATATATATATATATATATATATATATATATATATATATATATTTAGAAACACACAGATACATGCGGACGCACACATATATACATGAATGCATCCGCGCCCAACTGTGAGTTAAGTGTGCCAACTTCACCGATGTTGCTCAATGAATGACTGGGACAGACCAATTCAGTTTGAACTAGACTGAACCAGTATCAGAGTTAAAAATACATTATGAAGAGAGAAGAAACATTTAGATATAATTAGTAATAAAATGTATCATACCTAAACTGTTCCTAAATTCCTCGACTACGTAGTTTCGTGGCATAAACAAAAACAATATATCAAAGATATAGAGTCCTTGCGAGGTCTGCCGACTTATCAAGAGGATACCTCATTTTACTAGTCTCAAGAACGCGTCTACACGACGTGAGAAAGAATCCCAAAAGGCGGAGGGGGAGATAGTCACGCGATATAACGGTCGAGAAACAGAGCTAAGCCTCTTATAACCACGAAGAACTCGCCGTTATATCGCGTGACTATCTCCCCCTCCGCCTTTTGGGATTCTTTCTCACGTCGTGTAGACGCGTTCTTGAGACTAGTAAAATGAGGTATCCTCTTGATAAGTCGGCAGACCTCGCAAGGACTCTATATCTTTGATATATTGTTTTTGTTTATGCCACGAAACTACGTAGTCGAGGAATTTAGGAACAGTTTAGGTATGATACATTTTATTACTAATTATATCTAAATGTTTCTTCTCTCTTCATAATGTATTTTTAACTCTGATACTGGTTCAGTCTAGTTCAAACTGAATTGGTCTGTCCCAGTCATTCATTGAGCAACATCGGTGAAGTTGGCACACTTAACTCACAGTTGGGTGCGGATGCATTCATGTATATATGTGTGCGTCCGCATGTATCTGTGTGTTTCTAAATATATTAATAACTCCCTCTGGTCGAGCAATCTTTGAAGTGTGGGGACAACTGGAAAGCTTCCATTACTCATACTTCTCGCCTTCTTCACTACCTCTTCTACGGCCTCGATATGAATGCCCCCTCCGCCTCCGTGGTATTTTCTTCGTGGTTATAAGAGGCTTAGCTCTGTTTCTCGACCGTTATATCGCGTGACTATCTCCCCCTCCGCCTTTTGGGATTCTTTCTCACGTCGTGTAGACGCGTTCTTGAGACTAGTAAAATGAGGTATCCTCTTGATAAGTCGGCAGACCTCGCAAGGACTCTATATCTTTGATATATTGTTTTTGTTTATGCCACGAAACTACGTAGTCGAGGAATTTAGGAACAGTTTAGGTATGATACATTTTATTACTAATTATATCTAAATGTTTCTTCTCTCTTCATAATGTATATATATATATATATATATAAATAAAATTAAAAAAATTAAGTCAAATATTTAAAATTTGGCTTCGTTTATTAAAGATGTGCTGCTATATATAGTAATACAACCAACATATACTCAAAATTTTTATATATATATATATATATATAAACGAAGATTATATATGAGGCACTTTGATGTGTCTTTCAAATTAGTCCACAGGCATTTTAATTCAAATATTGTCCACCCAAAGCACCAACAACAACAACCACAGAACCAACAACAGCAACAAAAACAACCACTGGTCAAGTAGTATGTATGTTTATCATAGTTGTCTCTTGACAGGACAATGGTGGGAACTCCCAATAATAGGTAGTTTTAGAGGCGAGAACGCTCAGATTCGGTTTCGAATATTCACCAGGTAAAACATAGGAGTATTCGGTTACACATATATAGATTTCTTTATTTACCATAAAGGCATAAAAAGAAGGGACAAATACAAAGGGGGAGTTTACATATAATCGAGTAAAAAGGGTGTAACATGAAAATAATCGAAAATAACCTCAAAAGGGAGGGGACGTGATGGGGGTTGCACACACCCCCGAAAAAGTGTGCAATCCTTTGCCCGGGGAGCACATGGAGAAGGTGCTCCCCTCTCCTTTACTTCTTTACCTACAGGATGGTATACAGAGAAGGCCCATTTACACGAGCCATTCTCGCCACTATCACCCACCTTTCATAAAACTGCCTGTGGCCAAGCACCTCTCTCTCCATTCTTATCCTTCTTCCGAAGTGATATCAGAAGAAGTAGACCAGACTATGGCCAGAGAGGAAGTTGCCTGACCTCAGACCTTTCAATCGTGTCCACCAAATAACCTCTTTCAACATGGCTATTACGCACAGAAAAACCGCCTTTGCTTCCTTTGTGAAGAGGGGAGGCGGTTTGATTGTCATCACGGACTCGGCGGTCAATTTAATCGGCGCCACCCGCGACAGCAGTCGTTCGGCGTAGCCCCACAGATCAGCCACGCCCGGACATTGCACCAATGCGTGCGCAACGGTTTCTTCGTGACGCACGCATCTAGGGCAAATCTTTTTTGAGGGATCCCTGCCCGGGCGCCCGTGTTTGTAGAGCCTCTCTCGAACGGGTAGAGCCCCCCGGTAGCACTGCCAGGCCAGTGACTTCTGGAAGTTGTCCATTGGTCCTGGGCCGAAAGTCCTACCGAACAGGCTGGCCAGTTCGTCTTCTTCCATGTCCAGCGACTCTCCAAGGGTGTCATCGCCCCTGCTAGCCACCAGCCCTCTATAGAATGCTGAGGTGGATTCTCCACCGATGGCCTGGCCCGCTTGCCAGAGAGCCCTGAGCGCCTGAGCACACTCAGTGTGCCAGTCTCCCAGTTTTCCGGATCTTTGCTTGACCCAGGACTGTAGCTCGGTGAGCGAGACGAGTCTCGGAAAGGCTCGTTTCACGAACGGAGCCCACACCGGTTGACCAGTGAGGAATACCTGTAGGTGCCGTAGCCTTAATGCGTGCCTACGCATCATCAACCACGGCATCCCCAGCCCTCCTTTCGAAGGTTGTTGGCAGCAGATGGATCTTCTCACCATAGGAGGACGCTTCTTCCAAAGAAATTGGAAGAGCATGCGTTCCATGGTGGTGAGTGTTTCCTTAGGGCAAGGCACGACAGTCAGGCGGTAGTAAGTGACGGACGCTATGTAAATGTTCGCCACCTCTGCCCGGCCTTTTAGGGACAGCTTACACTTGGCCCATTTCTGGGTTAGTGCAAACACCTTGTTCGTAACCTCGTTCCAGTTCTTTTCCACCTGGAGGTCCGGTCCAAACCAGACCCCAAGCAACTTTACCGGGCCCTCCGTCCAGTGTCCGACGACACCGTCAGGAGGCATCGGTCTGCCTCTCCACGTTCCGAGTTGCAGCCCGATGGATTTTTCCCGGTTCAGTTTCGCTCCTGACAACCTTTCGTACTCCTCCAGTAAGGTACCGATCGCCTCGATCTCCGAGTCGGTTGATACCATTACTGTTACGTCATCGGCGTAGGCCGACACCGCTTTGCTCAATCCTGGTTCCAGGGGGATACCCTGCAACAACTCCAACTTCCTCAGTAAAGGCTCGAGAGTCAATACGTACAGAAGGGAGGAGAGAGGGCACCCCTGTCGAATGGATCGTGTGATTTCGAACGGCTTTGAGAGGTAGCCGTTCACCTTGATCCTAGAACAGATGTGGTTGCTATGTAGGGCAGTGATCCAGCCTCTGAAAACAGGACCGAACCCAGCCGCCGCTAGCACCGCATCCAGGTAACCATGGTCGACCCTATCGAAGGCCTTAGACTGATCTAAGTTGATCAGGGCCCCACCGAAGCCGGGTTTGTTGCCAACCCTCTCTATGATGTATCGCATGAGGTGGAGGTTATCGTGAATGGACCTGGCTGGGATAGCACATGTCTGCGCATCTCCCACCAGGCCACCCACGACAAGCGCCAACCTCTTTGCTAACACCTTGGCCAAAATCTTTAACTCTGTGTTTAGCAGGGTTATGGGCCGAAAATTATTTATATTATCCCCCTTGTTCTCGTCCTTCCTCACCAGCGTGACTACGCCCTTGGCTACAGAACAAGGAATTCTCCCGTTCTGCTGCCAATTGCAGTAGACCGCTTCGAGGAGTTCGGAGAAGAAGACCGGCATTGCTAAATAAAGTTCGTAAGGTATACCATCGAGACCTGGAGATTTGCGTCTTCTGCATTGGCTCAGCGCATCTCCGATCTCATCAGCCGAGATTGATCCCTCGCAGGACTCTGCCTCTTCGTTCGAGAGACGCGACAGGCCGTCGAGGTATGGACCGAAATCCACGCCCCCGCCCGGACCCTCGCCTCCCCCGAACAATCGGGCAAAGTGCCTTTGAAAGGCCTCGCACATCTGCTTAGGCTCCCGGATCACCCGTCCATCTTCGTCTTGCAACGACCGGATGGTGGATCGATTTCCACTCTTAGCTTCTGTCACGCGGGCCCATCCAACGGCTTTGGCCCCCTCATTACCTAGAGCACGTATTTTACTTCGAATGACGCAGCCTTCGTGCTTTGCATCGAAAAACTGGTTCAAGGCCGTCCTCGATGCCAGCACTCTGGCCACATCTTCGCTCTTGATTGCCTCTTCTAATTTATCTGTTAATTCTTTCTCGTTTCTATTCCTATCGGCAGCTAACATCTTGCTATAACTTATTGATTCTGTTCTAATCTCTCTTTTGAGAGATGCCCACCATCGGTTGTTGACGATTGCACCCGTCAACCTCTCCTTAACTAATCTGCTAATCCGGTTTCTGTAAGTCTCTTTTGCCGGTAAAGACAAATTAAGTTTCCAGTAACCGGGACCCTGTCTATGTGTTTTCTCGAGATTGACCACGCAGGTCACTAATTTGTGATCCGTGTAGCCAACCGTGCGCATTTCTGAACAGCTTAATATGTCCCTATCCTTACTTCTAACTAAGTATCTATCTAAGTACGATCTAGATTGACCACTGTGGTTTCTCCAAGTCCAGGTAGGCACAGTTGGAAAATCTAATCGATATCTATCGACCAAGTTAAAACGGTCGAGTAACCCCTTGAGGCTGTTACACCCCCCTCTATTAGGACATGCTCCTGCATACTCCCAACGTGCATCCAGGATGTCATTCCAATCCCCCGCTAGAAGCAGGGAACGCGACGTTCCCAGAAAAGTCTCCAAACGCTGGAAGAAGTCGGGCCGTTCAGCTCCGAAAGGGGAGTAGACGGCGACCAGTCTCAAGGCCGCACTTTCACTACTGCCAACGTCTAGCACCAACAAACGACCCTCCGGGTCCGAGTGCACAGCCTGTACGGAAAGACCCAGGTATTTTTGCAGCAGTACGACAACCCCACCCCCACCTCCAGGTTGACAGAGAGATGCATGCACCTCAAAGTCATTGAAGGTGGGGGCCAGCTGCCGCACGACGCTGATTCGAGTCTCACAGATAACCATTACATTTATACTACATGACCTGAGGTCATTTAGAAGCTTTGCTTGCTTCCAAGTTGAGCCCAGGCCACGTGCATTCAAACATCCTACTCTTAACACATCCATGTGGGCGGCAGAGCCAAAGGAGAGTGTAGAGACCTACCTTTCCGCTTCCCGGGGTTCGGGTTGCACGACTTCCATGGGGTCGGGGGTGTTGGGTGAAGGGGTGTCTTGTGGTGGTGTGGGGTCGTCAGTGTGTGGTGGGGTTGGGGTGTTTGGAATTGTGTTGGGGAGGGGAAGGGGAGGGGGAAAGCTTTTTAGTAGGACGCGGTTTATGGGTTTGACAGAGGGTGGTCCTACGTCCTCCTTAAAATCCTTTTTTAGTTTTTGGTAGAGGTTCATTGGGATCTTTATTAGTTTTAAATGTGGGTAGTTTTCTGACGAAACAAAGTTTACACCTTCGGTTTGTACCGAAGGATTATTGTATATGAGTTCATTTAATTTATTATTGTTTCTGTTGATGTAAGTATAGTGTAATGTCTTTTTTTTCCGATGGTGTGAGTGTTTCGAAGAGGGGAGGGGCAGGTTTGGTTTTGTTTGTTGCTGGAGGGGTGTTTTCTGTTTTGTTGGATTGTGTTGAGATTTGGGTGGGGGTTGTTTGTCCTTGTGTGTTTTGCACATGTTTTCTTTTTTTCCTTTTAATCTGTCTGAAGGACTCCGTTTCTTCCTCCGAATTCGTTGGGTTATCTTCAGTGTTGGAGGGAAGAGGTATGTTTGCTGGTAATGTTTCCGTGTTGGTTTTCTTTGTGGGGGAGATGGATGTCACTATGTTAGACTGTGTTGTGTGTTGTGTCTGCGGTGGTTATGTTGTTTTATTGAGTGAGAGGTTGGGTGGGCCTGTATTTTGTTTTGGGGTAATGTGTTGTGACTGTTTGTGTTGTGGTGATGTTGTGGTTTTACTGAGGGACGGGTTGGGTGGGACTGAGTTTTGTTGTTTGTTTATCTGTTGTGGTGGTGGTGGTGGAGCTGGTGTTGGTAGCAGGGTTTTCTTTTTGTTGAGTTGGGGACAAGCGGCCTTCAGGTGCCCTCTGCCTGCACAGATATGGCAGGACGGCCTTCTCCCCTCCACGCTAATGTTTATATACCCGTGGTCCTCTAATAGGATTCTGTCGGGTATTTGGGCGATGCGTTCAGGCTTCATTTGTACTACCAGCTCTATACCTGTTCCACTGAACGCATTGCCTGTGGTTTTCCTAATGGAAATCACGTTGTCATTCACTGGATCGATGAAGCCAGCTATGAGCCAGCAGTAGTCCACATCTGGCATCATTGCATCCAGCCATATGCGTTGAGTTCTTTTCCCCATATAAGGTGGATAAAAGGTGAAATTTTTCGAACGAATCGGTGACAAAGCACATTTTTTTGCCGCCGATTCGTTCTTCATGATAATTGCTAGGCTTCCATACAGTCTGTCTTTTCTTATGAAAGTGGTTTCATTAAGTACTTCTGTGAGTACTGTTTTGATATCTGCTTGAGAAGGCTGTTCAGGTTTTTTTGTACTGTTGTTGATGGTCCGAAACTTGACCGTTCGGCTTTCAATGTCTTTCGTGAATTCTTGAGGCATTTTTACCGATAAAATACCATTCTCTCCTTCACTTATGTATTGTTTGGCGTCCGTGATCCTTCGTACCACATCTGAAATGTTTTCCGCTATATAAGTCAAAGATTTCTTTGTTTTCTGTGCAAATGAAATCTTGTCGTCTGCTTTGTTTTCTGATATGGTGTTATTTTCAACTGTTATTTTTGTGTTTGTTGTGTCTTTGTTTGTGTTATTAGTATTGTCATGCAATTTTTCAAATTTTTTTTTTTTTCGTTGTTGGAATCCAAGTCCAGATTTGTGTTTTCGTCATTTAATTTTTTCTCCGCAGATTCGTCCGTTTTTATTTTAATTTTTCCTTCCTTCTCTATGACGTTAGTTGGGAAGGAAGGGAGGACTAAAGCGTGCGAGCTTACAACTCTTACCGCTGTCCCCCCACCACTATTTTCGTTCGCTGCGTTTAACATTTCTGTTAGACGATTGAAATTTTTTACACAAAATTTTTTAAAACAGGTTTTTCACCTCTAGGAGGGGTAAAGATGAGCTGACCCACCGCCTGACAGTTCAGACGGAGGGTCAAGCTACACAATTGTATCAAAATTAAGTTTGAACTCACAAAATTTCCTCAATAAATTTGAACAAAACTTCTGTGCGAAGTGAATGACATCCACACTGTAGAACAGACGACAGCTAGATTGTATTCGGTTACACATATATAGACAGACAGATAGATAGATAGATAAAGAGACAGGCAGACGGACGAACAGGTTGGTAAAGAAACAAAGATAACTTTCTTTTTATTTGCCACCAGGGCATCAAAGAGTGGGACAAGTACAATGGGGAGAGTTTACATAAAAAGGCGTCCTCACTAAGGAGGAGGCAATAACAAAATATAAAAATAAAATAAAATATAACAAAAATAAATTTAATAACAAAATCCTCAATAGGGAGGAGGCGCCTTGAGGGGTCGCACACACCCCCGACAAAAGTGTGCAACCCTTCTCCTCAGGAGCACAGAGAGAGGGTGCTCCTTTGATCTTTCATCTTTCTCATCTACAGTCTAATGTAGAGTGAAGGCCCATTCACACGGGCCATTCTCGCCACTTTCACCCATATTTCATAGAAACGGCTGGGGTGTCTGACCATATTTCATAGAAACGGCTGGGGTGTCTGACCTCAGTCCTTTCAGACGCGTCCACCATACAACCTCTTTCGCCATGGCTATTGCGCACAGAAACACCGCCTCTCCTTCGTTTTTGAAGAGAGGAGGCGGCTTGATCGTTATAATAGACTCGGTGGTCAACCGGATTTGTCCCACCCGTGACAGCAGTCGTTCGACATAGCCCCACAGATCGGCAATGCCCGAGTAGTGTACCAATGCGTGTGCAACGGTTTCCTCGTCGCACACGCATCTGGGACAGATCTTTTTCGAGAGGTCCCTACCCGGGCGCCCGTGTCTGTAGAGCCTTTCTCGAACGGGCAGAGCCCCTCGGTAGCACTGCCAGGTCAGGGACCTCTGGAAGTTATGTCCTACCGAACAGGTTGGCCAGTTCGTTTTCCTCCATGCCTAGGGCTTCTCCGAGGGCGTCGTCGCACCTGCTAACTACCAGCCCTCTATAGAAGACGAGGTGGATTCTCCACTGACAGCCGGGTCCGCTTCCCGGAGAGCCGTGAGCGCCTGGGCACGCTCGGTGTGCCAGGCGCCCAGTTTTCTCGGTCTTTGCTTGACCCAGGATTGCAGCTCGGTGAGTGAGACGAGTCTGGGAAAGGCTCGCCTCACAAACGGGGCCCACACCGGTTGACCGGTGAGGAATACCTGAAGGTGCCGTAGCCTCAATGCGTGTTTACGCATCATCGGCCACGGCATCCCCAGCCCTCCTTTCGAAGGGTATTGACAGCAGATGGATCTCCTCACCATAGGAGCCCGCTTCTTCCAAAGGAATTGGAAGAGTGCGCGCTCCATTTTGGCGAGCGTTTCCCTTGGGCAAGGCACGATGGTCAGGCGGTAGTAGATGACGGACGCTATATAAGTGTTCGCCACCTCCGCCCGACCTTTCAGGGACAGTTTGCACTCGGCCCACTTCTGGGTCAGTGCAAATACCCTGTTCGTTACCTCACCCCAGTTCTTCTCCACCTGGAGGTTTGGTCCGAACCAGATCCCGAGCAACTTCACCGGGCCCTCCGTCCCGCGCCCGACGACGCCATTGGAGGGCATCGATTTGCCCCTCCACGTGCCGAGTTGCAGACCGATCGACTTGTCCGGGTTCAGCTTAGCCCCTGTAAACCTTTCGTACTCCTCCAGTAAGGTGCCGATCGCCCCGATTTCCGAGGCCGTCGACACCATTACTGTTCCGTCATCGGTGTAGACCGACACCGCTTTCCGCAATCCCGGTTCCAACGATTTCGAACGGCTCCGAGATGTAGCCGTTCACCTTGACCCTAGAGCAGATGCGGCTGCTGTGCATGGCAATGATCCAGCCCCTGAAAACGGGTCCGAAGACTGCCGCCGCTAGCACCGCATCCAGGTAACCATGGTCGACCCTATCGAACTCCTTAGATTGATCCAAGTTGATCAGGGCCCCACCAAAGCCGGGTTCGTTCCCAACCATCTCTATGATGTATCGCATGAGGTAGAGGTTGTCGTGGATGGACCTGGACGGGATAGCACATATCTGCGCATCTCCCACCAGGTTGCCCACGACAAGCGCCTTTGCTAGCACCTTGGCCAAAATCTGTAACTCTGTATTTAGCAGAGTTATGGGCCTGAAATTATTTATATCGTCCCCCTTGTTCTCGTCCTTCCTCACTAGCGTGACTACGCCCTTGGTCTCAGCACAGGGAATTCTCCCGTTCTGTTGCCAGTTGCAGTAGACCGCCTCGAGGAGATCGGGGAACAAGTCCGGCATAGCTAGATATAGTTCGTATGGAAGACCATCGAGACCCAAAGATAGGTAGACAATTAGGTTGGTAGACAGATAAATAGATATGTAGCAGACAGACAGATAGATATATACATAGTAAATAAATATATACATAGATATATAGATAGGTATATATATAAATAGATCCTTAGCTAGATAGACAGATACATAGATACATACATACAAATATACATATATAGATGGATATATATATACATATATATATATATATAGGAAAAGCGTCAGAACCCCGACGGTAGAGCTCAAGCCGTTTCGACAGCTATTTCTAGGCAGCTATTTCGAAACGACTTGTACTCTGCCGTCGGGGTTCTGACTCTTTTCCTATTACCTACTCTACTACCCAAAGTATCGAGTACTCTGGGCCGTTATGGTCCACCTGGTTCTTTTTCACACTTCCTTCGTTATATATATATATATATATATATATATACACACGTTCAGAGATTAGTAGATAGATAGATACATACATACATTCACTGATAGCTGCATAGATGCAGTCATAGTTATATAGTTAGCAGGGTAAATATGTAGATGCATACATAGATCGGTGGACAGTTATGTAGATAGACTTATAAACAGATTGATAGTTTTATTTGTTATTATTCTTCGAAGATGATACATATCCCTGCATAAATTCATATATATGTATCAAAATAATGGAAACACCTTAACATTTCAAACAAATTTATTTTAATATGGGGTAGGACCGCCTTTGGCAGTAATTACAGCTTGAATTCTACGAGGTGAGGACTCCTACAAAGTTTGAATTATTTCCAAAGGAATTTTTGTCCATTCTTCAGCTAAAACAGTCTCCAGTTCTTGTAGTGATGATGGTGGAGGATATCGACTCCTTACTTGTTTTTCTAAAATGCACCATAAATGTTCAATAATATTGAGATCTGGGGACTGTGGTGGCCAGATAAGATGTTCAACTTCACTAGAATGTTCCTCGTGCCATTCAGTAACAACTTTAGCTGTGTGAATTGGTGCATTATCATCCTGAAAGATTGCGTTTCCCTCCGGAAACAGTTCCGAAACCATAGGATGAATTTGATCAGATAAAATGCTTAAATAGTCTTGACTATTAATTCTGCCATTGGCCTGGCGGATTTCCAAGATATAGCCCCTCAGATCATCACAGATCCTCCTCCATGTTTAACAGTTGGGAGAAGGCAGTCTGGGTCAAATGCTTCTTTTGGCTGTCTCGACGGAAATAAGGTAAATGATGACTCGTCCGAGAAAATAACATTCTTCCACTGCTCTAGGGACCAATTCTGTAGGTTTTTACTCCACTCTAAACGCTTTGCAACGTTTGTTTTTGAAAGTAGTGGTTTTCTAATTGCAGCCCTCCCATGAAATCCGGCTTTGTGCAGCTCCCGGCGAGCAGTTTTTGTTGGAACTGGGTTCTCGAGGTGGTCATTAAGCTCTGCAGTAATTTTGGGAGCTGTACTTTTGTGATCCTTTCTAACAATTCGCGTAAGAGACCGACGGTCCCTATCTGAAAGTTTTGGTTTTCTTCCGGAGTTTTGTTTCGACAAGGAGGTTTTTCCCTCTTTCTCAAAGGCTGTCATTACTTTCGAGACAGTACTTCTTGATACACCAAACATTTCGGCTGTTTTCGTTACGCTGGCACCTGCCATACGAGCACCAACAATTTGACCTCTTTGAAAGTCCGATAGATCTGTCATTTTAATGAATTTTAATTACCTTTTTCTGTATGATATCTGAAAAGAAACAGCAATTTTAACAAAAAATATTAAGCAACACTAATAATAAATCAAAAAACATATTTTGTCCAATATTATATATATATATATATATATATATATATATATATATATATATATATATATATATATATATATATATATATATATATATTATATATATATATACTGTATTATACGTACTTATATATTATATGTATATATATATTATATATTATATGTATATATATATTATATATTATATATATATTATATTATATTATATATATATATTATATATATTATATATATATATATATAGTATACTAGCAGTGGCACGTGGCGTTGCACGGGATAAGGTATTTTGGAACGCGGGCCGCCAACAGACCTAATCGTGGAAAAACTGCATGCCTCGACAATATGTAAAGAAAATAAACCGAATACTCTGATGGCTGGATAATCTTTAACATTTTCCTCGATGAAGCAGTAAAAATGCAGGTTTTCATCTAGGGCATCAGAAAATGAATTTTTTTTTATGTGCATAACATGCCTTGAAATTTCCGGAAAATCGGCTAGACGTAACGCCTAAAAAAACCCCTAAAAAATGATGTTTTTCACCTAATGCGGTCCCTAGGCCATAAAAAAGTTGGATTTTCTTTGCTCACGATAGGAAGAAGAGACTGACTAATACATAGTTACAATTTCAAGGAAATCGGTCTGACGTAACGCCTCAAAATACCCATAAAAAGCTGGAAAAAAGCGCAGTTTTTCACCTAATGCGGGCCCTAGGGGATAAAAAATTGGATTTTGTTATCTGCATAACACTCCCTGAAACATAACGCGGCCGCCAACAGACGTTATCGTGGGAAAACTGCATGCCTGGACAATATGTAAAGAAAATAAACCGAATACTCTGATGCAATAATATTAGGTATGCTTCTCCTTCGACGTGGAGAAAATCGGCTTGGTGCTTTTGTACTTTAATAAAGTGGCATGAGTCAGCAGGACAGATGTCACCACTTATGTCAGAGGGAAGTCTGCAATGCTTGAGTAAGGCATGACGTGCAATCGGACAGCATGTGGCGCCTTCTCTAAGGAGTCCACCGCACCCTAGTAAGTAAACGCAACTGGACAAACGTTTACAAAACTATGGGTCTAATTTAACAAATTTAAAGAGGGATGCTGCAATAAAATGGGCCCCCAGGCGTGTGCGCGTTCACTGGCAGCCCTAAACGAAAGGGTTGCCATCAGCTATTTCAAGGGCCCTTAAATGGGCCGTGTAAGCCGTTCACCCAGTACGGAGGGGTAACCATCAACAATTTCAAGTGGTGGCCCTAAATAGGGTCATGTGAGCATTCACTTGTTGCCCTTAATAGTGACTTTGACTGCGTTCTCTGACATTTGGAGGATGTTACGCTTGCTTCCACTGGTAGCCTTTAGAATGAATCAGAATGCGTTCGCGGTCCGTTTAACAGCCATACATTGACGCGCTGAGTGCGATGCAGACAGCCAGACATACAGACATATTATAAGGGCGCGTTCTGGACGAAGAGAGAATTGTGGGAAGTGACGTAATGCAAACAGCCAGACATGCAGACAGATATTATAAGGGCGCGACGTTATATGTATGTATCTATCTAAAAAGAGAAAGACTAAGAATTGTAGAGAGAGAGATCGCTAAATCGCCTAATGCGGTCCCTAGGGAATTGAAATTTGAAATATTTTTGCTCAGAACACTCCCTGAAACATAAGTATTACATGTGTAAATCTTGAAAACAGTCGGTTGGGTGCTTCTCGAGATCTGGGGATTCAAACACACGCACACACACACACACACACACACACACACACACACACACACACACACAGACAGACATCCTCAGTTTTATATATATATAGATAATATATATAAATATAATCATCATCATCATCATCATTTTACGTCCGCTTTTTCCTGCTTGCAAGGGTGGGAGGGGTCCTATTCACCGCAACATCTCTCCCTTTGTGACTGTCCTTCGTCATCTCCTCCGTGAGCATCAGCGATCTGAGGTCTGCTCTCACCACCTCCGCTCATGTTTTTTGTGGTCTTCCTCTACTGCGTTTTCCATCTACTGCCATTTATTGGCATTTCTTTACCCAGCGGTCATCCTCCATGCACATCACATGTCCATACCATCGCAGTCTCCTCTCCTGCACACTACAACTTATCCCTCTTAAACACACTTTCTCTCTCAACACATCCATGCTTGGTCGTTCACGTACATTGACATTGCACATCCAACAGAGTACGGAGAGTGCTCGTTTTATTTCTCTCCAGCCGTTGCATATCCTCTGCTGCTGCTACCCATGTCTCACTACCTTGCAGCATCCCGCACCTCACACCGGTATCATATAACCCGCCTTTCGTACGCAGTGAGAAACACTTCTTCGTCAGCAGAGGAAGCAGCTCCCTAAACTTCTTCCAACCTGTCCTTATTCTAGATACTATGGCCTCGGAACACCCCCCTCCCATGCTAATCTGATCACCTAGGTACCGGAAGCTATCAACCACTTCTATAGAACCACCTGCATTTGAAAAATGTGTCTATCAATGCGACTTCTACCGTCAAATTTCCCTGTACATCTACTGCATACGTATTTCTCCCTACCTGTTAGTTTGCCTGCTATCCCACTACATCTCATCTCTTGTGTACCCAAGATCTGCATTGTGTACATTTTATAGAATTTATGCCAGTTCCTTTTCTGCATATCGAACATGGCCATTTCCATGATGGAATCCGAGTTTTGTCCCCTTTTCTACTCATCCACACTTTTGTCTTAGCTATGTTCACTCTCAGCCCTCTTGCTTCCAACTGCTGTTTCCATAGCCAGAATTTATTCTCTAGCTCCTCTACTGATTCTGCTATAAGAACTAGATCGTCAGCATAGAGAATTTCCCATGGACAGACAGTCTTAAACTCTTCTGTTATGGCTTGGGGGACTATAATGAACAAGAGTGGGCTGAGGTCCGAACCCTGATGTACTTCTACTTGTATCTGGAATTCCTCACTAAACTCCATTCCTACCCTCACTTTACTGACAGCGCCTCTGTACAAAGCTTGCACTGTCCTCACAAGCCATTCCTCAACACCTAGTTTCCTGAGGGACCACCAGATGACAGAGTGGGTACCCTATCAAAGGCCTTCTCTAGGTCAACAAAGGCTAAGTATAGTGGCTTATTCTTCTCTAAGAACCTCTTAGTTGTCTCACTAAGAAGAGGGCATCTGTTGTACTTTTCCGAGGCACAAAACCAAACTGCATCTCATCTAGTTTGACCCTTTCTCTAATTAGTTGAGCTAATATCCTTTCTGCCACTTTCATAATCTGATCCAACAGTTGTATGCCCCTATAATTGCTCCTCTCCAGAGCATCCTCTTTACCTTGGTAGCAATGAGAATACTGCTGCACCAGTCTTTGGGTATGACACCGCCATATATAGCTTGATTGATGATGTGTGCAACCAGTTTATGCCTACGTCCCCTGATGCCTTCAACATCTCAGCAACTATCCTCGACGGTCCAGCGGCCTTACCAGTTTTCATTTCCTTAATTGCCTCTTGGACCCTATATTCGTCAATCTCAATAGCTGGTCCCTCTGTCGTATCTACCGGGGTTAATTTCTCTCTATCCCATTTGTTCTCCACATTCATCAGTCTTTCATAATGACATTTCCAGGCCTTTTTCTGATCATTCGTGACACTAAGTACACCGGCATCATTCCGGACACATTTATCTCCAACATCTTGATTTGCACTGACACACTGTCTTGCAATGCGAAACACCGCACGTCTCTGATCTTCCCGCCGCAGAACATTGGCAAACCTCCTACTCTCAGCCTCCCTGCGTGCTAAGTACACCTGACGTCTAGCTTCTCTCTTAGTGGCTGTATATCCTTCTCTATTGCCACCATTTTCCAAGCCTTCCATGCCAGTCTTTTGTCTCTAATGGTCCTATCTACCGTGCTGTTCCACCACCAGGTCACTCTCTGTCTGGTTGAAGCTCATCCTCAACTACAAGTCTCTTCAGGAGCCTGAAGTTAGTTGTCACGTAAGAAATTCCAGTTATCATCTATGTCATACGACTCTAACTCGTCTTCTTTTTCGCCATACACATCTTGAAGGGCTTTCCTAAATTTATATTTTAGTGAAAGGTCTTTTAGCTTCCATACCTTTCTTTTCTACACCTTCCTGTATGTCTCATTCTTTCTCTTGCTTACTGAGATGTCACTAACGACTAACCTATGCTGTGGGGTACATTCTTCCCCGGGGTATACTTTGGTATTTGACACCATCTGTCTGTCTCGCTGCCCAACTAGCAAGAAGTCAATCTGGCTTATGTGCTCGCCTGATTTGTAGGTTATCAGGTGGTTGGCCGGTTTCTGGAAGTTAGTGATGCAAATAGTTAGTGCACTTGCACACAAAATTCAAGAAGCCTCACTCCTTCATTTATTGAGCCGTAACCGTGCCCACCATGTACCGCAGTGTATCCAACCTGGAGCTGTCGAACATGACCATTGAAGTCCCCTGCTAGCATAACGATGTCTCCTCTGTCATTGCAACTGTTTGTAAAAGTTGCTCGTAAAAGCAGTCTCTCTCTTCTTTACCTAGGCCTGCTTGGGGAGCATAGGCAGAGATGATTGTCAGTAGTTTCTTGCCTACAACTAATCTAAGCTTAATTATTCTATTACTAACTCTAACTACCTCTATTGTCTTATCGATCCATCTCTCAGCCAGTAAAATGCCTACCCCACCTAACCCATCATTACCCACCCAGAAAAGTTTATAACTAAGATGTTTGCCTGTGATTAGTCTCGCAGAGGCACCTCTCCATCTCACCTCTTGCATGCAGCACTTATCCACATGCCTTCTCTCCAGCATCTCCCCTATCTCACCATATCTACCTGTTAGAGTGCCAACATCAAGTGTGGCAACTCTGAGATGCGAAGTCTTCATATTCTTGTTCTATATAATTACAGAATATGATATCACATGACCTGCATACAAGCATGGTAATAGAAAATTTCTATTCTATCTTTCTATCTTCACCAGAATCTTCCAAATTCAGGGAAATGAAGAAAATGTATATATATATATATATATATATATATATATATATATATATATATATATATATATATATATATATAAAATATATATATTTATTTGGTTCCTTTACCGGTTTCGCAGTTTTTCTGCTTTTCAAAAGTAGAGTTGAGATGGAGGGTCTGTGGTTTTTCTCACATCTGGTTGGTCTTTGAATGTTACTTCTGTTTTATATGGAAAAAGTGGCTCGAAATGCCAGGTTTTTAGAGAAGTAATTTGGTTGGTTGGTGAATAAGTATAATAAATTTCGCACAAGTTCACGTTACAAAGTTCTTCAAACAAAGTGGGGTCTCAGGTTGTTTTTTCATATATGAGTGAATTTTGGTTGGTTGATGCAGTCACGTGAATAAGCACATCAGCTTGCGCGCTAGTTTGTGTTTGAATTTCTTTTTACTTAAAAAAAAGTGGCTCACGAAGGCTTTTTTTAATAAATATAATTTGATAGGTTATAAATGAAATTATGACTGTCACGTGAACAAGTACATTAAATACTATTGGCACAAGGCCAGCAATTATCCCAGTACATTACTGGTACCTTATTTTATCGACCCGGTAAGGATGAAAGGCTAAGTTAACTTTGGTGGGATTTGAACTCAGAATGGCAAGGCCGTAACTCTATGCGTCAAAGCATGGCGTCCGACCCTCTACCGATATTGCCAATTCACCGCCCTCAAAAACCGTACCAAACAAAAGATAATGGTCAAGAAAAATGGGATGGGGAGAATTGTTCTGGTTCAGTGAATATGGCTGGTGCGCTGGGGTGTACTCTAGAGTACAGAAGAATCATCTGTACTCTACCAACATGCTAAAATAGAACACAAGGGTAAATTAGAGAACATAGAAATAAAAATAGAATCTACACACAGAAAAGACGCAATGTTGAGACAAATTACAGAGGCAATAAACATAAAAGAATTACAACCAAAATTAAATAGAAAATATGAGTGGAACAGCAACATCACAACTTACAATTAAGGACAAAATGAAAACACACACACACATAGAACAAACAACCAACCAGTAACATGTAAATAAACAAATAAATAAATGAACATAAACACACACAGACACCCGGATGTGGCGCATGCGCAGACTGAGCACACAACACACACACAGAAACAAAATGGCGTAGGATAGAACAAAGGAGAGGCACAGAAACAAAGAAAGGAATCCCCAGTCACTGAAGAGGTCACAGAGTGTGTGACGAAAGAACCATGACTATATATAAACAACTATCTGGTTGTGGAACCAACCAACCAACCAGAATTTATAAATTTATAAATTTATTATAAATTTATTATAATAAATTGAAGTGAAAGCAACTGGTGCGTGTGTTTCTTATTGGCATCATGACCCTCCCAAAGTATAACAATATATATATATATATATATATTAAAATAACAGATTAAAGTTTAAGTAAAGAAACCTGGTTTTGTCTTTGCGTGCAATTGTTCTTAACGCACCACATATGACGTATTATCTTCGTTTTTTCCGTTCATTGCCAGAGAACGTCCCTATGAAACACCTATGAGAACATTAGTCTACGACCTCTTTTATGCCATAAACGTGGTTCTGTCTGCGCGTAATTGTTTTTCACCGCTCATATTAATGACGTATTATATTCGTTTTTTCCCGTTCTTTGCCAGGGAACGTTTCCACGAACCAAAGTATCGTCTTCCTGTCTTCCTCCGGTTGCAACATTTTTTGAAATATCCACTTCTGCGTTTGCAGATTGACTTTGTTAGTTTCAGAAGATCCCGTTAAGGGTGAAAGCAGAGATTCTTTGCTTAAACTTTAATCTGTTATTTTAATCAATATTTGCTCTACGGCTCTTATATATTTGATATATATTTATCCTTATCGAGCCCTCTTTGGATTTTAGTCTTCAAATTTATTATTATTACTATATATATATATATAAATATATATATATTATGTATGTATATATGTAATATATATATTACTAGCAGAATGGCCCGACGTTGCTCGGGATTTGCTCTAGGGTTCTTATATATTTGATATATATTTATCCTTATCAAGCCCCGTGAAATAAATACGTTTATTTATATTTTGTTGTGTATGCAAACATATCTAAACAAAAAAATATATATATATTTTTTTTTTTTAGAGCAAACATCACGGGCCCTCTATCTCAAAATTATTTTTGAAAAGCATTAGAAATGCGCAACCAGTAAAACTTAAAACCAAAACTGAATACTAACCAATACTATTACTAATTTTCACTTATTCCTAAATAAACTATTTTTCACTGTGAACAAACTGTCAGCATTTTCTTTTCCGTTTACCAATATATATATATATATATATATATATATATATATATATATATAAAACAGTACAGAGAAGTACGGAATACCTCGGCCTCGGGGTGGTGTCAATATTTTGTGCTTATGAAAAAAATTCGTCATACATTACCAGGGTTTTTTTCCGTGCAAAAAAAACCAATACTTTATCGCGAAATAAATACTTTTGTTATTGTGTATGCAAAAATATCTGTGAACGAATATATAATTATATATATATATATATATATAAATCAGGAAAGAAGAGTGACACGGTTTGCTATACAAACACTTAAGTGGACTAACTATAAGAATGTTACCCCGTATATATATATATATATATATATATATATATATATATATATATATATATATATATATATATATATATATAATGGAAAAATTTGAACAGGGACAAAACAGAGAGGCAGTACGACAAATGTTTATTAATTTCACGCTCTGGAGAGTGGGGTGTAGGTGGGGGACGACGTTTCGGGCATAAGCCCTTCCTCAGGTGAGAAGTGGGTGGGAACAGAGTTCAAAGGGTGTGTAGGGGAGTGGTGGAGAGACATATAGCGAAAGGAAACGGTGCGAATGAAAAAATAAAAAATAAAGATAAAAATAAAAATAAAGCATGATCAAAATACAAGGAATGAGATAAATTTAAAAATAAAGGCATGATCAAAATAAACTGAAATTAAAAGGGGGGTGAACAGGTGGTGGAAGGGTGTGGGGTGTGTAGGGGTGGTGGCGGGTGGAGTGGGGAGAGGGAGACGGGGTATCCGAGCGGGGAGGGCTGAAGGTGGTGTGTGTGTGTAGGTGTGCGTGTGTGTGTGTGTGTGTATGTGAAAGTAAGGGTTGGGGGAAGAACGGGGTTGCATGTTCAGGAAGAGGTGTGTGTGGGGGCATTTTGTGGGTCGGAGTGTCTGTGCGTGTGTGGATAGAGGGGTGGGGGGAGAGGAATCAGGAGGCTGAGGGTGTAAATATGTGGTGGAAAGCACGTGTGTGTGGGGTTTAAGCGTGTTGTGGGTGTGGGTGGCGTGTGGAGAAAAAAAATTGTTTGGGGTGTGTGTGTGGGTGAGTTATATAGGTGATTACGTAAGAGGATGGTTGAAAAGTTGGTAAATTCCAAAGATGTTTAGTGGATTGGTGGTCGGTCAATTTCTGCGTGTGGGTATTCCAAGAAGCGGTGGTCGGAAGAGGAGAGTTGTGGGGTGCGCGCGCAACAGAAAGTGGTCAGCAGTGGGAGTGCTGTGGTCTGTTAGTGCTGTGGTCTGTTAGTGCTGGGAGGTGGTCAGAGGGCATAGCAGCAGTCGGTGGAATGGTAAGGGTGCGAGGATGGGTAGGTGTGAAAGTTGGAGTGAGGAGGGTGTGTGTGTGTGTGTGTGTGTGTATTAGTAGGGGTGTTAGTGGGATGAGTGAGTGTGGAGCGAGGGTGTGGGTGGAGCGGGGAGAGAAGGGTGTGTGTGGTTCTATGGAGGGAGTGTGGTGTACTAGTGTGTGTGTAGTTTGATGAAGAGGTGTTAGTGGGTGTTAGTATACGGGAGGTGGGGAGGGGTTGAATGCAGGTGTGAGTGGGGGTTGGTGGTGGTAGGGTGTGTAGAGTTGGTGGTGTACGAGGGTGTGTGGGTACGTGTGCGTGGGGTTGGGGGTGTTAGTGATGTTAGTTGCGTGTGGGGTGGGTGGTGTAAGTGGGTGCGTGTGTTCGTGTGCTTGGGGTTAGGGGGTGTTAGTGAGGTTAGTTGCGGGGTGGTGGGATGGAGGTGTGGGGGTGAGAGGTGTGGGGGTGAGGGTTAGTGGTGGTAGTAGGGTGTGTGTTTAGTGTGAGCGCGTGTATATATGTGCCGGTGGGTGTGTGCGTGTGATAAGGAGGGGGAGGAGGAGAAGAGGGGAGGGAAGGGATGTTAGTATGTTAGTTGGGGAAGGGTGGTCAGATGAGGGGTGGAGTGGAGGTGTTAGTGGGGGATAAGTGTGGGGGGAGGGGGGCGGTCTAAGGCTAAAGGAATAGGGGTGGGGAGTTCAGGCCGGGGGGAGTGTGGGTCTGTAAGATGAAGATAGTCCGTTGTTCGACCGTAAGGCGATTGGCGGGTGTTCCGTGGCACTGGAGTAGGCCACAGACTGTGAGATGGCGTGCGGAATGTCCAGGGCCACCAAAGTGGTGGGCGATGGGGGAACTGCCCCCGAGACGAATATCCCGGAGGTGCTCCGTGACTCGGTCCGCCAGGCGACCACCCGTCTGTCCGACATAAGTCGCGCTGTCCGTAGACTAGGTTGGGGGAGGTGCAGCGGAAGGCATGCCGGACCGAGAGAGAGTGGCCGTTGGGACCCTGGAAGGTGGTGGTGTTGGTGATGTGGGGGCAGGTGTTGCAGCGGGGCCTAGAACAGGGAAAGGAATCGGGGGGGGAAACAGAGCGTGGATTGGGGGTAGGGAGCTGTGGACGAGGAGGGTGCGGAGATTGCGTGCGCGTTTGAAGGAGGGGAGTGGTGGGGTTGGGAAGATGTGGGAGGTGGAGGGGTCGGACTGGAGGCGTCGGAAGAGGCGGCGGATGGTGCGGTGGAGGGGTAAGGTGGAGGGGTGGTAGGTGATGGGGAAGGGGAGACGGTGGGTGGGTGGATGTGCGGTGGCGTGGGGTGAGGGTGGTGGAGCGGGGGACAGCACGGGCGCGGGTGAGAGCGGTGTAGACGAGAGAGGGGGGGTAACCTCTGCGGATGAAGTGGCTGACGAGGGAAAGGGCCTGGGACTCGAAGTCAGCATCACGGCTACAGAGGCGGCGGATCCTGAGAAGTTGGGAGTAGGGAATGGAGTGTTTAGTGTGGGTGGGGTGGGAAGAGGTGAAGTCGAGGTAAGAGTGGGAGTCGGTGGGTTTGAAGAAGGCGGAGGTGACGAGGGAGTGGTGGGAGGGGTCGAAGGCGACGGAGATGTCTAAGAAGTGGACGTGGGTGGTGGAGATAGAGGTGGTGAAGTGGAGGGAGGGGTGGAAGGAGCAGAAGAAGGAGAGAAAGGAGTCGAGCTGTTCTCGGGTGAGGGTCGTGGCTCCGATACAGTCGTCAATGTAACGACCGTACAGTTCGGGCGTGGGGCCGGTGTACTGGGCAAAGATTTGGGCATATATATATATATATATATATATATATATATATATATATATATATATATATATATATATATAAAATTATATATTCGTTTACAGATATTTTTGCATACGTGGTGTATTTGATGGGGGTGGTGGTACCGCGGTGTGGGAGTTATACTGTTTTAGTTTATGATGGTTACTGAATGCGACGTGGCTAGCTAGGTTAGGTGTTGTGGAGAATGAGATTTTAATGTTGTTTTTATTAAAGAGTTTGTAATATCTATGGTTGGCGAGGGGAGTGTTTAGATAGGATAGAGAAGAAGCGTTTAGGGATATTAGTGGCTAACACACCGCGGTACCACCACCCCCATCAAATACACCACGCCACTACACCAATACTTACTCTAGTAGCACACCTGCCCCATCTAATCCTTCCAGCACGGATCAACCGGGCACGGATCAACCGCTTAGTTTAAACAACCCTACTTTCACTAACCGCAGTAGTAACTGCAACTGCCGTTACCCTAATGCATGCCCACTAAATGGACATTGCCTGACACCCAATATAGTTTATAGGTGCACAGTTAAAACTGCTTCGCATACCAGCTCCTATATCGGCTCTACCTCTAACCATTTTAAGGTACGCTATAACGCGCACTCTTTTTCCTTCCAAGATCCTAACAACAGATGTTCGACATCTCTAGCTAGGCTCATTAAAAACCTTAAGTTAACCAACATTGCACACTCACTAACATGCGATATCTTGGCTAGGGCCCAACCGTTCAATGGACGAAGAAACTCTTGTGATCTCTGTCTTACCGAAGCATATTACATAACTCTATCACGACCTCTACCGATTAACGATAGAACGGAGGTAACTATTAGCTGTCAACATCGAAGGGCTAATTCCTTCGCCAACAGAATATTTGAACCAACATAGTCATCTAGCCCTATTTTTACTTATAGCTAATAAGTTAAATAGTTATAGCTAACTTAGATAATTATAAGTTACCTCCCTTACATTGTCTCTCAATTAAAAAATTAGAAAATTAGCACTTCTTAACTATAAACTACCCACAATTTCTAATTTCTCGAGGAGATACTTCCCCTGAAACCACCCTCTAATTAGTAAGGTAAATATGTCTATTGGCGGCCATCTTGTTACCCATAGGCAGATCTGACACAATGCAGCCTCGACAGAAGAATACTACTCGACTATGGCCAACATAGTGAAATACCAATATATGGAACATTACATTCATGTAACATTCTTTCCTTATTTTAATTCATATCCCTTTTGAAGTTCCGATGAGCTGCTCTAATTATACCTAAGTTAATCATTTTCAACTGAACCAGATTAATAATGATCTATAATCATTTGATCCAGAAATATTATATGGAGTAGCGAAACAATTGCAAACGGACATTATTATTATTAACATTATTATTATTATTCTCTACATTCCTTACATCAAACTAAAATATGTTGACAATCTTTTAATAATGTCTTCCTTGTGAAATTTGTGGTCTTGTTTTGCTTAACTAATGAATATTTCCAGCTCTGTGCACCTAACCTCTGCATGAACCCAGCCACCTAGCTGCCTTCCACTGCATATTGTACATTGAGCACATGCCTTTACGCTTTGGCTTCTAACTAATTCACCAATCTCTCTTCTCCTCTCTTATCTCCTCTCCTATATCCATCTCTCTCTTTAAGATTGGTTACACTTGAACTGTGTGTATATATATATATAATAGAGAGAGAGAGAGAGACTAGCAGATTTACCCGGCGTTGCCCGGGGTTTGAAATTATGCTAAGACTATACAGCTAGGAAGTAAAAGAAGAAAATTATTTGTCCCCAACCTGTCAAAATAAGCAGAAATTTTCAATAATTAATGCAAACGAATATTTAGTGCAATCTTCGTACACATAAAACTATGCTGATAATGAAGGAAAACTCTGTAAGAGGATGTAGTTATACAAATGATTAAAGACAATGCACGTTGCAAATCTGTAAAAAAACAGCCAGTTTTGCTAAAGTACAAAAAGTTTTAATGAAAGCAGAGTTGTATACAAACAAAAAAAAACAATGAGAGTAGAATAAGAGAAAATGTATTCTTTGAGAGCATCCTTTGCTATGTACTTATGAACTTATAATCCAAAATATCCTGCATGAGATATTCATTGGTATGTTTTGTTTATGAGTAAGGTGAAATCAAGGCAGAGCTGTAATAAGTGTTTTTGTTAGCACTTTAGGAGAGACGATATTCTTTGTTTTTCTTTTCGGAACAAACGCAAAGAGATTATCTCTAGTGCCAACTCGTGAGGAGGCAACGTAGAATTGTCCGTGCGAAAAGCAAGGTTCATCCAAGTGAATTCCAGCGACGGACAGAGTTTGACCTTGCGACTTGTTTATGGACATCGCAAAGGCGACACGAAGGGGAAATTGGGTTCGGCGAAAGGAGAAGGGAATATCCACGCCTGATGTAGTCAGGCTAATTTTTGTTATCTCATCCTCGCCTTTTCCACATCCAGATAGAATTGTAGCATCAATACTAAGTGGAGACAGTTTTATAACCACAAGGCGTGTACCATTGCATAGTTTTGGAGGAGTGATATTTCTCAGCAAAATAACTGGCTTGTAGCGAATAATCCAGTTGTAACGGATAAGTGAATAGATGGAATTGTTGGTATGATGGTTTCAATGCAAAGAATAATACCAGGATTGTGTTGTTACAAATTTTATTTTATTATATTTTATTTTATTATAACAATATTCAATTTGAATATTGAATGATAAAATCTATAACATGAAATATTCGTACAATAAGTAGATGGCTCTTCGAGCCACGTAAATAGAAGTATCACAGAATACGATTATAATATAATTGTATTGTATCTGAAAGATACAATCTGACAAATAGAAATGGTGCGTGTGAAATGAAAACAGTGTGAACTTACTATGTGTGCATGTGTGCGTATTAGTATACTTTATTGTTTTAGCAGTAGTAGTAATCACTCAGCCCGGCGTGTAGGGCGTTTGAGAAAATAGTGGACAGACGTTTTTCGTGAAGGGAGATTTGACAGAGTAGGTGAAATGTTCGTTCTTGTCTGTGGTATCACTTTTTTCTGCCGGGGCGTAAACAACTCTTGTATTTATAAGGGTTGAAGTTAGAAGGATAGATATATCCTCTGACCTTTGGTTAGAATCTCCCAAGGGGTTGGTCTGCCGGGTGTAAACAACTTAGAAGGATGGATATATCTGACCTCTTTTTTGCCAGGCGTAAATAACATCTGACCTGTGTTTAGCATCTCCCAAGGGGTTGGTCTGCCGGCGTAAACAACTAACCACGGCTTGTCCCAGAGGCGGGAAAGCTCAGATTCGGTTTTGAATCTTCGCCGCCGTTATAGGCGTTTCCTCTTTCAGAACCAATGTATTAGGAGGTAAACCGGGAGGATTTAAAGAATTTAGAAATTCAACTGGATAATTGACCGCATCCTGTGCATCACATACAGTATCAATAGATTTATATATCGGTGGACATCCAGGAAGAAGCTGAAGAAGCTGATCGTTAATACAGCTAACCCTATATTTTGGGGTGCAAGAATGGCTCTTTCGCATAGCCAATCAAGATTCGTATAGTTATCACGCAAGTTCGGGAATACTCTCGCCTTGAGATCATCGACAGTTTCAACCACATTGCAGATGTGATCAATTGCTATGTGTCCATCTGTATCCGGAGTATGTTACCATCTCCTATTGTAAGAATGTCTCCAGAAAATGTTGATGACGGAGGGTCCCCATGCAATCTTGCACGCATGTTGGTAGTTAGTCTTAATGATATCACTTGTCGCTACAATGGTGAAGACTTAACACATGCATTTACCGAATCTGCTCTTGTTCCTTTCGGTATTATAGGAAGAGTCTGTTTGAAGTCTCCTAATAGCAGAAGGGTGACACCCACCATAACATCACTGCAATCCCGTATGTCTTGCAAAGACCTGTCTAGTGGCTCAAGAGCCCCTTTGTGCGCCATTGTGCACTCATCCCAAACAATAAGGTGACACCTTCGCAGCAGATGAGCCCTTTCGGAGTCTTTGGTGATATGACAAGTAGGAGTTTCCAATTTTGCCAAATCAAGGGGCAATTTAAAAACTGAATGTGCCGTCTTTCTACCAGGGAGCAAAGTTGCTGCGATTCCAAAGGACGCAACTGCTATTGCTATGTCCTTATTCTGTCTAACCTTTGCAAGAAGAAGTTTAGTAACGAAAGTTTTTCCTGCACCCCCCCCCCCCCCCCCTGGAGCATCGAGGAAAACTATGCCACCTCTTCTTTGAAATTCCGATGCAGTAATGGTGGTATAAGCCAGTCGCTGATCAGCTAGAAGTTTTCGCTCATTATCTGTGACGTAGAGGCCGAGATCATGGATGTCATAAGAAGTCTCCTGTATGATATCTGTGGGAAGTTTATTTGAGTCCGTGTGATGAGTTTCTGGTAAACTGTAGTCACGTAAAACCTTTCCTTCAATCAGAGCTAACTTGTCCTCAATATCAATGAGAGCTCTGTTGTATAATTCATTACTAAAGCCGAACTCTATTTCTGGAAGCAGCAATTGTGCTTGGGGTCTGTAGTCGTCTGTTAATTCATCCCTATATTTCATCCACAAGGACAGAATATCAGATAAGTTGCACGAGTGCAAAAGTACCGCAAATAAATTTCTTAGGCTGGCAGGTGAATGTGAAAGAGTAACTTCCGCCATCGTTGCATCCCACTGCGAACCATCTTCCAGCAATCCACGCCTCAAACATGCCTTTGTGTATGTTGGAAGAACTTGTCCGTCGAACATTCGGAGATCATCAAAGCAGGTAGGTCCCCTGATACGAAGATGGAAGCACTCGTGTTGGTTTGGGGGCACTGTATAAACTCTGCCCAAGCACTCGTTGAACTTGATGCCCGGATAACCTTTTACACTGTCCTGTTTTTCTTCGCTTCCATGTATTTTTGTCCCAGGTATAGTAAGATGGGACTTGTGGATATAGTAAGGTTTTAGCAAATGGATCTTCTTGACATAGTTTAAAGAAAGCGGTAAGAGTAGTATCCTTTGGTTCTTGTGCTAACTGAGCAGCTGATGCATTCGTAAAATATACTCTCTGATCGTTCTGCAGGTGCACTTGGAGTTTTTGAACAGCAGGATGCCGTTGATGTATAAAAAATCCGAAAATCCGCCAGAACGCTTTATTTCTAATATATCTTCCAGCTTGGTACTGGGCCACTTCATCTCGGCTGTATTCCCGAAGTAATCCAAACGTAGCAGCATCAGAGCCTTTATTAATGTACTTACAAATGTATTTTATAGATTTAATCGAATTACAGTATTCTACATTGATGTCTGCATCAAAAATATATAGAAGGAGTGGATTATATGGAACAACCCATCTGTTGTCAACCTCATGTTTGCTAACCCTTGCTTTGATTCCACCATCTTCGGGTCTTCTCCGGCGATATAGTGGGTATCCGTCATGACTCGTCTGGGTGTCCTTAAGGAACTGTCGCGGAAATTTCTTTGAGCACCTAGACTTGTCCTTAACACACGGTAGGTTGTTGTGAAATCCATGTCCACATGGACCATGCACCATGTGTACTTTAACTTTTTGGTAAAGGTCCCTGTCGATTGCCAGATACGGAAACTCAGCAGAAATGACATTGTCAATTTCATCTGATCTAAGTTTTGTCTTTAACCAGATCAGAATGTGGGGATGTGGCAAGCCTCGTTTTTGCCACTCAATTGTAAGCATGTCACATTGTACTGGGCCAAAGATTTCACCTGTTTTGATAAGTTCCATGAGCTTAATTAACTTAAGATGGAAAACTCTGGCAATAAGATCCTGCCTGGTTGAGGCTTTTTGACCTGGAAAGAGTTCTTTCTGAATCTTTTCCCATTTAGGGTTTGAAGTGAAACTAATAAACACATCTGGTTTACCGAAAAGGCGCACAATAGTTAAAGCATCTTGAATTTTTTCGAAAAAGAACCGAGGACTTCCTGTGAAAGATGAAGGCAGGATGCACAACAATCCAATACTATCAGACACCCTGTTCAGTATGTTCCTTCATTGTCAATAAAGTTTGATGTGTACGAATACAGCACTTAATATTATTGCTATCGATATTTTATTGCTCAACGTGGGTCGATTTGAAAAATGTTTGTGATGTGACCATCTTAGATGTGTATACAATACACAATTACTTGTCCTAACTGGCTTCCATAATTTTTTCATCTCCTCACTCCTCTACTTTTTCTCTTCCCCTTCAACGTAACTTCCTACTTCTTTCCGCCACTCTTACTGACTCCGTCTCTTTCTTTCTGTTATTTTCTCTCTCTCTTTTTCTTTTTTTATATCTTATTTTCCCCATCTCTCTCTGTTTGTGTCATTTCTCCTCTCTTTCTCTTTCTCCCTCTCTCTCTGTCTCTTTTTCCCTCTCTTTATATTTCATCTGACCCCCCCCCCCTCTCTATTAATTATGGCTTTCCGCTCTCACTCTTTTGTATCACTCCTCTCTTTCTTTCTCTCTTTGTATCATATCTCCCCCTTTCTTTCACTCTGTACCATATCTCATCTCACTCCCTCTCTATCTCTCTTTGTACCATATCTCCTCTGTCTCCCGCTGTCTCTCTGTACCATATCTCCCCTCTCTCACTCTCTTTATACCATATCTCCCCTCTCTCACTTTCTACCATATCTCCTCTCTCCCTCTCTCACTGTACCATATCTCCTCTCTCTCTCTCTCTTTCTCTGTAACATATCTGCTCTCTCTCCGTCTGTACTATATCTCCCCCTCTCCCTCTCTACCATATATCTCTCTCTCGCTCGCTCGCTCTCTCACTCTCTGTGTTTCCTCTACCACTGATTCTGACCCCCGTGGTCTTTCATACTCTGTACACACACATCCTCGCTTTTATATATATAGATAATTTTTCTACCGATGTTTTATTGCTCAACGTGGGTCGAGCTGAAATTTGGTCAAATTCAGTTAGGAATTGTAAAAACCTTAGGTGTCCAAAGTTGTCCACAGACACACACACATCCTCACTTTTATATATATATAGACTAGCAGATTTACCCGGCGTTGCCCGAGGTTTTAAATTATGCTAAGAATATACAGCTAGGAAGTAAAAGAAGAATATTATTTGTCCCCAACCTTTCAAAATAAGCAGAAGTCTTCAATAATTAATGCAAAAGAATATTTAGTGCAATCTATGCTGATAATGAAGGAAAATTTTGTTTTAACTGATTTCTTCATTGTAATAATAGTTTTTTAAAAATAAATTCACAATATCCTGGAAGCATAGATAATGCCTGCCTCAAATGTGGGCGAAATTACTTTAAAAATGTAAAAGTTGTAGGTCCCAACGGTTTGAATGGAAAGTCCCATAAGGATTGATTTTAGATTGATTTCTCCCTTACAGCATACACTTTAGAAAAAATAATCTTCTTGTACTACCTCGACGGCATATGCAATGCCTGCCTCACATTTGGTAAAAAAAGAACGAAAAATGTAAAAGTAATTGCAACTTTTAATTTGCATGGAAACTCCCATAAGGATTTTGTCTTGATTGTTATCTCCCTTACATCGTGCACTTTAGAAAAAATAATTTTGCTATCGATTTTTATTGCTCAACGTGGGTCGATTTGAAAAAAATGTTGTGATGTGACCATCTTAGCGACAGGTGCAACGTGCACAGAAAATTTGGTCAAATTCGGTTGGGAATTGTAAAAGCCTTGGGTGTCCAAATTTGTCCACAGACACACACACACATCCTCGCTTTTATATATATATATATATATATATATATATATATATATATATATATATATATATATATATATATATATAATATACATAATATATATATACCCCAATCCACTACCCCTACCTTATCCTCCCACTAACACCAACGTCTCTCTGTAAAGTTGGTATCACAACATCCAATCCAAATAAATGAGATAATGAGATCGAGATCGTGTAGGTGTCATGACAAAAAAACACACAGTGACGCTGTAATGTGGCCGTGTAGGTAACACGGTAAAAAGTTCCCAGTCCACACTGTAAATGTGGTTGTTGTTAGAAAGGGCATCCAGCCGTAGAAAACCTGTCATATGAGCGAGACACAGTCACCCGACCAACCTTGCCTCAAGTGGGACAACTCCCGTCTAACCCATGCTAGCATGGAAGATGGACGTTAAACGAAAATGAGGATGATGATGCTAATGATATATATTATATATATATATATATATATATATATATATATATATATATATATATATATATATATATATATATATATATATATATATATATAATATTATATTAATATTTTGGTGTTTCTATGTGGTTGCTTGGTCTGCATTATATAGTTGTCAGAAGTTGCTGGAATCTTCGTTGCTTTCCCATAATAGCATAATAGAATCGATGAAATCCCTTTTCTCCATTTCCCTGAATCAGGAAGTTTCTGCTGAAGATAGAATAGAAATTTTCTATTACCACAGCTTGTATGCATGTCATGTGATATCATATTCTGTATCTATAAATATATCATATAATATATGGTAGCAAAAGAGTTAATCGCTGTTTTGTCAGTCTGAAGTATTCAACGAAGGACATAAAATTCTCTATTCCACAGCTTGTATGTATATTATGTAATATTATATTTTGTATTTATAAATATACCAGAAAAATATATAGTAGCAAGAGTTAATTGCTGTTTTTCCTCTCTAAAGTATTCTAATAGGTGAACAGATTTAAAAAAAAACTGTGTATTAAACATGACTGAAATTGAAGTATATCAACGAAGAACAGGGGAACAATTAAATACAGGTAATTAATTTAATTTCTGTTTATACCTGTCATTTGATTAACATATCTTAATATTTTACAAACTAATTATTGTAATAATAATTTACTTCTACAAATGTTGGTATATTAACCTAAGAAATGTATTAATTTACTGTATTTTACCGGAGTTTAAAATATAAATCTAATTAATTAAACTTTCAAATAATTACACTAGTTGAATCTGCTGTCTTGATTCTACAGGCATGTACCTTATATTGGTGAATTCGTAGAGTCATTAAAGCATTAGATAGAATGTTTTGCAGTATGTGTTTCCAGCTCACTATGCACTGAGTTCAAATCTTCCCTAGGTCAACTTTGCCTTTCATTCTTTTGAGATCTGTAACGGATAGGTTGTATTCTTTGTATGGTAGTTTTGATGAAAAGAATAATGCCATGATTGAGTTGTTAACAATGTTTATTTTACAATAACAATATTCGATTTGCACATCGCATCGAACAATATTATTTATAACATAAACCGTCGCTACATTAAATTGGTAGCTCTATGAGCTACGTGAATGCATGTATCAGAGAATACGATATAGTATATAAGTTGTGTTGTGTCTTGCAGATACCATATTACAGGAAGAAATGGATGAGAGTATAATGTTAAAATATGAACTTACTATGTGTGTGTGCCTATTCTTAGTATACGTTATTGTCTTAGTAGTAGTAGTGGTCAATCTGTCAGGCAGGCATGGCTGGCTGTCTGGCTGTTTCGGTGGCCGAGGAGGTAAGCCAGTAAGGGCCAGGAGAAAGATAGAGTGAAAGCTCTACTGATGCTACATCGCTTATCTTGTTGATTGCCGCTTCGTGTCTGAACTTTGGGTTCCCTAACTCCTTGTATTTATAATAAGTGCTAAAGTTACAAGGATGGATATATGAGGTTGATTTATGGTCAGCCCTGTGGTTAGTGTCTCCCAAGAGGTTAAAGTCACAGGTCAAATAGAATGTATATTTATCATCGTTGCCTTGACAAGACAATGGTGAGAACTTCCAACGATAGATTGTCCCAGAGGCGTGAAATCTCAGATTCGGTTTCGAATCTTCACCAGTAAAACATAGGAGTATTTCGTTATAGATCGATATCAAAAGTACCAGTCTAGTACTAGAGTTGATCCCCCCCTCTCTCTCTCTCTTCTCTCTCTCAAATCATCTGTATTCAGACCTGAACACGTCACTATTCGCCCCACACCCTACGACTTCATCCGGATTTGCCAGTCCATACATACAACACATCTTTCTTGTGTCTGTTACTACTGTTGTTGATTTCATACCCGTTTGCCTTTTCTGTGTCTGCTACTAATGGTACCAAATTAAGAAACAGTCATATTGCTGTTGTTGTTATTGTTGTTGTGTTGTCGTCAATATAACAGGAACCTTTGACCATACACTGCAGAAATTTGAAGCGAAGGAGAAAGTCGATTAAACAGACCCAGTTTATGACTGATACATTATTTTATCAACCCCGTAAGGACGAAAGACAAAGCTAACCTCAGCAGGATTTGAACTCAGAACAGAAAGGAACCTAACTATTATATACCGCAAAGCATATTGTCTGACATTCTACCGATACTGCCAATCCACTGCCCTTATCTACTATGCAATAATTGTTTCTACTTTAGGCACAATGCCAGTAATTACCCAGTGCATTACTGGTACTTTATTTTATCGACCCCGTAAGGATGAAAGGTAAAGTCAACCTCGGCGGGATTTGAACTCAGATCGTAAAGGGACGTAACTATGCTGGAAAGCATGGCGTCCGACCCTCTACCGATACTGCCAATCCACCGCCCTATCTACTATGCAATAATGAGATTTGTATGTATGTGTGTGTGTGTGTGGAGGTGGATGTTGGTGGGTTGGAGGGGGAGGGGGATGATCATATCTGGATGTTTGAAAAAATAAATTTCTAAAATAAGTACCAGACTTGAAAAAATAAGTACTGGGGTCTATATTATCAACGAAATCTTCTCAAGCCAGTGCCCCAGCATGACTGCAGTCTAATGAAGAACCCAGAAAAAGAATAAATATTTACCTCATCTTCCAAATATATTGTTAGTAGATAGCGTTCCCTTTCTTCTGCCTCTCACTGTTATAAACCTCCAATAAACACTCTTTTCTCCTTTTTTTTCCCTTTCCGTTAAACCACATTACATACATATGCCAGCATATTTAATATGATAGATTATAGATACTATTCTAGATTATATGACTTTTAACATTTGTTATTTCTAATTTCAGAAATATCAACTACAACTATCAAACTACTACTGGAAAAATGTTTTACTTATGGTCCTTATCAATGCCAGTTGTTCATTTTATTACTCTCCCTGAAATTTTGCATGGCATTGTCATCAATGAGTTTGATATTTATCAGTGCCAACGTCCCTTTCTTATGCTACCCTCCAGACTTTAATGCTTCTGCAATTCCTCCAAATCTTACAGAGAATCAATATTTACACATGTTTCAACCTGGCCCCAATCAATGTTTTGTGTATAACAACAGTATCACTGAGATATATTATTCAATGTCACCCAGTAATTTATCTACACTACCCTGTTCCTATGGACGGAAGTTTATGACAGACAATTTTTCTTCAACTGTAAGTGAGGTGAGTTGGTAATCTATTAAATATAGTGAAATGAGAGGTAAGGTCACATCATTATTATTAACTAGTAAGAGCTGCAGTGTTAGTAGAGCATCAGACACCCTGCTTTGCGGCATAGAGTTACGACCATTGCCATTCTGAGTTCAAATCCCGCCGAGGCTAACTTTGCCTTTCATCCTTACGGGGTCGATAAAATAAAGTACCAGTAATGTACTGGATAATTTCTGGCCTTGTGCCAATAGTAGAAACAATTATTATTAACTAGTAAGAGCAGCAGTATTGGTAGAGCGTCGGATACCCTGCTTTGCGGCATAGAGTTACGGCCCTTTATGCTTTGAGTTCAAATCCCACCAATATTAACTTTACCTTTCATCCTTACAGGGTCGATAAAAAGATCAAGCTTTGTATCAGTGTCTGTTTGCTGGTTTCCTGTCTTTGTTACGCTATATTAATGTGGAAGGAGAAAGAAATGGTGGTGTTGAGGCAAGGAAAAGAAGGAAGAAAGTATTATAAGAAGTTGATTAGCTACGTAGATATGTGAGAGATTAACAGCGTACGGGGGTGAGGGAAATATTAAGTAGTTAGCCAGCAAGCGAGACGTGTAATATGGGGAGCACAATGATATACAGGGAGAGCTGGGACAAAGAAGATGTAGCATAATCAAGGGTATCATTAACTGCTTAATGAACACAACCACAAGGATATGGACTCCCACTGTCATTGCCTCCATCTCTCTTGCCCTCCACATCTCTCTGTATGGTGAGCAAATGGGGTCCCATGTGCTGGCCTCCCAACAGCCCTGGCGGACAGAATGGAGGAGGTGTTTCCCCGGAGGATGGTAAGGGAGATGCGCTGGAAGAGCCATTCCAATTCGCGAGGCTCACACCTGTGCACTGGTGTCGATTTAATTGATTTCACCTGCCACCAAATTGCTGACCTTGTGCCAATAGTAGAAATCTTTATTATTAACTAGTCTGTAACCAATTCTTTTATGGAGTAAGTAATATTTGATTTCTATAATAAATTGTAACAAAGCTATCATCACCATCATTTTATGTTTGCTTTCACATGGTTGCATGAGCTGGGCAAGTCTTTTTCAGCCCGGTATACTCCATCATTTTCACTGGGACCTTCAGTGATTTAAGATCAGCTTTCACTACCTCCATCCAAGTCTCCCTTGGTTTCCTTCTGCTGCAGCTTATCTCCACTTGGATTTCTTGGCACTTCATCACCCAACAATCATCATCCACATGCATCACATGTTGATACCAGAGCAAACTTCTGTCTTGCACAGTACATCTGATTCCTTTCATATTCAATTTCTCTCTCAGCTCATCTATGTTTTGTCATTCACATGCATTAACATTAGACATCAACTGAAGCATTCTTGCTTCATTTCTCTCCAGTCTTCATATAACCTCAGCACTCATTATGTATATCTCACTACCATGCAGCATTGCACATCACACACAGGCATCAAACAACCAGACTTTCGTTTGTAGTGAGGGACCTTTTGTTGTCAACAGAGGTAGAAGCCCTCATAACTGTATTTCTAAAGTATTTTTTATGGCAAAATGATAAAATAAGCAAAATTGGAAATATTATTCATAACTTTGTTTAATTTCTTACAGTTTGATTTAGTGTGTGAGAGGAAATGGTTAAGATCCACTTTACAGTCAGTATATTTTGCTGGTTACCTTATTGGATCACTGGTATTTGGTGATTTAGCTGACAGGTAAGATATATTTTTATTCAACTAAATCTTTTTCTTAAACAGAAAGAAAATAATATATACAACAATAATAATAATAAAAATAATAATAATAATAATAATAATGCTTTCTTTATTAACCACAAGGGTTTACATAAAGTAGACATTAAGGACAGTACAGGACGGTACAAAAGGGCATTTCTGCGTGTAAAGAAACAAAAAACAGAGGATGTAATAAAAAGAACAATGAAAAATTCCCCAATAGGGGGGAGACTTCCGAGGGCCATCGTGGAGAAAGCCCATTAAATAAAAGCCACGGTGACCCTGACCACCAGGGCAAGTGTCCTCTCCCAGTTTTCCACCTTCAATTTACAGGCATATACTCAGAGTAGGTCCATTCACTCGGGCCATTCTTGCCTCTCTCACCCATCTTTCAACAAAATGCTGGGAAGAGAGCACTTCCCTCTCTACCCTGATTTTCCTTTGCAAATGAAATTTGAAAAAGTTAATCAGGGCATCACCGAAGAGGTAAGTGCTCGTCTTCAGCCCTTTCAAACGCGTACGCGTCCACCATACTATCTCTTTCGCCATGGCCACCAGACAGATAAAAACTGCCTGCCCTTCCCGGCTAAAGGAAGAAGGCGGGGCAATCCTCACGATGGACTCAGCTGATAGTCGGATCCGTTCTACACGTGACAGCAGGTGTTCAACAATAATAATAATGATTTCATTTATTAGCCACAAGGGCCGACATGTAGGGGACAATACAAAGACAGGAACAGTGAGGGTTTACAATAAGGTCGAGTAAAAGTGCACAATGGCAAGACTAATTTAACAATGAAGATATGAAAAATATAAAATAATCTATGCATAAATATAACAAAATAAATTCCCCAATAGGGGGTGGACGACTCTGGGGTGACTCAGGTACTCCACCAATCCTGAACCACCCTGCGCTTCTAGGGCACCCAGGGAGAGCACTCTTCTCCTCAAGTTAGCTAGCCTATAGGCGCATGGTCAAAGTAGGCCCATTCACACGGGCCATTCTCGCCACATTCATCCACCTTTTAGCAAATGTACTGAGGGCAGTACTTCTCTCTCCACCCTCACCTTCCTTTGAGATGTGCGGCAAGCCATCAAGGTAGGGACTGAACTCCGCTACTCTCTCTGACTCGCCACTCTCCCCGAACAACCGAGCAAAGTGCTGGTGAAAGGTGTCACACATCCGCTTGGAATCGCTTATCTCGTGTCCATCTCGGTCCGCCAAAACCCGAATCGTGGTTTTATTACCACGCTGCACCTCCGCCACGCTGGCCCATCGAACAGCTTTGGTTCCCTCGTTTCTCAGCGCACGCGCCTTAACTCTGAAAATGCATCCTTCATGTTTCACATTGAAGAAATGGTCTGCCATTCTCCCTGCTAACACGTCAGTTGCAATGCCACTACAAATAGCCTCATCTAACTTATCTACCAGCTCCCCCTATTTTTCTCTAATGCTAGTTCTTTGCTGAACGAAGTTACTCTAATCTCTCTTTTGAGAGCCCCCCTACCATCTGTTGTTGATGATCCCCCGTGTCAACTTTTGCTTCACTAAATTGTTGACTCGGTCCCTGTAAGCCTTACGTGCCGGAAATTACATGTTCAGTTTCCAGTAACCCGGTCCCAACCTAACCATTTTATCTAGGTCGACCATACAGATCACAAATTTGTGATCTGAATAGGCGACCGTTTTAAAAGGTGGGCAGCCTACACTATTTTCCTAATGAAGATCCTGTCTATATATGATTTAGATGACCCCATGCGGTTGGTCCATGTCCATACTGGCGCATTGGGGAAATCTAGTCAATACCTGTCAGACAGTTGGAACTCGCTGAGTAGGTGCTTGAGGCTTTTGCACCCCCCGCTCCTATCAGCTACTCCCACACAATCCCAGCGTGCGTCTAAGATGCCGTTAATAATAATGATAATAATTGTTTCTACTTTTGGCACAAGGCCAGCAATTATCCCAGTGTATTACTGGTACTTTATTTTATCGACCCCGTAAGGATGAAAGGCAAAGTTGACCTCGGCGGGATTTGAAATCAGAATGGCAAGGGCCGTAACTCTATGCGTCAAAGCATGGCGTCCGACCCACTACCGATACTGCCAATCACTGTTTTACGTCCATTCGTCCACGTTAGCATGGGTTAGACAGGTTGTCCTGTTGTGGGCAATGCCAGGTCAGGTGACTATGTCTTGCTCATACAGAACTGATTTTGGCTTGATTTCTACAACTGGATGCCCTTCCTAACATCAACCTCATTTACAGTGGGTACTGGCTACACAACCACTTTACAGTGTGGACTGAGTGATTTTTTGTCATGACACCTGGGGCCATACTGTCTATAAGCTTCAGCTTCAGCTTGTACCCATGAGAAGAAGGGTCTTCTGTATTACTGCATAACGCCAGCGGTCTCAGTCTGTGTCATTGCCTTTGAGAGGTGCAATTGGGCAAGATCAGCTTTTATAACCTCATCCCAGGTCTTCTTGGGTTTCCCCACTCCAAGGCTTCCATCGACTTTTAGTGCTCTGCACCTTTTTATGCAGCTGTCATCCTTCATACGCATCACATATCCATACCAACATAATCTCCTCTCCTGCACACAACATTTGATTCCTCTGATGCCTAGTCTCTCTCTTAATTCATTTATGATTTGCCATTTGCGTATATTACACATTCGCATATATTACACATCCATCGGAGCATGCAATCTTCATTTCTTTCTAATCTACACAAGTCTTGTGCACAACGCCCAGGTCTCACTACCATGCTACATTGCTGTTCATATGCACGAATCATACAGTCTGCTTTTTATTTTGAGGGAAAACCCTTTTGCAGCTTGCAGTGGTAGTAACTCACTGAACTTGCTCCATCCCATTCTTACTCAGGCTACTGTACTTTCAGAACACCCACCTTCACTGCTAATTCGGTCACTTAGGTAGCAGAAGCTGTCTACTGTTTCTACCAAGCCCTCCCAGAATTTGAAAGTGCTTGTTTCTTGTTATCATTTACTTTTTACTGTCCCAGTGCAACTGTTACATGTAAAGCCTACATTCTTAGCTAAACTTCCTTACATCCCACTACATATCTTGTGTACCCATTGTTTGTATATGGGCAAAGGATGAAATTTCTACTTACACCTTTCCTACATACTCAGCAATGCCATTTCCCTGAGGGGATCTGGGTTCTGTTTTCTCTTCTACTTACTAGGACCTTAGTCGTTGTCAGGTTGACTTTGAGACCCCTTCTTTCTAGGCCCTGCTTCCATGTTTGGAATTTCTTCTCTAGTTCCACTATAGATTCAGCTATAAGTGTAAGATCATCCATGTACAGACGTTCCCATGGGCATCCGGTCTTAAACTCCTCTGTTATAGCCTGCAATATGATAATAAACAGGAGAGGGCTAAGATCAGAGCCCTGGTGGACACCAACATGTATGCTAAATTCCTCGCTATAGTCATTGTTAACTCTAACTTTGCTGACTGCTCCCCTATACATGGCTTGTACACCATTCACAAGCCATTCCTCTACTCCTAGTTTTCTAATAGCCTACTAGATTATAGCACTGGGCACTCTGTCGAAGGCTTTTTCCAGATCGACAAATACCAGCTAGAGCGGCTTACCTTTAGCTAGGTACTTTTCCTGTAACTGCTTCACAAGGAAGAGTGCATCAGCAGTGCTTTTTCCTGGCACTAACTTAAACTGCATCTGATCTAGATTTACCCTGTCCCCAATCAGCTGTGCTATAACTCTTTCTGTTATTTTCATAACCTGGTCCATCAGCTTTATACCTCTATAGTTTCCTCTATTTAGTGCATCTCCTTTACCCTTGTAGCAGTTGACAATGATGCTGCTGTGCCAATCATTTGTAATGACGCTCTCTAGTATTAGTTAACAATATGTATGGTTATGGTGTGACCTACCGACCTAGATGCTTTCAGCATCTCGGCAGCTATACTCGATGGACCAGTTGCTTTCCCAGTTTTCATATCCTTAATTGCCTTACTTACTACACTGCTGCTGACTTGTATTGCTTGGGCCTCTATGGGGTCCACTTGGAGTAGCGTCCCTTTCTCCCATGAATTCTCCTCATTCAGTAAACTTTCATAATGGCTCTTCCACACAGCTTTCTTCTCGACACTTGTGAGAAAAAGCTCACCTTTATCACCCTGGACACACTTCTCACCAATGACATCACAATTTTCTCTAACACACTGCCTCACAATCTTGAACAGTTTGTTAAGGCAGTAGTATGCATTAAGGACTCATAAAACCTATCCTTATGTTCGTCTGGCAACCCAGATTGTGGTGCGTAAGCAATGTAGCAATTGTTTTATTCAAGACTAGTTTGAATTTAATGATTCTTGCGTTTACCCAGTTCACTGAGATTATCTTATCCATGCATTTGTCAGCAAATAAGATACCTTCACCACCCAACCTGTAGTCCTTTCCCACCCAGAAAAATTTGTAGCACTGATTTTTGCCTACAAGGACTCTAGCAGACTCTCCTCTTCCTCTAGTCTCTTGCACACAACATACATCAATTTCCATTTGCTCTAACTTCTCTACGATTTCCCTTGCTCTTCCTTTCATTGTGCTCACGTTGATGGTGCCAAATCAGAGTTATGGGCATTTGTCATTACTGGTAGTGGAGGGTGTATTTTTGTGGGGTAATGTGTATGCTTTCTGTCTCTGAATTAAAGCTTTTGCATGCACACTTGGTAAATCGTGGATTCATATTTATTTATTTGGGGTTGTTCCATCATCTTCAGCTTATCCATAGATAATGATAAACAATAATTTCTTCAGGGTAGGGATAGAAAAGATGGTAGTAGTAATGGCAGAATTGTTGGCGTAGGTAATGGGTGAGGATATGTTGTATATATATATATATATCATCATCATCATCATCAACCACCATTTTACGTCCGTTCTTCCATGCTAGCATGGGTTAGACGGGTTGTCCTGTTGTGGGCAGTGTCTGGTCGGCTGACCATGCCTTGCTCATACAGGAACTGATTTTGGCTATCATCTCATTTCTACAGCTGAGTAAACTGGGGCAATGTGAAATAAGGTGTCTTGCTCAAGGAAACAACACATCACCCGGTCTGAGAATTGAACTCACAACCTTTCGATTGCAAGGCCAATATATATATATACACAGTTCAAGAGTAACCAATCTTAAAGAGAGAGATTGAGATAGGTGAGGAGATAGGAGAGGAGAGATTGGTGAATTAGTTAGATTCTACATTCCTTACATCAAACTAAAATATGTTGACAATCTTTTAATAATGTCTTCCTTGTGAAATTTGTGCTTTTGTTTTGCTTAACTAATGAGTATATATATATGGAGGCACATGGCTTAGTGTTTTGAGCATTGGCAATTCTCAGACCGGGTGATGTGTTGTTTCCTTGAGCAAGACACTTTATTTCACATTGCTCCAATTTACTCAGCTGTAGAAATGAGATGATAGGGACTGGGGTCCATATCATTCCACTGTAAAGTAGTCGTGGAGGTGCCATGGTAAAAAAGCACCCAGCACTCACTGTAAATGTGGTTGGTGATAGGAAGGGCATCCAGCTGAAGAAATCAAGCCAGAATCAGTTCCCGTCACACCCTTGCAAGCAGACATATGATGAAATGATGATATATATATTTATTAAAATAACAGATTAAAGTTTAAGCAAAGAATCGCTGCTTTCACCCTTAACGGGATCTTACAGCAAAGCATATACAAACTGAAAGAGAAACTAGGCATAAGAGGAATTACATTGTGCAGGAGAGGAGATTACACTGTGTAATTAAAAAAAAATTTTTCTCTGTTCCTGGCTTGTAATGACTTTTTTTGTGTTGCTTAGGTCCCAAATAAATAAAAAAAAGTGCTATTAAACAGTTAAAAGTTTGGGTTTGTAAAAATTCTAAGCTATTCACTAGAATTATTTGTATGCTGGATTTTATGTTGTATGTAAGTTTAATTTGCTTATGTTAAATGATTTTTTTATATATGTTTCAGGTTAAATTAAAATTATAAAATAAAGAGTAAAACCTAAAGAAAATTATAAAAGTGCAATAAAGTATAAAATTGTTAAAAAGTGGATTAAAGAGATTTATTGATACTGGGGTACCAGAAAAAGTTCCTCACTTCCCAATCCAAAAAGAAGTTAATGACTTGGTCAGGGATATGGTTCTGACCAAGTCCAATGCAGAGTCATTCGTCTCCAGGATGAAGCAATGGAACTTGGTCAAGGAGGAAGTGCAGGTGACAAGTCAGAGAAGTCGACACAAACCTTTCTCAGGCTTTACACTCTTAGGGATGGTCTCTGCTTCTGCCATGATGTGCCTGGACTGTTTCACGTTATTGGGGTGACGTTTGTGCTCAAGGAGTGGCGGCTATTTATAGACAGCTCCACCACAAGTTTGAAGGCTGTCCTCCTCCACAATGGAAACAAGTTCCCGACACTGCCCCTAGCTCATTCAGTCTGCCTGAAGGAAGATTGCTACAGTGTGAAAGTCCTCTTGGAAGCTCTGCAATACAACCAGTACAATTGGGAAATTATTGGTGACTTCAAGATGGTAGCTTTCCTGTTTGGACTCCAAGGAGGCTTTATCAAATCCCAATGCTTCCTCTGCCTTTGGGATAGCAGACCCACGCCTGACCACTACAAAAGAAAGAACTGTAAGCAGCGAACAGAATTTGTAGTTGGGACTTGGAATGTCATGTGGGAGCCACTGGTTGATCCCAGGATTGTGCTCATGCCGCCACTGCACATTAAGTTGGGGTTGATGAAGCAGTATGTGAAGGCTCCCAACCAAGAATCAGCAGCTTTTAAGTACCTTCTTGAATGCTTCCCCAAGTTATCTGAGGCCAAAATCAAAGGTGGAATTTTTGTTGGAGCTCAGATAAAGGTGTTTGAGTCTACCGAGTTCTCCAATAAGCTCAATAGGATTGAGAGAACAGCATGGAACTGTTTCGAGGCAGTTGTTAAGGGCTTCCTGGGCACCTACAGAGCTGAAAACTACCAGCAACTGGTGCAAGATCTGATAAAGGCTTGTGGCACCATGGGATGCAGGATGTCGCTTAAACTCCATATGCTGGACGCTCACCTGGAAAAATTCAAGGACAATATGGGCGCCTACTCAGAAGAACAAGGGGTGAAAGAGATAGAGTGGAGGTACCAGGGCCACTACAATGAAAAAATGATGGGGGACTATATCTGGGCGCTAGTGCGGGAATGCGACCTGGACTACAACCGCAAATCCAGGAAATGAAGTCATTTCTGATGTGTATCAGTTGCTTTATAAGTGTTATTTGTTTTTACTTGTTTGCTTTTGATAAGCTTGTGTAATAAAATAAATATATACTCTGTTGATTTAATTATATGAACTGATAAATTAAAAAAAAATGTGTATTTTCTTGAAAAATATGAAAATTTTGAAATATCAAACTTCTGACCACAAACACAAACTTCTGATTAAATAATAGTGTTTTTTTATAATAATGGGATATAACAAACCAGGAAATGACACTTAGAACCAGGGAACAAAAAATATGTTACACAGTGTTATGTTAGTATGGGCATGTGATGTGTATGAAGAATGACAGCTGAATAAAAAGGTGCCGGGCACTCTAAGTTGATGAAAGGTATGGAATAGGAAGACCCAGGAAGATTTGGGATGAGGTGATAAAAACTGACCTTGCACAACTGCACCTCCCAAATTCAATGACATAGGACCGAGATCTCTGGCATTATGCAGTAATGAGCACAGCCTAAGCATACATCTAGTATGCATCACCTTCACCTCCATCCCCCCTTCCATACACCACCCACGTCATAACTCCCACCCATGTCCTAACAATCTGCCTCCTCACACATGCCCATATACCCATCTCCCTAGTCCCCACACATCTCCCCTACCAAAGTCCCCAACACACACTGTAAAGTGGTTGTGATGGTGACACAATAAAAAGTGCCCAGCCCACACTTTAATTGTTCATGTAGATATCATAACAAAATGCATCCAACCCATACTGTAAAGTGGTCTTGTAGGTGTCTTGACAAAAAGCACCCAACCCCCATTATAAAGTGGTTGTGTAGATGTCACAACAAAAAAACATCCAGTTCACACTGTAAATGTGGTTGGCATTAGGAAGGGCATCCAGCTGAAGAAACCAAGCCAAAATCAGTTCTGTCTGAGGAAGACATGGTCATGTGACCTGGCCTATCTCACATGACAACTCGTCTAACACATGCTAGCGTGGAAAAAAATGGGTGTTAAATGATGAGGGTGAAGATGGTGATGATAATATATATATATGTATCATCATCATCATCACCACCCTTTAATTTTATTCCATTCAGCTACAGAAGCAGTGACCCTCATTTTTACCACAACATCTAGGATGTGGGAAGGAGCAAAAGAGTCACTGACTGTGGCATCCCAAATCATTAAATCCTTCTAAAATGAAAAATTTATATTTAATGAGGTTTCCATTCTCTATTGAATATATGTGATTAAGATTACATTCTGTTTTCCCTATAGATTTGGTCGCAAACCCATATTTCTCCTGACAAGTTCATGTGTGGCTATTTTTGGAACTGGTAAAATCTTCATACCATCATTAACTATTTTTATGGTTCTTCATTGTATTCATGCTGCTGCAATTGTTGGTATTATATTGACCCTGTATTTACTGAGTAAGTTATTCTCCAAACTGTTTTTCTCAAAGAAATTTTTTTCGTTTCTGTCACTGCCCACTCTCCACTTAATTTCACATTCTATTTTCCTACTATCTCAAGCATAAAACTAATATATTTCTTCATTGCATACACACACACACACACATATATATATATATCATCATCATCATTTTACGTCCACTTTTCCCTGCTTGCAAGGGTGGGTTGAGTCTTATTCAGCACAACATCTCTCCACTTGTTACAGTACTTCGTCATCACCACTGTGAGCTTCAGCAATCTGAGGTCTGCTCTCACCACCTCCGCCCATGTTTTTTGTGGTCTTCCTCTACTATGTCTTCCTTCAACTGCCATTTATTGGCATTTCTTCACCCATCAGTCATCCTCCATGCGCATCACATGTCCAAACCATCGCTGTCTCCTCTCCAGCACATTACAATTTATACCTCTCAGACACAGTTTCTCTCTCAACATATCCATGCTCGGCCGTTCATTGATATTGCACATCCAACGGAGCATGCATGCCTCATTTCTCTCCAGCCATCACATAACCTCTGCAGTTGAGGCCGTCTCTCACTACCATGCAGCATCGTACACCTCACACAGGCATCCTATAACCGGCCTTTCGTATGCAGGGAGAAACCCTTCTTCGTCAGCAGAGGAAGCAGCTCCCTAAACTTCTTCCAACCCGTCCTTATTCTAGATACTATGGCCTTGGAACACCCCCCTCCCATGCTAATCTGATCACCTCGGTACCGGAAGCTATCAACCACTTCTATAGCATTCACCTGCATTTGAAAAATGTGTCTATCAATGTGACTTCTACTGTCAAATTTCCCTGTACATCTACTGCATACGTATTTCTCCCTACCTGTTAGTTTGCCTGCTATCCCACTACATCTCTTGTGTACCCAAGATCGGGATTGTGTACATTTTATAGAATTTATGCCAGTTCCTTTTCTGCATATCGAACATAGCCATTTCCTTGACGGAATCAGAGTTTTGTCCTCTTTTCTACTCATCAAGACTTTTGTCTTAGCTAGGTTCACTTTCAGTCCTCTTGATTCCAGCTGCTGTTTCCATAGCCAGAATTTATTCTCCAGCTCCTCTACTGATTCTGCTATAAGAACTAGATCAGCATAGAGATATATATATATATTAAAGTGTTAAACAATATTCAATGATTATGTCAAAGAATAAGTTTTACAGTAGATTGGAAGCACTCTACGGCAAAAAAAAATTTTCCGGAGTTATTAATATTAAAATATAAATATTAATAAAATAAATGTTCTTTTGAAAAGAACATTTATTTTATTAATATTTATATTTTAATATATATATATATATATATACATATATAATAGGTAAAAATCGGATTATCACAGATAAGTGGTACAGTAGGATTTATTTCTAGCATTTACATATGTTTCACCTTGTTGTCATCTTGAAATGGCTATACACTATTATCAATCGTGAAAAATCGAATTCAAATACAGAAGAATATATTACAATGTTAGATAAATGGGAGAAGGATAGTCTCCCCCAGATCGATCCGGGGAGAATAAATGGGAGAAGGATAGTCTGCCCCAGATCGATCCAATAGAGGGACCAGCAGTGTTAGTTGAAGGTAGTATAATAAGTAAGGCAATCAAAGATATGAAGACGGGTAAGGCGGCTGGGCCTTCGGAATTAGTTGCTGAGATGCTGAAGGCCTCTGGAACGGTGGGACACACCATGGTCACCCGGATAGTAAACCAAGCCATACAGAATGGAATGGGATTGTTCCGAAGGACTGGCGTAGCAGCATCATCATTAACTGTTACAAGGGTAAAGGAGACGCCCTAGATAGGAGTAACTATAGAGGCATTAAATTAATCGACCAGGTCATGAAGGTCACGGAAAAAGTAATAGTGCAACTAATCAGAGAGAGAATCGATCTAGATGAAATGCAGTTCGGGTTTGTGTCAGGCAAAAGTACCACAGACGCTCTTTTCATTGTACGACAACTACAGGAGAAGTACCTAGCTAAAAGTAAACCCCTATACTTAGCCTTTGTCGACTTGGAGAAAGCCTTCGACAGAGTCCCCCGTTCCATTATCTGGTGGGCTCTTAGAAAACTAGGTGTTGACGAATGGCTTGTGAGAGCTATACAAGCCATGTATAAAGAAACAGTGAGCAAGGTTAGAATTAACAACGAATATAGTGAAGAGTTTAGCGTAAAAGTTGGTGTCCATCAGGGCTCTGTTCATAGCCCCCTACTATTTATTATTGCCCTTCAGGCTATAACAGAGGAGTTCAAGACCGGCTGCCCATGGGAACTCCTATACGCAGATGATATAACGCTCATAGCTGAATCAATGGCCGAGCTAGAGAAGAAATTCCAAACATGGAAGCACGGCCTAGAATCAAAAGGCCTTAAAATTAACCTGGCTAAGACTAAAGTTCTAGTTTGTAGGAAAGAAAATAAGGCACCGGTCCCTTCCGAGAAATGGCCATGCTCAGTGTGTAGGAAAGGCGTAGGTAGAAACTCCATTTTATGTCCCAAATGCAAAGTATGGGTGCATAAAAGATGTAGTGGGATCACAGGTAAGCTAACTAAGAACACAGATTTTACATGTGGCCAGTGCTCTGGTGCAATAAGTAGCAGCAAATGCCCACAAAATACTAGCTCTTTCAATTGCGCAGAGGGTTCTATAGAAATAGTGGACAGCTTCCGTTACCTGGGTGACAAAATCAGCAGTGGGGGAGGGTGCTCTGAAAGTACAGTAGCTAGAGTCAGAACTGGATGGAAAAAGTTCAGAGAGCTTATACCACTATTAGCCGCTAAAGGGTTCTCCCTAAAAATGAATTCAGGTTGTATGATGCCTGCATATGAACAGCAATGTTGCATGGCAGTGAGACCTGGGCATTGTGTGCAGAGGATATACGCAGACTAGAGAGGAATGAAGCTTGCATGCTCCGCTGGATGTGTAATAGTAATATACGCGAACGGCAAAGCATAAACGAACTAAGGAAAAAATTAGAAATAAGAGGGATCAGATGTTGTTTACTCGAGAGAAGGCTACGTTGGTATGGTCACGTGATGCGCATGAAAGACGACAGCTGTATAGCAAAGTGCAGGGCAATAAAGATAGACGGTAGCCACGGAGTAGGCAGACCCAGAAAAACCTGGGACGAGCTGATAAATTCCGACCTCACACACTTACACCTCTCCAAGACAATGTCACTGGACCGAGACCTTTGGCGGTACTCAGTAATAGAGAAGACCCACCTTACCTAAATACAAAGTAAAACCTACTACAGTCAGTAGGCATCTCTAACAAAATACAGCCCCGTCCCACCACCCCCACCCCATCCACACCGCCCCTTTCAATGTAAAGTTATGTTGGTGCCACAAAATCCAGGCCGAAACAAATGAGATCGTGTAGGTGTCACGACAAAAAAACACACAGTCCATGCTGTAAATGTGGCCGTGTAGGCAACACGGTAAAAACCTCCCAGCCCCACACTGTAAATGTGGTTGGTGTTAGGAAGGGCATCCAACTGTAGAAAACCCGCCAGACAGTCCTATGCGAGCAAGACAACCACTCTTGCCTCAAGTGGGAAAACTCCCGTCCAAACCCATGCAAGCGTGGAACATGGACGTTAAACGATGATGATGATGATGTTACTGGCTAATTTTCGAAACAGAGTTGCGGATTTCCATCAAATCGACCTTATAAGTGTATACACACTCAAGGGAGATAAAGGTAATATAATTATTCAAAAACAATAGGGACTTATTCAACAACAAGTATATTAAAATTTTAGCATTCATATTACTCTATATTTACTATTGTATTTTAACATAATTATCTCACATAATACTGACTCCATGAGATTTTGATATTAGTTATTTTGAGAACAATAACTTGACATCAGTATGATCGGCCAGTTACAGTTGGTTTGAACAGAAAGAGGTGAGAGAATTCTGACCTGATATGGCCAGTTTAAATGCTAATGGGTTAAGGCCATTTCTTCTGCTAAAGTAGGGGTTTAGCCTTGCAGGCCCCATGACAAGCTTCTCCATTTTTTCCTTATTGACTGCACTCCCTCTCACTAATCCCCTGGTCTTCTTTTCTTCCTCTATTGTCTTTAGCCATATCTTTCCTGGTCTTCCCCAGTTTCCTATCACATCCATTTCTATCACTTCTCCCACCCAGTCACTTTCATCCTTCCTCAATACATGCACCATCCATCTCATTCCATTTCTCTCTCCATAAAATTCATCACTGGCTCTATTCCCATCATACTCTACAATCCATTGTTTGTCTTCTTCTTCTCTTCACAAATATAAATTATATTGATAATCTTTTTTTTATTTTATTTTACAGTTTTAGAATTTTCTTCTTCCAGTATCCGTACACCTGTGAACTTTGTTTATATGACTGTGTTTACAATTGCATCAATGGTTTTAGTAGCTATTGCTTATGCCATACCTGACTGGCATTATCTTGAGCTGACTGTATGCATTTTACCAATAATCAATCTATTTTTCTGGAAGTGAGTTAAGTATATTTTATGTAACTATTTTATTTCATATTTCTTTTTTTAATTCTTTTACTGGTTTCAGTCATTAGACTTTGGTCATACTGGAGCACCATTTTGAACGTTTTTAATCAGTTATATTGATTTCAGTAATTACATTTTCATGCTTGATGCTTATTCTAGATATACATTTATATACATATACATTTAGAAGCAGTAGCACTAAGAGAGCATTGTGCATAATAGGGATGTATATAATAATATATATAATATGTTTGTGTACAATATATACCTGAAAATCTCATTATCAAAGAAAAAATAGATTTTCATAATGAAAAAAGTATTTTTCACTTTTGTTTTGTGAACAATATGTCAAAAATACCTGAGTAGCCAGTGAGAATGCCAGACAGCTGTTTCAAATTTCATTAATCTTTTATTAGTGACATTCACTCAACTAGTTCTGAGATGAAAATACACTAGAGCCTTTATAGATTTTGCTGGTGATGCTCATTTGCATATAGCAGATAGAAAACATCAGCTGTACATAAATATATTGTATATTCTGCACAGTGTTATCTTAGTGCTACTCTCAATTAAATATAACCTGCCAAGTTAGCACTATAAGCAAATGAGCATTTCCAGTTGATGTTTTCTATTTGCAACATGCTGTGATGTTGAAGACCCGTCCACAAGCATACAGTACAATATGACCTGACCCATCCATGAGTTCCCCCATTCCACTAGCACTCCCCAGCAGTTATCCCCACCACCTCTGCATCCTGCACCCATCCTCCATCCAGTACCACTCCTTAGCTATTACCCCTGAAAAACTCTTAGATACTCTCACTAATGTACCCACTAATGCACCCACTAGCATTGCCCACAACAGAACAACCTGTCTAACCCATGCTAGCATGGAAAATCGACATAAACATCCAGCCCACAATGTAAAGTGGTCATGTAAAAGACAGCAAAAACACCCAGCGCACACTGTAAATGTGGTTGACACTATGAAGGACATCCAGCCATAAAAAAACAGCCAGAAACAGTCCTAAATGAGCGAGATACAGTCACCCAAACCAACTTTCCCCTAAATGGAGAAAACCCGTCTAACCCATGCTAGCATGGAAGATGATGATGATGGTGATATATATATAACCAACAGAGAAAAATAAAAATGTTTTACCATAATACATGGAACATCTCAATGAATGAGATAGGTTAAAATGTCTAGATCAGAAAAGCATATAAACACAGTTTAAGTTACGCCAAAGATGCAAGTGAAATTCTCTTGTATCATTTAGTTTGGTCTGCATTTTCACCTTTTGGAGATTTTGACATAAGTTAAACAATGTTTATATATATAGTATTTATATTAACTATGTGTTTCTCCACAGTTTCTGTCTACCGCATTTCAATTGCAAAGCCAACTCCTAAACCACACAGTCATATCGGTACCTACCGTATTTCCCGGCGCCGAAGACACTTCATCCTCGAGGACACACTCTAATTTTGGCAACCAAAAATTTTATTTTTAAATAATTGTTTCTACTTTTGGCACAAGGCCAGCAATTATCCCAGTGCCTTACTGGTACTTTATTTTATCGACCCCGTAAGGATGAAAGGCAAAGTTAACCTTGGCGGGATTTGAACTCAGATCATAAACTCTATGCTGCAAAGTATGGCGTCCGACCCTCTACCGATACTGCCAATCCACAATAATAAACAACCTTCAGCCTCCAAGACGCAAGATAGATTTTTGAGACTTAATTTAGGAAAAAATTAGCGTCTTCAATGCTGGGAAATATGGTAATTTATTTTACATTCTTCAAACACTAAAACTCAACATCCTTTCTTTTTTTTTTATATTAATATTCCAGGTGTATTCCTGAGTCTCCAAGGTGGCTTATTGGAAGAAAACATTTCAGAGAAGCACAACTAATTTTAAAGAAAATTATGAAGAAAAATAAAATAGATCATGAAGAAGTTTTTGATATTTTTACAAATAATGAGGAGATTTCATTGGAAAACAATTTTCAACAAAATATAGATGAGAAAAAAATATCAAAAAAAGAGCGAAACTACAGTTTTATTGATCTGTTTAGAACATTCCGGCTTGCAATGATCACACTTAATATTTGTTTAAGTTGGTAAGTATGTCTTTGTTATATTCTTCAATGTCTCATAACATATGGCTGTATTATTATATTACTGTAATGTATTAAGTTATACATATTATAGAGCCCTTTAGAGGGGTGGGGGGACACAATATTAATTTATTATACATATCATGACGATGGGATGGGTGGTGTAGGTATACTATTAGCTGACAAGTGGGTAGATAAAGTAATCTCAGTGTACAGGGTAAATGCAAGAATCATTAAACTCAGACTAGTCCTGAATAAGACAATTACCACAATAATATCAGCTTACGCACCCCAATCGGGGCTGCCAGACGAACTTAAGGATAGGTTTTACGAGTCCCTAATACACACTACTGCTCTAACAGACGACAAGGACTTCCTAATCATTGCAGGAGATTTTAACGGACACGTAGGTAAACACTGCGACGGCTTCAATAGAGTACATGGAGGCCATGGAGTTGGCACAAGGAATGAGGAAGGATTCAGACTTCTAGAATTCTGCGACGCCAATGACATGTCGATATGTAACACAAACTTTAAAAAACCCGACAACCACCTGATCACCTATAGATCAGGGGAGCACTCTAGTCAGTTAGATTTTATCCTCATCAGAGGACGTGACAGATGGACGGTCGTAAACACAAAAGCCTTCCCTAGTGAGGAATGTACATCCCAACATAGCTTAGTTGTCAGCGACCTCACGGTCAGAACTAGACGAGCCCTGAAACAGAGGCCAACCTGGAGAAGAAAGATCTGGAAGCTGAAAGTCCCCTCAACCAGTAACAGATTTAAAGATATTTTACTCAACGCCTACGACAGTAAAGAAGAACAGATAGAGACATTTAACGTAGAAGAGAACTGGGAGTTCCTAAAAAATAACTTACTAGAGGCGACGGATGAGGTTTGTGGCTGGAGTAAGACCTCAAGCAGGAGGAGAGTGACTTGGTGGTGGAACAATAAGGTAGATGAAGCAGTCAAGGCCAAGAGACAGGCATGGAAAGAATGGAAGAACGGGGGGAGCAGGGTACATTACATAGAGACCAAGAGGGAAGCTAGGCGACAAGTATACTTAGCTAGGAGGGAAGCAGAGGATAGAAAATTCAAGCATGTTTTACAACGTGAGGACCAGAAACAGGAGGTATTCAAGATTGCGAGGCAGTGTGTCAGAGATAGTTGTGATGTCATTGGAGAGAAGTGTATCCGGAATGATAAAGGTGAGCTTGCCCTCACAAGTGCTGAGAAGAAAGATGCATGGAAGAGTCATTATGATAGATTACTAAATGAGGAGAATGCATGGGAAGAAGAGACCCTACCCCACGTAGACCCTATAGAGGGACCAGCAGTACAAGTCAGCGGCAGCGTAGTAAGTAAGGCAATCAGAGATATGAAGATAGGGAAGGCAACCGGTCCATCGGGTATAGCTGCCGAGATGCTGAAGGCATCTGGGTCTGTAGGTCACACTATAACCACACGTATCGTTAACCAGGTAATACTAGAGGGGGCCATACCAAAAGATTGGTGCAGTAGCATCATTGTCAACTGCTACAAAGGTAAAGGCGATGCACTAGATAGAGGAAACTATAGAGGTATAAAGTTGATGGACCAGGTCATGAAAGTAACAGAAAGAGTTATAGCACAGCTGATTAGGGACCGGGTGAATATAGACGAGATGCAATTTGGGTTTGTTCCAGGGAAAGGCACCACTGATGCGCTCTTCCTTGTGAGGCAATTACAGGAAAAGTACCTAGCTAAAAGTAAGCCACTCTACTTGGCATTTGTCGACCTTGAGAAAGCCTTTGACAGAGTTCCACGTGCAGTAATCTGGTGGGCTCTTAGAAAACTAGGAGTAGATGAATGGCTTGTGAAAGCGGTACAAGCCATGTATAGGGGAGCAGTCAGCAAAGTTAGGATTGGCAATGAGTATAGCGAGGAATTTAGCGTACAGGTTGGGGTCCACCAGGGCTCTGTTCTTAGCCCTCTCCTGTTCATCATAGTCCTGCAGGCAATAACGGAGGAGTTTAAGACCGGATGCCCATGGGAACTCCTGTATGCTGATGACCTCGCACTCATAGCTGAATCTATGGTAGAACTAGAGAATAAATTCCAAACCTGGAAGCAGGGACTAGAGAGAAAGGGCCTCAAAGTCAACATGACAAAGACTAAGGTCCTTATAAGTAGACGAGAAAACAGAACCCAGATCCCCTCAGGGAAATGGCCTTGCTCAGTATGTAGGAAAGGTGTAGGTAGGAACTCCATTCTTTGCCCCAAATGCAAACAATGGGTACACAAGAGATGTAGCGGGATCTCAGGAAGCTTAATTAAGAATGTAGGATTCACATGCAGCAGCTGTGCTGAAACAGCAAGCAAACAGCCACAGGAAACAAGTACCACCAATCTCTGGGAGGGCCCTGTAGAAACAGTAGACAGCTTCTGCTACCTAGGTGACCGAATTAGCAACGGAGGTGGGTGCTCAGAAAGTACAATAACTAGGGTAAGAACGGGATGGAAGAAGTTTAGGGAACTACTACCACTGCTAGCTGCAAAAGGCTTCTCCCTCAGAATGAAAGGCAGACTGTATGATGCGTGTATCCGAACAGCGATGTTGCATGGTAGTGAGACCTGGGCGCTGAAGGTGGAAGACTTACGTAGATTAGAGAGAAACGAAGCCTGCATGCTCCGATGGATGTGTAACAGTAATATACGTGAACGACAAAGCATAAATGAATTGAGAGAGAGACTGAGCATAAGAGGAATCAAATGCTGCGTGCAGGAGAGGCGGTTACGCTGGTATGGACATGTGATGCGTATGAAGGATGACAGCTGCATAAAAAGGTGCAGAGCACTAGAAGTTGATGGAAACCGCGGAGTGGGGAGACCCAAGATGACTTGGGATGAGGTGATAAAAGCCGACCTTACCCAACTACACCTCTCAAAGTCAATGACACACGACCGTGACTTCTGGCGTCACGCAGTAATACAGGGTACCCGACCTCCCATGGGTACATGCTGAAGCATATAAACAATATGCCCCCCCCCCCCACCGCAAGGTGGTCGTGGAGGTGCCACGGCAAAAAAGCACCCAGCCCACACTGTAAAGTGGACGTGTAGGCGCCACGAAAAAGCACCCAGCACTCACTGTAAATGAGGTTGGTGTTAGGAAGGGCATCCAGCTGTAGAAATCAAGCCAGATCAGTTCCTGTATGAGCAAGGCATGGTCAGCCGACCAGACACTGCCCACAACAGGACAACCCGTCTAACCCATGCTAGCGTGGAAGAACGGACGTAAAACGGTGATGATGATGATGATGATGATGATGATCATGAGGCCTGTTTGGTGGGAGTGCAATGTTTAGATGTATTATTGTATTACTCTAATGTATTAAGTTATACATTACATGGGGCCCTTTTAAGGGGCAACATTTAGCTGTGTAGTGACTTACATTCCGCGGGCTCATATACATTCTCCATGCGTTATTTGGCTCAGCCCAGCCAATGACCGCCAATGGAGGAGAATGTATCTCTATGCTCCCTGACGGAAAAATTCCCGCGTCAGCTCAAAAAATCTCTCTCTTGCAGCCTGACTATGCTAAGGTAAAGATCACTTATTCTCTAGCTCCGTAAGCACAAACAACATGTAACGGTGAGATTTGCACTTTGGCCTGTTGGCCTTCCTTGGGCCTGGCACAATGCCACATTCCTTTTGTAACCCTTTTATGTTTAACTTCAGCTATACAACTAAACAAACATTACTTTGTGCTACAACAAATAAACATACATTTCATCTCTTATTTCTGCTGGTGACATCATTATTATGTTACTCGTGTCCCAGTTACTTTTATATACATCACTGCTAAAGGTGTATTAAAGTGTTGTAAAATATTTAGTTATACATATCACAGGGCCCTTTTGGGGAACAATGTTTTATGGCTTCATGCCCTCCTTGCTGTTATCAACCATTTTTAGTCATCACCTCTTACAAACTGCAGAGATATGGTGCACCTATTCAAAACCAAGAAATGGAATGAGATGGTTGGATCATGTGTTGAGGAAGGGTGAATATGGCTGATTGAGAGGAATAAGGTAAATGAATGTGAAAGGAAATGGAAGAAGCAAACAAACATGAAAGACATGGCTTAATATGATAGAAGAAGAAATGAAAACCAGGGAGTTGGTGAGGGGGAGGTGCAGAAGATAAGACAAAATGGAGAAGCTTCTCATTGTGCCTAAAAGGTTAACCCTTGATTTAGTTTGGAAAATGTTCTTAAAATACTTGTTGTTGTATTAGGTATTGAGATGAACTGAAGAATATTGAAGATTTAATATCTTTATATTGATAAGATTTTTGTGTTTTATTGTACTATGATATTTTTCACCATGCTGACATGTATGTGTATATGTGTGTGCATGTGTATATAAATATAAGCGCACAAGCGCAGACGCACTTAGAAAAATACACACTCACAGATATACATTCACACAAATACACACAAACTCACACATACATTCCCTCAAACACACACATACATTTACACAAACACACACATTCACATACACTCATACACAGCATAGCAAATTGAATGCCAGCTGATGTTTTGCTATAATTTTTCACCATCTCCTTCCTTTTACATGCTTGTATGGGTTAGACAGGTTGTTACGTTATGAAGACATTGTATTATGTGACATTGTGTTTCTCATACAATCTAATTTTGGCTGGGTTTTCTACAGCTGGATGCCCTTCCTAATGCTAGCCACATTACAATGTGTACTGGGAGCTTATTTTTATGGCACCAGCACCTTACATGGTGGACTGGGTGCTTTTTGTCATGGCACATGTGAGGGAAATTTAGTAAACAGAAATTGTGTGTAAGTCAGTTAGAGAGATTATTCTCGAATGTTAGAGAGAAAAATCTGGTTCTTGTGTGTCTTTAACAGAATCCACTCAGTTGCAAGCATTCAGGTCTGAAGATGTTCCTCCAACCTTCTCTCCAGTCTTGCTGACACTAAAAAGGTCATGTCTGCTTTCCTTCTTCCTATGACTAAGTGATAAAAAAAATGTTGGAATCAATCCAATTTAGTATTGTTTTCTCTCTTATGTAATTGGTCTTGTATAATTCTTCTTCTTCTTCTTCTTCTTCTTCTTCTTGAGAGGGTCGTGGGGGAAGAGTCTTCAAACACACCTTCCAGCAGGTCCTGTCAGAAACAATCGTCTCCAACTGATCCAGCTAGATCCCCAAGTAAGACCAGCCAAGCTCATAGATGTTATCCAACCATCTTGCTCTGAGTCTACCACTGGGTCTCCTGCCGGTTGGTTTTTCTCGTATATAAGATGTTAAGAGATAAAAGCCTCTGGTAGTTCAATAGAACGAGTACCAGTAATATACTGTTTTATTTTATCTCCAAATCTATGAAAATGTTCTTGTGCCTAATCAAAAGATATCAACATCCGATGAATTAAATGAGATATTTTCTTTTTCTTCAAAAAAGATATATTGTTAATAATACACTATATGTGTATGTATGTATGTGTTTATGTTGGGTTCCTGGTATGTCCTGTAAATTAGCAGCTAGAAAAAACAAGCATCAATAAAATAATTACTGGGGTTATCATAGGTGGTCAATATGGCAGGGTTGTCAGAACATTAGATATTTTTTCTAGGTCTCTGTTTTCAGTTCAAACCCTACCAAGGTCCACTTTGCCTTTCATCCTTTAGGGGTTGATAAAGAAAGTACCAGTTCAGTGCTGGTGCAGCCATCTCTCCTTCCAGTTTCCCACATCCTGGATGATCTACAACAGAGCTTCTCAAAGAAGGTCCAGGGGCACTGGGGCCTAAGGGGCGGTTAAGGGTAGAGGTAAAGATGATATAATACTATATTAAATATCAAATTATACATATTATATATAAATATAGTAAAATAAAAAATATATATTTATTTATACATAGTATATATTATATTATTTAATATATATAAATTAATGATTTTATCTATTACTAGCAGTGTATCCCGGCGTTGCACAGGTAAGAACATTGGTAATAGCACCTCCAATGAGAAACGTTTATTTGTGAGTGCCTGGTAAAAACTTATGAAAATATACCGACAGGAAACTTGTTATATTTGGAGAAAATTAAGAAGTTGAAAGTACAGTTTAGCTGTCTACGTGCATTGTTCATAGAAATATTATTGAGCCCCTTCTTTTCATACTCCTCTGTTTTGGCCTTTTGGAGTAAATGTGAAAGAGAAAGTCATAGGTTAATTTGGCAGAAGGTTCCAGTGTCATAGCAATTAGGCATAGGCTACTTACCTCAAAAGTTCATTCGCACTCTTTCCACTAAGTTACTCTTTCTCTCTATCCCTCTCGGTGCAGTCCCTTGCGAATTTCTCACGTAGGCCTGGTGTAGATTTGCACCCAATCCATCTTCCCGATGCACGTGTCCGCTTTGTGCGGCTTTTGGAGGTAGGAGTGACCAGCAGTACGTTGTTCGGCATTATTACGAAAAGGTGTAGCAGAGAATCCCGCGTGAACTAACAGCTCGGGAGGAAACTGCTTACCTCGAAGATTCATTCGCCATCGTTCTTGTCAATGCTCCGTTTAGTTGGTATTTGTTGGTCTACAGTTAGATGAATGACGCACAAAGGGTTAATGTTTATTGGCAAGAAGTTTTTTGAATAATAAAAGACGGGTTAAAGAGACCTACAATGTATCTCTGTGTGTGTATATATATATATTTATATACTGATTAATGTTCAGAGCCATACTCAGCATTCTCGTGTCGCACTTATCCACCATCAGAGTGAGTTTCTTGGTCAGTGTCCAAGTCTCAGACCCGTACAGCAGCACAGACTCCACTACAGCAATGAAGAGGCGGATTTTCAGGTCTTTACGAAGGTCCGACTTCCACACAGATCTCAAGCTGTGGCATGCTGCCCAGGCTTTGCTCTTCCTCTCAACCACATCATCTTCCGTATTCCCATCTATCTATCTAGGGCGGGTAAAATTCCCGAGATCCATGGACGAGTTCTCTCCAGCAGTCTCTGTCCCTCATTACCGCTGACATGTCCTGCGTCTCCAACAGACCAGTGTCTGTCCTTAGGGCATCAACATACGTTAACCTTGTTCTTCCTCTTCCAGTGTGTCCATCTAGGGGCTCCCACAGGAGCACTGAGTGCAATGTCAACTCTGGATGTCGGTGAGCATGTCCAGCTAACCTCAGTCTTCTCTGTGTCACTTTGAGCTGACTTTTGGGAGGCTCCCATACAGCTCTGAGTTTTTCATCCTCAGTGTATACTGATTAATGTTCAGAGCCATACTCAGCATTCTCGTGTAGCACTCATTCACCATCTGAGTGAGTTTCTTGGTCAGTGTCCAAGTCTCAGACCCGTACAGCAGCACAGACTCCACTACAGCAATGAAGAGGCGGATTTTCAGGTCTTTACGAAGGTCCGACTTCCACACAGATCTCAAGCTGCGGCACGCCGCCCAGGCTTTGCTCTTCCTCTCAACCACATCATCTTCCGTATTCCCAATCTTTGCTCCCAAATACAGGAAGCCCTCAACCAATTCTAGCGACTTCCCGCCCACATTAGTGATCCCCTCTGGCTTCTCAACATTCTCTACCAGATATTTTGTTTTAGTCTCATTCATTCTCAGCCCCACACTCATCGACACAGTCTCAACCTCCCGCATCAAATCCTCTGCCTCCTTCACTGTATTTGTCACCAAAACTATGTTGTCGGCAAATTCAGCATCTGATACCTTTTTCGCCTTAACTCTCTTGCTCTGAGCCGGTGCCACAGTAAAGCCAGAGTCCTGGTGTTTCTCCAGTGCAAGATGCATACAATAGTCCACTACGATGATAAAAAGTTAGGGAGCTAATGTATCTCCCTGGGGCACTCCAGCCAGTATCTCAAAGAACTCTGTCATCCCATCAAGTGTAATGACTTGGGCTTTGGTGTTGGTGTAGAGCAGTGATATCAGGTCCACTATCTTCTTGGGGATTCCATAAGCCTGTAAGATCTTCATCAGGCAGTGATGGTCCACAGAATCAAAGGCCTTCCTAAAGTAAATGAAAACCATGACTGCAGGAAGGCACTTTGCTCTAGCTCCCTCTAATATCCTCCTCAGCATCAGGATGTGACTGGTGGTTGATCTTCCCTGTCTGAAGCTGTTCTGGTTGTCCCTGAGCTTCTTCTCCATCTCAGGCTGGATCCTGTTAAGAATCATCCTGTTGAGGGTCTTTGCCACAAGTGACGTCAGTGAGATCCCCCTGTAGTTGTTGGTGTTAGAGAGATCTCCCTTCTTTGGCACTGGGACGATGTTACTGATCCTCCACTGATTCGGGGCAACACCTTTCTCCAGTGCCCGGTTACAGAACCCCAGGATGATATCATCAAAATCACACCTCTTCATCACCTCTGATGCCACTCCATTCTCTCCATGAGCCTTGCCCTCCTTGATCCTCTTCTTGGCTCTCTGAAGCTCCTCTCTGGGGAAGGGCTCTGTCTCAATATCCAGTTCCTCAAACAGCCACCTGATCTCCCCAGTGCTCTGGGCTGTGGAGGGTGGCTCTCCTAGTAGGGTCCTAAAATGGTCTAGCCATTTCCTCTTCCTATCTTCGGGCCCCATTCCCTGGATCTGACTCGAACACCTTCTCTTCCTCCCTGTGATCTCGTTGATGATCATCCAGATCTGTCAACCGCTCTCTCCACACTTCTGATCTTCTCTATCAGTGCCGCCTCTCTGACCTCAGTATAAGCGGTACAGAGTTCTTCCCTCATCACCTCCACAGTCTCCATCCTCTCCTCCGTAGGATCAGCATAGAATTGGTCCTTGGCAGCTTTCAGGTGTTCTCTGGCTGCACACACTTTTGGGTTTGTAGAGCTGACGTGCTTCCTTTTGTTCTTTTTCCTCGGCACCAGGGTTTCACTTTCTTCCGCCACTGCATTGGTGAAGTGCCCATACCTCCTCGTCACACTCTCCTCAGTCCATCCAATCTCTCTCTCCTCTGTCTCTCCACACTGAGCACTGAACCTGTTCCTCACTTCCACTGTGAACCTCTCCTGTAGCTTATCATCTTCCTTGAAAGCTCCCCAGTCATAGATTGCTCTCCGGGGCTAAGCCTTGTTCTTTCTTAAGCTCACCCAGACCTCACTCATAACAAGCCAGTGGTCACTAACCAGTGTACTGAAATAGCTGTATGGTTCCGTGTTCAGAACACTGTTCCGCCACTTTTTCCTCACCAGAATGAAATCAATCTGGGACTTGGACAGGTGCATATCTGAGATGTAGGTCCACATCTTCCCCGGATTTTTCCTAAACCTTAGGTTGGTCGCTATCAAGTTCGCCTCCAGCAGGGTGTCTCTCAGTAGTCTTCCATTTCGGTTGGTGTTGTTATGGAAGTACCAGCAAGGATCTTCACTGCCCTCCTTACTCAGATGTGCATTGAAGTCCCCCAAAACAAGCAGGATGTTGTGTGCCTGAGTGGTGTTGACAGCTCTACACACCTCCGCATGGAACTCTTCCGCACTCACATCACAGTCCCTCTCGGTTGGACTATAGGCTGAAATGACTGTCAGTCTTGAGTTTCCATTGAAGGTCACCCTCAACACTTGCGGGGAGACAGGCATTATTTCCCTCACCAATAGACTGGTTTTTGCACTGAACACAAAACCCACTCCTCTCACAGCAGCATTGGTCATGTTCCTCACTGCCGATGTGGTGATGAGCTGGCTCCTCTTCCCAATCATCACACTCCTCACGGGCTCATCGTGTAGGATCCTGTGTTCTTGGATTGCAAGTATCTGTATACCACTCTGCTCGAACAGATGTCCCAACTCCTCTCTCTTCTCCAGCGTCCGAATAGTCCTCACATTCAAAGTGCCCATTTTGATGGCTCTTCTGCAGGACAAAACTGCATTCTTTATATTTGTCTAAGAGACAGCTGATTCATCATCCACTGGCCCTCTCTGTGGCTCTAAGCCAGCAGAGTCATAACGACCAGACTGCTCCTTGACAATGTAATTAGGAGCTCTAACCCTAGTGCTGTTAGATCGACTCTCCATATTTCTTTTCAATGGCTGACAATACCTTACCGGCGCCACTCGAATAAGGTAGTTATTTAACCCAAAAATGGAGCCCTAACAGTAACTACTACTCCGGGCCAGAGCAGACCTGGGAGTTATGACAACTAATGGGTAACTCCACATTCCCCACAGCACCTGAACTCTCGAACTGGAGCCTTGCCACTGGATGTAGTTTAATGTCATACCCAGGACATATATATATATATATATATATATATGTATGTATGTATATGTGTATATATGTGTATGTATATGTATATATGTGTATATATATGTGTAATTATATATATGTATATGTATATATATGTATATATATGTGTGTGTGAATGTGGCGAAGATAATACATCAGCAATGATGTGTTGGTCATAATGTCGTTATGCCGACAGACAGACAGGTATTATAAAGGCGCGACGGAGATCGATAACCGCACCTAACACCCCTTTAACAACAGAAAATTGAAAAATAAAAGCTGCAGTTAATATCTTTAGACCACAAGGAATATATAAATGCAAGTTTGAAGTCAATCGGAATAGAAATGTGGATTTGTATAGACTTTGCAAAAACGAGGACACACAGACAGCTACAGTTTTATATATCATCATCATCATCATCATCATTGTTTAACGTCCATCTTCCATGCTTGCATGGGTTTGGACAGGAATTTTCCCACTTGAGGCAAGATTGGTTGTCTTGCTCGTATAGGACTGTCTGGCAGGTTTTCTATGGCTGGATGCCCTTCCTAACACCAACCACCTTTACAGTGTGGACTGGGAGGTTTTTACCGTGTTACCTACACGGCCACATTACAGCGTGGACTGTGTGTTTTTTTTGTCGTGACACCTACACGACCTCATTTGTTTCGGACTGGATGTTGTGGTACCAACATAACTTTACATTGAAAGGGGTGGTGTGGATGGGGTGAGGGTAGTGGGACGGGGGTGTATTTTTGTTAGAGGTGCCTACTGACTGTAGGTTTCGCTTTGTACTTAGGCAAGGCGGGTCTTCTGTATTACTGTGTAGCGCCAAAGATCTCGGTCCAGTGACATTGTCTTGGAGAGGTGTAAGTGTGTGAGGTCGGAATTTATCAAGTCGTCCCAGGTTTTTCTGGGTCTGCCTACTCTGTGGCTACCGTCTATTTTTATCGCCCTGCACTTTTTTATACAGCTGTCATCTTTCATGTGCATCACGTGACCGTACCAACGTAGTCTTCTCTCGAGTAAACAACATCTGATCCCTCTTATTCCTAATTTCTCCCTTAGTTCATTTATGCTTTGCCGTTCATGTATATTACTATTACACATCCAGTGGAGCATGCAAGCTTCGTTCCTCTCCAGTCTGCGTATATCCTCTGCACACAATGCCCAGGTCTCACTGCCATGTAACATTGCTGTTCGTATGCAGGCATCATACAGCCTGCCTTTCATTTTTAGAGAGAACTCTTTAGCGACCAATAGTGGATATATGTATAGATATATTATTTACAATTTATGTATAGGCTGTGAGTAGGGTAGTAAAAGGTTTGAGAACCTATGATCTACTAGATCAAAGAATGGAGGATCAAGAGGCTGTTTGTGACTGCTCATCACTGTACAAGCACCTAAAACCTTCAACAAAAGCATGGTTCATAGTACCAAGTCATACTTGTTTGCAAGTGGTGGCTGTAGTTATAATGAAATAAACCCTGAATGCAATGTCACAGTATAGCCACAGAGGTAAAAGAATAAAAAAATGTAACAAGAATAAAATTCAAAAGACTATTAAGCTTTAGTGATATAAGCAGATATATTAAATTTTTCTTACCTAAAATTAGTTGGATTATTTTGTGAGAAGACAGATCAACAAAGATTAATCTTTTAACCCTTTAGCATTTAAACTGTCCATATCCGGCTAGAATTCTCTCCCCTTTTTCTTCAACCTGATCGTAAACGGCCCCTCATATCGACGTTAAGGTATTCTTCTCAAAATAAATAATATCATCAAAATCTCATAGATTCGATATGTAAGATAATTATGTAAATCTAGCAGAAAAACCACCTGAAGTGTAGTTCTCTGCTAGCATGTGTAGTGTGTATATTGATATTATACGCAAGTGTAGCTATGATACATCAAATAAAATCGTAATTGACAATATACACAGAAATTGAACGAAGACTGCGTTACACTGTCTTATGTAATCAGTAACGTAATCCATGATACATTAAAAAAAGACAATATTCGGGCTGAGAAGGTCAAACTCTCCATATACTGTTCGCTCTCCAACAGGTTCATGGTCGTGCCCTTGGCATTGGAGACTTCTGGTGTCCTTGGCCCCAGGGCTACCTCCCTGTTCACCACCATAGGCGCTGAGCTAGCCAGCCGCAGGTTGAGCCTCACGAGTTGGAATGGCTCTTCCAGCACATCTCTCTTACCATCCTCCGGAGGAATATTTCCGAGCCGTGTAATACAAATGAATATATGATAGGGATAAACACTGATACAAGTATACATGTGTTCGCATTGCAAATGACCAAGTTAGCTAGATTGAAAAATACTAATTAAAATAATTATTTCTACTTTTGGCACAAGGCCAGCAAATACCCAGTGCATTACTGGTACTTTATTTTATCGACCCCGTAAGGATGAAAGGCAAAGTTAACCTCGGAGGAATTTGAACTCAGATCATAAAGGGGAGTAACTCTATGCTGCAAAGCATGGCGTCCAACCCTCTACTGATACTGCCAATCCACCAATGCGGACTAAAAATTAGCTCTACGTATGGAACACTAACTTTCACTTAATTGTTGCGAAACAAATTTAAAATCTGTCCGAGTATCACGGCTATTGCCAATATAGGTTTGTTTTTATTGATTTATTATATTAAATCGAGACAGGCAAACCATATAATTTTAAATTAGTATTTTTCAATCTAGCTAACTTGGACATTTGCAATGCGAACACATGTATACTTGTATCAGTGTTCATCCTTCTCATATATTCATTTGTATTACACGGCTTGGAAATATTCCTTTCTTTGAGCTATTTAATTGTAAAAGACTATTTTGAGTTTATAACTCTATATATAATATTCTCGGCTCCATGCGTAGAGCTAATTTTTAGTCCCATAAAACCGGCTGCTATATTTAGCGGCACGAGTATGGGACAAGCTAGGTGCTGTGACATGTGCGTTCAACAACACATGTCTCTCAGTCTTCTTAAGTATTTTGAAGTGAAACTTATCAATTTCCTGGATACCCGCAGAAGAGTACAGGAATAATAACTTTCACTTAATTGTTGCGAAACAAATTTAAAATTTGTCCGGGTATCACGGCCATTGCCAATATAGGTTTGTTTTTATTGATTTATTATTTTAAATCGAGACAGGCAAACCATATTATTTTAATTAGTATTTTTCAATCTAGCTAACTTGGTCATTTGCAATGCGAACACATGTATACTTGTGTGTGTGTGTGTGTGTGTATATATATATATATATATAGTTTTAATATAGATGAGATTCTACAGGACTAGAACTGTTTCATTTTTTAGAAATCATCAGGAATATGGCTGTCCAAAATAAATGTTGTGGTATTTATATCTTTTCTGGTGGTAGGAGAGGGTGGGGAGTGGGATGGGTGGAGGTCATTGGTTGAAAGAAAACGGAATTCATTAAAAGCTAATTCTTTAAGGCTATAATTTATAATTAAAGTGACATAGGCAGAAAGAATTCTATAAACAAGTTCATATTGGGGTGCCACTCCTTATTTTTAAGTTTCTCTTAAGCTAACAATGCCTATATTTCAGGTGTCTATAAGATGGTTGGGGGTCGGTGATGGTTGATGGATTTAAAGAAAAGGGAAATTCTTTAAAAGCTAATTTTTAAAGCTCTACTTGAAGTGACAAAGGCCAAGAGAATTCTATAAACCAGTTCAAATATTGGGTGCCTATCATTATTGTCAAGTTTCTCTTAAGCTATATTTCAGGTGTCACACACACACACATATGTATATATATATATATATATATATATATATATATATATATATATATATATATATATATATATATATATATATTTAAAAGAATAGAGGTGTAACACACAAGTTATTATATATTGGTAAACGGAATAGAAAATGCTGACAAATTGTTCACAGTGAAAAATAGTTTAATTAGGAATAAGTGAGAATTAGTAATTGCATTGGTTAGTATTCAGTTTTGGTTTTAAGTTTTACCGGTTGCGCATTTCTAATGCTTTTCAAAAATAATTTTGAGATAGAGCGTCCGTGATGTTTGCTTTGATCTTATTAGTTTTCGGAATTCTACCTGTTTTTATGTTAAAAAAGTGGCTCCAGCGGTATTAAAATAAAATGTTTTTATTTTAATACCGCTGGAGCCACTTTTTTAACATAAAAACAGGTATATATATATATATATATATATATATATATATATATTGTTATACTTTGGGAGGGTCATGTTGCCAATAAGAAACACACGCACCAGTTGCTTTCACTTCAATTTATTATAATAAATTTATAGATTTATAAATTTCTGGTTGGTTGGTTGGTTCCACAACCAGATAGTTGTTTATATATAGTCATAGTTCTTTCGTCACACACTCTGTGACCTCTTCAGTGACTGGGGATTCCTTTCTTTGTTTCTGTGTGTGTGTTGTGTGCTCAGTCTGCGCATGCGCCACATCATAGAAATAAGGGAAAGTAATAGGATTAAAAAGAGAAGGGAGACTAAGGACAAAGAGAATAACCAAGACGAACACACAGACACACAAAATAGGGTAGATAACAACAATGAGCCAGTGGAAAGAGACAGGAGTAATTGTGAGAGACATAGAAACAACCATGAGGTTGTTGGTGGAAATAGAAATAGAAACAACACAACTAACAATAACAATAGCACTAGTACACATAAAGCAGCAGCCTGGAACTCTACATTTTATAATCGCTCCGATAAATCATTCGACCTGCGACGAGTCCACGCCACGACTTTACCATTTAACAAACCCACGCAATTGCCGTCGCAGGTCGATGAACAAACAGAAGCACAATTTAGTATAGCTAGATCCGAACTTAGAAATGTTATAGAACAGTATAGCAAGAAGCATAATAGAATGGAGGCCCAGCAACTGGGAGAAAAATCTGCAAATGGCTTGCGTAAGCTCATGCAGCGCTCACGTAATGGAGAGATAGCATGCTTTCCAACAGACAAGTCTGGCAGAATGTCGGTTGACAGCCTGCCAAACTACATCCAGGCAATGCAACCCCACATCACTAACACAAGAGAGGTAACACCACAGGAGCATGAGGATAGAGAAAAAGCCCTCAATGCCCATACGGTGATGTGGACGAATATAATGCAGCCCAACAAAAGGACTGCCAACAACTTCCAGGCCTGGAACAATGACGTGCCGGCGTTGTATGGGCTTCGAAAAGACCATAAAACGGGCTGTGACCCTGTCGCGGGACCACCAACACGGCCAGTCTGTGGAGCTAACATTGCTAGTAACTACAGACTGTCCTACTTCCTCTCCCTGATCATACGCCCCATCATTGAAATGTCCCCAGATGTATGTGACAACACGGAGGACCTCCTCAGCAGAATCGGCGTGGGTAACCGATCTGGGGACCTAACAAACTGCATAATAGGCAGTATGGATGTTGTATCCCTGTATCCATCTATTGACGTGGATTTTGCTGTGGAGAAATGCATAGAAATGATCAGTGAGAGCAAGGTTGAGTTCCGTGGGATTGATACCAGTGAGCTGGGACTCCTACTTAAGCTTACCTATAGTAATAATTACCTAGACACATATGACCTTAGCAACCTGTGCCCTACAAGACCAGCATGAGGCAGACCACCTACCATTACCTCAATGGCCAAGAAAACCCACACAGATAGATGGAACGGGTGGACCAGAGCCATACGGACACCCGAAAACCACGATGAACTGAAGAAAATGATTCCACATGCGGTAGGGGCCAGCATAAAACTAACCCTTAAGGAACATATGTTCAAATTTAATGGAAAAACATATGCCCAAGAGGAAGGAGCAGCCATTGGTGTTAGCATTGCAGGCGACATAGCTAACTTATTCATGGTATGGTGGGACAGTAGACTTAAACTTAAACTTAAAGAACAATTAGAAGACCCCTTAACCCTGATAATGTACTCCCGCTACGTAGATGATATAAACATCGTAGTTAAGACACCCCCACTAGAGAACAGTCAGGAATTAGAGAAAAACACAATGTAAAGCATCCAGCAAATAGCAAACTCCATCCACCAGAGCATTAGAGTTACTATAGACTACCCAAGTAATCACCCAAACTATCGATTACCTGTACTAGACACAGAGCTCTGGTTAGATACCATTAACAACAAAAAACAAATCCACCATTCCCATTATGCCAAACCCATGACTTCCAAACATCTGATCCACCGAAACTCGGCCGTTTCGGACCATACCAAAATCAACATACTGTTTGCGGATTTGGTACGGGTGATGAGAAATGTGTCCCGCATGTGCAACCCCGAAGAACTAGAGAGACACATACAACACTTCATCCACCGTATGCAGTTCTCTGGCTACAATCAGAGAGATAAAATCAGAGTGTATAGAGGAGCCAGAACTAAATGGGAAAAAATGGTAAATAATGACATAAATGGGACCTGCCCCTTGTATAGGAGCAAATTTTGGAATAGAATAGAAAGAACTAGGAACAAGGCTAATAGAATAAACTCATGGTATGATAGCAATAAATACCAGAGTGTAATGTTCATCGATACAACCTAGAGGTGAATTAGCTTACAAATTTAGAAGGGCCCTAAATAAACATAAACTCAATATTAAGATAGTAGAAAGACCAGGTACATCCGTAAAAACACTTATTAGCAAGACATACCCTTTTCAAAGACCCTCATGTATAGATAAGAAATGTATAACCTGTAAAATAAGCCCCCATATTAACTGTAAAACTAGAAATGTAGTGTTTAGCATAAGATGTACTGAAGGACAATGTAGAGACCAAAATATCATGTACATAGGTGAGACAGCTCGTAGTGTAGGCGAACGGATAAATGAACACTGGCGAGACCTTCAAGATAATAAAGAATCATCTGTAATCTACCAACATGCTAAAATAGAACACAAGAGTAAATTAGAGAACATAGAAATAAAAAAAGAACCTACACACAGAAAAGACGCAATGTTTAGACAAATTACAGAGGCAATAAACATAAAAGAATTACAACCAAAATTAAATAGAAAATATGAGTGGAACAGCAACATCACAACTTACAATTAAGGACAAAATGAAAACACACACACACATAGAACAAACAACCAACCAGTAACATGTAAATAAACAAATAAATAAATGAACATAAACACACACAGACACCCGGATGTGGTGCATGCGCAGACTGAGCACACAACACACACACAGAAACAAAGAAAGGAATCCCCAGTCACTGAAGAGGTCACAGAGTGTGTGACGAAAGAACTATGACTATATATAAACAACTATCTGGCTGTGGAACCAACCAACCAACCAGAAATTTATAAATTTATAAATTTATTATAATAAATTGAAGTGAAAGCAACTGGTGCGTGTGTTTCTTATTGGCAACATGACCATCCCAAAGTATAACAATATCGGTTTCAACACACGATTTCAGATAAAGAATCTTGCTAAACAAATTCAGAAACGAAATATATATATATATATATATATATATATATATATATATATATATATATATATATATATATATATATATATATATGTATAAATATATGTATATATATATGTATATATATATATATATGTATATATATATGTATATATATATATGTATATATATATGTATATATATATGTATATGTATATATATATGTATATGTATATATATATTTGTATATGTATATATATATGTTTATGTGTATATATATATATATATATATATACATATATATATATATGTATTTATATATATATATGTATATA
>OZ024743.1:78409873-78444873 GCA_964016885.1 Eledone cirrhosa
CTGTACCCTTAGAGTTAGCACTAGTATTTTTTTGCGGGACCCTGAAATATATCCTCGTACTAGTTTACTTTCTTGCACTGGGTGGTTGCTGGCCCTGTGATTGGGGTAGAAACCTTTATTATTTTCGTGGTAGTCTCTTTAGTATTCTGCCCCCCCCCCCCCCTTTGTTGACCCGTCACCGTACGATACACGCACTTATACCTCGTATAAAGGTCCCTTTATTTCCGTCCCACCTAGTTTATTTCTATTATTATTATTTATTTTTTTATTCTACATTATATATATATATATATATATATATATATATTTTTTTTTTCTATTTATTTATCTATTCTTTTATTCACTTATTTGTTTATTTATTTATTTATTTCTTTAGCCTAGCAATAGCGAGAGACTTAAGTCTTAGTAACCAGATTTTGCTTATTTTTTTTTCTCTTTCAGTTTTTTATAGTTTTACCTTTCATTGTTCTACTTACCGTTTGGACCTCCTCCCCCTCCCCATCCCCAGTATCCTCTTTGACCTCACACCCAGCTGTAGCTGGCACTACCAACGCATGAATGGGTCTACTCCACCCCCTCTCTCTTTTTCTCCTACCGGCAGGTTCAGCTACCCCTTCCCCCACCAACTTGCCATCACAGATTTACTACTAACTTGTGATGTGACCAATCCTGGTGATTATCTCTTTGACCATATATGGAATTACCCCTTGATAAGTTCGGCTATTTAAATACCAGAATAAATTTTCATTCAGTACAGAATTAGCCCTCGAAACGGCTTGAGCTCAGCCGTCGGGGTCTTACTTGTTCCTATATATATATATATATATATATATATATATATATATATATATATATATATATATATATATATGTATATATATGTATATATATTTTATATATATGTATATGTATATATTTGTGTATGTGTATTTACGTATTTATGTATATAGAAAACCTGCCAGACAGTCCTATGCGAGCAAGACAATCACTCTTGCCTCAAGTGGGACTACCCCCGTCCAAACCCATGCAAGCGTGGAACACGGACGTTAAACGTTGATGATGATGATGATGATGATGATATGTGTAGATGTGTTTGTATATGCTTGTATATGTGTATATTTATATATATATATATAAATATATATATACATATATATATATATATATATATACATATGTGTGTGTGTGTGACACCTGAAATATAGCTTAAGAGAAACTTGAAAATAATGATAGGTACCCAATATTTGAACTGGTTTATAGAATTCTCTTGGCCTTTGTCTCTCTAAATAGAGCTTTAAAGAATTAGCCTTTAAAGAATTTCCCTTTTCTTTAAATCCATCAACCATCACCGACCCCCAACCATCTTATAGACACCTGAAATATAGGCATTGTTAGCTTAAGAGAAACTTTAAAATAATGAGTGGCACACCAATATGAACTTGTTTATAGAATTCTTTCTGCCTTTGTCACTCTAAATAGAAATTATAGCCTTAAAGTATTAGCTTTTAATGAATTCCCTTGTCTTTCAACCAATGACCTCCACCCATCCCACTCCCCACCCTCTCCTACCACCAGAAAAGATATAAATACCACAACATTTATTTTGGACAGCCATATTCCTGATGGTTTCTAAAGAATGAAACAGTTCTAGTCCTGTAGAATCTCATCTATATTAAAACCTGTTTACTCTGCTATGTATTGACTACCTTACTTACTGTGGTAACCTCCGATTCAAACCGGAATAACTTACCTATATATATATATATATATATATATATATATATATATATATATATATAAAACAGAGAATGTCTGTCTGACTCCCTAAATCTCGAGAACCACCCAACCGATTGTTTTCAAACTTTACACATGTAATACTTATGGTCCTGTGAGTGGTTTGAGCAAAAATATTTCAAACTTGCAATGCCCTAGGGACTGCATTAGGCGATTTAGCGATCTCTCTCTATAATTCTTAGTCTTTCTTTTTAGATAGGTACATAGATATAACGTTGCGCCCTTATAATATCTGCCTGTATGTCTGGCTGTCTGCATTACGACATTATGACGCTATATGTGTGTGTGTGTATATATGTATATATATATAGTGTGTAACGCTTTTCAAAATATTTACGTCTGCGTTCACAGATTGATATTTTTAGTTTCAGAAGATCCCGTTAAGGGTGACAGCAGCGATTCTTTGCTTAAACTTTAATCTGTTATTTTAATATATATATATATATATATATATATATATATATATATATATATATATATATATATATATATATATATATAATTATATATTCCTGAACAGATATTTTTGCATACACAATAACAAAATATAAACAAAAGTATTTATTTCGCAATAAAGTATTGATTTTCTTCGCACGGAAAAAAACCCTGGTAATTTACAACAATTTTTTTTTATAAGCACAAAATGTAGACACCATCCCGTGGCCGAGGTATTCCGTACTTCAGAAAGGAGGGATAAACATGCCAATCTATGTTTAGAATCCAGAGCAATGCCAGGCCATTCTGCTAGTATATATATATAATAGCCTACTGCAGGACATATCTACAATTCAGATGTAAACAACATATAGTTGTTTATTTAATGTTGTTGCTGTTGTTGTTTTACAGGATGGTGATAAGTATGCTGTACTATGGAACAACAATTAATGCTGTTGACATGGCTGGAAACCAATACATAAACTTCCTGCTGATGATGGCAGTGGAAATACCATCCTATTTATGTAGTTACTTTTTATTTAAATGTATTGACCATCGAAAACCCATTAGTTTTTTCATGATGTTTAGTGGATTAAACTGCATCATCTCCAATTTTGTACCCAAAGGTAATATATATAGATAAATACATATATATATGTGTGTGTGTGTGTGTGTGTGTGTGTGCATGCAGGATATCCATAGATAAAAGCCAATGAAAATAATGCTCTATTTATTTGGAAGACAGCTTATGTAGGATAATTAAAATGTAATACATTTAACATATATGCACGACCTTAGGTTTCAGGGTCATGTTATGGCCACTACTGTATAATGGAGGAGCTATATAGCTACTGTATACAGCTACTGTATAATGGAGGAGCTATATCGTTTTAATACAGTGGAGAGCCCGTTTTAGAGATCAAGGGAAGTAATTCCAGAGGTCTGAATTTCTCTTTGAAATGTGTGTGTGTAATATGTGCATAACTTAATTTATAAGCTAATCTGTATGTATGTATATGTGAGTAACTTGAGTTGTAAGCTAATTATCTAAAGAAAATTTAAATACTTTAAAGGAGTTAGTTACAGACAGAGATTATAGATTGTTTACCCTTGAGGGGCCAATGTCGATACCTTCTGATGGAATATATTGGATCATGGAGGATTTAGGAGGTCAGATGAGGAAGTGGGGGGGGGGGCATCTTGTAGTGTAAGTTTTACCTATTAGATATTCACCTGTAATGTAATGTATATATGAGGAGGAGGAGAAGGACTGAGGCATCTGCTGCAATATCTTTTGATTTAATTATGTTTTAGGTTCATACTGGTTTCCTCTGATCCTGGTTATTCTGGGAAAATTTGGAATCTCTGCAGCTTTTGGTTCAATTTATCTGTTAACAGCAGAAATATTTCCAACAGTAGTTCGGTAAGTTTTGTTGAGACATCTTTGTAAAAATCCAAGAATTTTTGATTTGCCAAAGTCCATAAAGTAACAGATAGAATGAGGTGTATATAATGAGGTGTGTAGATTGTAGTATATATGATGTGGTGGGTAGATTAATGTGTGTATATATTGAGGTGTGTAGATTGTAGTATATATGATGTGGTGGGTAGATTAATGTGTGTATATAATGAGGTGTGTAGATTGTAGTATATATGATGTGGTGGGTAGATTAATGTGTGTATATAATGAGGTGTGTAGATTGTAGTATATATGATGTGGTGGGTAGATTAATGTGTGAATATACTGAGGTGTGTAGATTGTAGTATATATGATGCGGTGGGTAGATTAATGTGTGTATATATTGAGGTGTGTAGATTGTGGTTTATAGAATGAGGTGTATATAATGTGGTGTGTAAATGGTTGTATACACAATGAAGTGTGTAGATTGTGGTGTGTTGAATGAGGTCTATATAATTGTTTCTACTTTAGGCACAAGGCCAGAAATTACCCAGTACATTACTGGTACTTTATTTTATCGACCCCGTAAGGATGAAAGGCAAAGTTAACCTCGGCTGTAAAGGGACGTAACTATGCTAGAAAGCATGGCGTCCAACCCTCTACCGATACTGCCAATTCACCGACCTTCACTAATGAGGTCTATATAATGTGGTGTGTAAATAGTCATGTACATAATGTGGTGTGTAGACTGAGGAATATATAATGTGTTGTATTGATTGCAGTGTGTAGATTGATGTGTATAGGGTGAGGTGTGTAGAATGAGGTGTATACAATATATGTAGAAGAGATATTCCGTTGATCAGAAGTAATAAAAGTTTCACCACCTTCATCATCATCGTTTAACATCTCTCTTCCACGCTAGTATGGGTTTAGACGGGAATTGTCCCACTTGAGGCAAGATCGGTCGGGTGACTGTGTCTCACTTGTATTGGACTGTCTGGCAGGTTTTCTATGACTGGATACCCTTCCTAACACCAACCGCGTTCACAGTGTAGACTGGGAGGTTTTTACCATGTTACCTAATGGCCACATTACAGTGTGGACTGTGTGTTTTTTGTCATGAAACCTACATGATCTCATTTATTTTGGACTTGATGTTGTGGTACCAACATAACTTAACATCGAAAGGGGTGGTGTCAGATATATAATTGAAATACTTAAAACAAACACATAGTCAAATTCTAACAGAAATATATGTGAAGTAACAAATTATTTTTCTTTTTCAGAACAAATGGTTTAGGCATATCTTCTGTGTGTGCCCGTATCGGTGGTATCTGTGCCCCTCTTATACTTCAACTATCATTCTATGTTTCATGGCTTCCTCTAACCATCTATGGTCTTTTGTCTGTGATATCTGGTTCATTGTTGCTACTACTACCAGATACGAAAGATAAAGATTTACCTCAAACACTTGAAGATGTAAATGAAATGTCATGATAAAAAAAAGAAGAGCAATATTCTCTTGAATATATTAAAAAATCCCAGTTTTTATAAATTCATAAATACTTATATTTTATCTCCATATAAAAACAAATGTTTGTGTCTCTGTCCTCTAGGAAATAAATACTGGTAACCAAAATTAAATAAAATTCACATTCAAATATGTTAGTGTGAGTTCATACTCATACATTATATATGTTACAAGCATTGTGCAAAGCTTATGTATTGTACAGAATACATAATGCCTGGACATTCCCTCTGGTAACATATATATTAGCAGAAATTTTCCTGGAAGGCAGGTGCTGTTCCTACTTGTAATAAATAAGTTTTGAAAGCAAAATTAAATGAGCTCATTTTAATATTTGATTTTTGAAATATCTTATAAACAATTTCCCTTCCATTCTAAGCAAACATAAACATATATATATATATATATACCCGTAGTGGGGAATGTACCTCCCATCATAACCTAGTTGTCAGCGACTTCACTGTCAGAACTGGACAAACTTGGAAACAGAAGGCAACCTGGAGGAGAAAGATCTGGATGCTGAAAGACCCCTCAGCCAGTAACAGACTTAAAGATATTTTACTCGACGCCTATGACAGTAAAGAAGAACAGATACAGACATTCAATGTAGAAGAGCACTGGGTGTTCCTAAAAAATAGTTTACTAAAGGCGACGGATAAGATCTGTGGTTGGACCACAGGCAGGAAGAGAGTGACTTGGTGGTGGAACAATAAGGTAGATGAGGAAGTTAAGGCAAAGAGACAGACATGGAAAGAATGGAAGAACGGGGGAAGAAGAGTACATTACATAGAGACCAGGAGGGAAGCTAGGCGACAAGTATTAGCTAGAAGGGAAGCGGAGGATAGAAAAGTCAAGCATGTTTTGCAACGTGAGGACCAGAAGCAGGTGTTCAAGGTTGCGAGGCATTGTGTCAGAGCGAATTGTGATGTCATTGGAGAGAAGTGTATCCGGAATGATAAAGGTGAGCTTGCCCTCACAAGTGCTGAGAAGAAAGATGGGTGAAAGAGCCATTATGAAAGATTACTAAATGAGGAGAATGCATGGGAAAAAGAGACCCTACCCCAAGTAGACCCTATAGAGGGGCCAGCAGTACAAGTCAGCAGCAACGTAGTAAGTAAGGCAATCAAGGATATGAAGACTGTGAAAGCAACCAGTCCATCGGATATAGCTGCCGAGATGCTGAAGGCATCTGGGTTGGTAGGTCACACCTTAACCACACGTATTGTTAACCAGGTAAAACTAAAGGGTGTCATACCAAGGCATTGGTGCAGCAGCATCATTGTAAACTGCTACAAGGGTGATGCACTAGATAGAGGAAACTATAGAGGTATAATGCTGATGGACCAGGTCATGAAAGTAACAGAAAGAGTTATAGCACAGTTGATTAGGGACCGGGTGAAACTAGATGAGCAAATCGGGTTTGTGCCAGGAAAATGCACCACTGATGCGCTATTCCTTGTGAAGCAGTTACAGGAAAAGTACCTAGCTAAAAGTAAGCCGCTCTACCTGGCATTCGTCGATCTGGAGATAGCCTTTGACAGAGTTCCTCGTGCTATAATCTGGTGGGCTCTTAGAAAACTAGGCGTAGATGAATGGCTTGTGAAAGCTGTACACGCTATGTATAGGGAAGTAGTCAGAAAAGTTAGGATTAGCAATGACTATAGCGAGGAATTTAGCATACAGGTTGGTGTCCACCAGGGCCCTGTTCTTAACCCTCTCCTGTTCATCATAGTTTTGCAGGCAATAACGGAGGAGTTTAAGACCGGATGCCCATGGGAATTCCTGTATGTGGATGACCTCGCACTTATAGCTGAATCTATAGTAGAACTAGAGAAGAAATTCCAAACCTGGAAGCAGGACCTAGAAAGAAAGGGTCTTAAAGTCAACCTGACAAAGACTAAGGTCGTTGTAAGTAGACGAGAAAACAGAACCCAGATCCCCTCAGGAAAATGGCCTTGCTCAGTATGTAGGAAAGGTGTAGGTAGGAACTCCATCCTCTGCCCCGAATGCAAACAATGTGTACACAAGAGATGTAGTGGAATCTCAGGAAGCTTAACTTAGAATGTAGGCTTCACATGTAGCAGCTGCACTGGGACAGCAAGCAGGAAACAGCCACAGGAAACAAGCACCACCAAACTCTGAGCTACTGCTACTGCTAGCTGCAAAAGGCTTTTCCCTCAAAATGAAAGGTAAACTGTATGATGCGTGTATATGAACAGCAATGTTACATCGTAGTGAAACCTGGGCGCTGTCTGTAGAAGACTAGCATAGATTAGAAAGAAACGAAGTTTGCATGCTCCGATGGATGTGTAATAGTAATATACGCGAATGGCAAGGCATAAACGAATTGAGAGAGAGACTGAGCATAAGAGGAATCAAATGCTGTGTGCAGGAGAGGAGATTGCGTTGGTATGGATATGTTATGTGTATGAAGGATGACAGCTGCATAAAAAGGTGCAGAGCACTAGAAGTCGATGGAAGCCGGGGAGTGGGGAGACCCAAGAAGACCTGGGATGAAGTGATAAAAGCCGACCTTTCCCAATTGCACCTCTCAAAGGTGATGACACACGACCACGACCTCTGATTTCATGCAGTAATACAGAAGACCCAACTTCCCACAGGAACAAGCCGAGGCTGAAGCATATAGACAATATTCCCCATCCCCTCTCACTGCAAAATGGTCGTGGAGGTGCCACGGAAAAAGAGCACCCAGCCCACACTATAAAGTGGACGTGTAGGCGCCATGGAAAAAAAGCACCCAGCACACACTGTAAATGAGGCTGGTGTTAAGAAGGGCATCCAGCTGTAGAAATCAAGCCAGAAACAGTTCCTGTATGAGCAAGACAAGATCAGCCGACCTGACACTACGCACAACAGGACAACCCGTTTAATCCATGCTAGCGTGGAAGAACAGATGTAACAAGGTGATGATGATGATGATATATATGAAGATAGTCTGCTCCGTCCAAAGCTTGACCACTTCTTGCACTTTATGTCTGTTCCCTCCTGGCATGAGATCTCAAATAGCTTTTCAGTCCTGAAAGCCTGTGAAAGACCCATCCACAAACCATACAATGATGTCTCATTTCATTCATGTTTCCACTTTGGGTTTGCTTATTGTGTTTGTTCAAATGTCACTTCAATATATATATATATATATATATATATATATATATATATATATATATCAGTTCCTGATTATTACTGGAATTCTATAAGAATCCAACATTTATAATTTTCAACAGACAAAGGCGAGTGCTAAGCTCTGATGATTGCCAACAGTATGAAACAGCTTATCTCCCTTTGTTTGTTGAAAAAAGAAGTAAGTGACATAGTCACGACTTTAAAACAATAGCGTAAGGTCTTCAAAATATTTTTAATTAAGCATACAGTATATTGCCAAATATACTATATATACAGTCATGTATACATCGCCATTTCAGAGCACCAATTCTAATATATATATATATACTGATTAGGGATTGAATTAATTCATATGAGATGCAGTTATATATATATATATATATATATATGGTAAAACATTGATGTAATTTAATTCAAGAACTCAACAGGGGAACAGACATTCGCTTCATGAATATCGTGTTTGTCCGTTCCCTTGTCACTTCAATTTTGGAATACCTCCTGATTGTAACCTTATCATGTAAGAAGCTGTCTGATGAGATCATGGCACTGGGTACTACGCAGAATCGCGTGGCCACTGTCGTCATCAAAATATCAATAAAGGACTTTGACATCTAAACTACTTTGTATTTCCTTATTCTCTCTCTCTATATATAAATAAAAGTTATCAAGGAAAAGGGGCAGGAGAACAATACTTTACAATGATGATGGATATTAATTTAATGCTTGATATAGGAAAAGAGGCAATGTTTTGGACATTAGTCTTTCATTGGAGGATAAAATGAAAGAGGGGAAAAAGAAATAGGATAGAGTGACTGTTGTGAACACAAAGTTCCTCCCTAGTGGAGAATGCACCTCCCAACATATCTTAGTAGTTAGCAACCTTATAGTCTGGGCTAGAAAAACCCAGCAACAGGAGTTCCTGAAAGATAACCTACTGAAGACGACAAATGAAATCTGCAGTTGGAAAATATCTATCGGAGGAAGGAGAATATCTTGGTGGTGGAACAGTAAGGTAGATGAGACAATTAAGGCCATAAGATAGGTTTGGAAGAACTAATAAAGATCTTTCTCTCCCTTATTAAGAAGCATTTCCCCCCCAGCACATAAATATAATAAAATGTTTAATAGAAATAGCATTAAAATATCTTACTTCACGACTCCTAACTTTGCACATAACACCACTGCTTCAAATTTAGCTAAATTACCTAGGGCGTTTTGGAGCAAGGGGTCGTTAGGGGGGGGGGGGCGTTTGAAGTTTTGTGGGGCGCTAAGGGGCCATTGGAAGGCTATTTACTTAGGTAAGTTTTATAAGCCATATTCGTACGTCTCTGAGACAGCCAGTATGAATGCATTTGAACGAAGAAAACGAAGAAAATAAATAAAAGAAGCTTGTCAACGAATTCCCTAGGGAAATAAACGAAATAAATAAAAGAAAATGAACATATGTACATCTTCAACTTTGACAACAGTTACAAAAACAACAGAAACGACAGAAAAAGGAGCAGGGGATGAAAGCTGTGGTGTATGCATACAATCATTCACACACATGCATACGTACACACACACACACACACACACACACACACACACACACACACACACACACACACACACACACACACACGCACACACAGGCCGGCGTTAGTGTTTGATGAGGTTGAGACCCTGGTCAGCTTTCAGCCAGAGCTGTGGTATTTAATCTCCCTAGGTAATAAAATCTGGAGTCAAAATTCTCTCCTTGCCAAATAAAAACATAAATCATGTCACCATCCTTACACACTTAAATATAAATGCATGTATATATATACAAATGTATAACTGCATAGCTATATACATAGGTAAATGTATGTATGTATGTAGATTTATATATATATATATATATATATATATATGGCTGTTCACGTGACAGCCAAATTTCATTTATAACCAATCAAATCGCGTTTATTAAAAAGAAGCCTTCGTGAGCCACCTTTTTTTTAAGTAAAGAAATTCAAACATACACACACACGCACACACACACAAGCACACAAACAAACATACATATCTTTACTTTCTTTATTCAATAGAAAATCTGAATTCTGACACCCCAGTGAACTAACCATATTCACTGAACCAGAACAATTCTCCCACCCCTTTCTCTTGACCATTATCTTCACTTGCCTTTCATCCTTACGGGGTCGATAAAATAAAGTACCAGTAATGTACTGGGTATTTGCTGGCCTTGTGCCTAAAGTAGAAACAATTATCTTTCACTTATCATAAAATTCTCTAAAAAGGCTACAGAGCGGATTTCCAAATAAGGGTACGGAAATTTAATGAAAACTTGTTCACGTGTCAGCCATAATTTCATTTATAACCAACCCCCAAAAAAGGCTTCGTGAGCCCCTTTTTTCAAGTAAAAAGAAATTCAAACACTCATATATGAAAAAACAACCTGTGACAACCCCCCCCTCTTATTTGAAGAACTATTGTAACGCGAACTGGCGCGAAATTTATTATAATTATTGACAAACCAATCAAATTACTTCTCGAAAAACCTGGCATTTCGAGCCACTTTTTGCATATAAAACAAGTAACATTCAGAGACCAACCAGATGTGAGAAAAACCAAAGACCCTCCATCTCAACTCACCTTTTGAAAAGCAGAAGAACTGCGAAACCGGTAAAGGAACCAAATAAATATATATATTTAAAAAAAATATAAGACTCCAGTTGCATTTTCGATTTCATCTCTTTTTCTTTATACTTTCACTCGTGTAGGACACCTCGGTTATTTTTCAATTTGTAAAAAAACCCTCACTTTCTAATATATATATATATATATATATATATATATATATATATATATATATATATATATATTATACACACCACACACATATATATATATATTTCTTTTTTCAGTCTGGTCTACCTCTGGATAGAACTCAATGTAATCTTGTAAAATAGAGAAGTTCTGTGTTTCGCTGAATTAATTCTTTAGATACAGAGTCAGATATTAGGTATTAAATTAACAATAAAAATAAAAACAACAAAATAAAAACAAAGTTATAAAGTAACTTGAATTTGTTCTTTTTATTATCATTGTTAATTTGATAACACACACACACACACACACACACACACACACACATACATATATATATATATATATATATATATATATATATATATATATATATATATATATATATATATATGCAGTGTGACAAGAAGCTTGCTTCCCAACCACATGTTTCCGGGTTCAGTCCCACTGCCCGGGCCGACCAAAGCCCTGTGAGTGGATTTGATAGACCGAAACTAAAAGAAGCGCGTCGTATATATGTATATATGTATATATGTCTGTGTGTCTTTGCGTTTGTGTTTGCGCTCCCATCAATGCTTGTTGGTTTGTTGACGTCCCCATAACTTACCAACGTTATGCTCCAGCATGGGCGTAGTTCAGAGACAGAAAAAAAGTAAAGTGTATATATATATATATATATGTATGTATATATATATATATATATATATATATATATATATGTAAGTATGTATGTGTACGCACATACATATATGTATACAGACGTACAGTAGCATGCATATATATATATATATATATATATATATATGGTGGCTGCCAACTCGTTTTCGAGTACGGCCACTACTTTATATCCATGTAGGAGAACCCCTACCGATGCGCTGAACGAGTGTGACTTTTAGTCCAGCCAGCGACTTGAAAACTCTGGTACAAACACTACACTTGTGACAATTATTGACACATAGTGCTGGGCCCATGGTATCATGTGACGACAAGTGCAGAGAGATCTCCAGATATAAAGCAATGCCTGTGCCGTGAAACTTTTATAGTGAGCAAAGGCAGTGCACAAAGCCAGTCCCACTCTCTTAACCAAGATGATATTTACCAAAAAGAAGAACAAGTCAACATCATTGGATACCATCAGGGTTGCAGGTGTTATATCAGAGTTTTCCTTCTCCTAGAATTCTGCCTTGACAAAGGCTAAGGGGTCATCTCTCCCGGTGATTGTGGATGGTCATTGACTCTTAAGAGCTCATTTGCCCTTTGACAGGTTTGTTTTTAGTCCTGCAGGATGTCCAAAGTCACCCCCCTCACCAAGAAACCTTGGTGGGGTTGCCAGTTTAGTCGCCAACGACTCGACCATGAGACAGGTTGTACTGGGATACATGTTACCAGTAGCACCAACTAGTGACCTGACATAATATATGTTACCAGTAGCACCAACTAGTGACCTCACATATATATATATACATACACATATACATACAGGTACACATACATATATGTGCGTATCAGTTTAGCGGACGCTTATTATAACGCCCGCTTTGTTCGTTTGTAAACAAACTGAACAGCCTGAATTTATGCCGTATGGTGTTAAGGCAACCACGTCACCTTTTTGTTCAACACTGACATAGGAACGATGTACTAGTTTCAAGCTTGTTAGCTATCATCAGCACCGTATACCCTTCTGCCAGAATTTGCATATCGAGTGAGTTAAATCGGTCAGGCGTACCGAAATCGGTACGCCTGACCGATTTAACTCACTCGATATGCAAATTAGGCTGCTCAGCCGTTAATTTTCATAAGGAAAGTATATACTTTCGAACGTTCAACCATCTGGCAGAAGGGTATACGGTGCTGATGATAGCTAACAAGCTTGAAACTAGTACATCGTTCCCGTGTCAGTGTTGAACAAAAAGGTGACGTGGTTGCCTTAACACCGTACGGCATAAATTCAGGCTGTTCAGTTTGTTTACAAACGAACAAAGCGGGCGTTATAATAAGCGTCCGCTAAACTGATACGCACATATATGTATGTGTACCTGTATGTATATGTGTATGTATATATATATATATATATATATATATATATATATATATATATATATATATATATATATATATATGCATGCTACTGTACGTCTGTATACATATATGTATGTGCGTATACATACATACTTACATTTAAGTAAGTGCCGTACTAAGAGTGAGAAATGAAATTTCGTTTTCATTTTATTACAACTCTCTCTATATATATATGTGTGTGTGTGTGTGTGTAGAAGAGGTGTCTCAAACTCAAGGGCATAAAAGGGCCATTACGTCAGGCACAGGGGGCCAAACGTGGTGGTGGGTGATGATTTTCATCACTGATGATCATTTCTACTATCGGCACAAGGCATGAAATTTAGGGTTTAGGGAACCGTCGATTACATCGATCCCAGTTCACAACTGGAACTTAATTTATCGACCCCAAAAGGATGAAAGGCAAAGTTGAGATCGGCGGAATTTGAACTCGGAATGTAAAAACGGAAGAAGTACCGCTAAGCATTTCGCCAGATGTGCTAACGATTCCATCAGCTCACCGCCTTATTTTCACCAGTTATAATAGAATCTGAAATATTGGTTCTACCGCGGGCCATAGAAAAGTAGTTCACGGGCCGCATGTTTGAGCCCTCTGTTGGAGAGATAGATAGATAGATATGTTTCTTTATTAGCCACAGGGGTGCAAAAGGATGGGACAAATACAAAGGGGGAAGTTTACATACAATAAAAACGTGTAAAATGCTATCACAAATGCAGTTTAAAAATTAATCGATTTTCCCCAATAGGGGGTAGACATTTCATATGGGTAACACATACACCCGAAAAAATGTGCAATCCTCATCTCCAGGAGTACGAAGAGTTTGTACCCCTTTCCTCTCTTCCTCTTTTTCCTCAACCTACAGGCTGATATAGAGAGAAGGCCCATTCACTTGGGCCATTCTTGCCACTTTCACCCACCTTTCATAAAACTTGGTGGGTACAGCACCTCTCTCTCCATCCTGATTCTTTTCCCAAAGTGGTATTTGAAAAAAATAGATAGATAGATAGATAGAAGTGTACCAAACACACATTTCTTAATCTCTCTCTCTCTCTCCCTCTCTCTCTCTCTCTCTCTCTCTCTCTCTCTCTCTCTCTCTCTCTCTCTCTCTCTCTCTCTCTCTCTCTCTCTCTCTCTTTCTCTCTCTCTCTCTCTCTCTCTTTATATATATATATATATATATATATATATATATATATATATATATATATATATATATATATATATATATATATATATATATATATAGTAATAATAATAAATTTCAAGACTAAATCCAAAGAGGGTTCGATAAGGATAAATATATATCAAATATATAAGAACCGTAGGAAAGCAGCGATTCTTTGCTTAAACTTTAATCTGTTATTTTAATATATATATATATATATATATATATATATATATATATATATATATATATATATATATATATGCAAAGTTTTATTTAAATTGTTGGGTTACAACGAGTAAATATTTATAACTGATATAAAAGCACTCAACAAGTATTTGGAGTATATTTACGATATTAAATAAATGGAAACTATATTTATAAAACCATATTTATTTCATTATATATATTTCAGGGATATCATATTAAAAATATGGTATGCCTTCTTCAGACAAAATACAATATAAACAGTCTTATAAATAGATAGATTTGACATAGGTATCACTCAATTTTCAATAGACATACTATAAAATTAACTTACTCATCCACCAAAAATTTAGCACAAAATATTAATAGAATAAATAATAGGAATTTAAAACCTAGCCAAAATACCGATAATAGCATAAATAATATCCAAGTAAACAAATATAACTGTAGAGATAGATCTAAATGTCCGTTAAATAACAATTGCTTAGTTAAAAATATAATATACAACTGTAATGTTAAAACGGACTTAAATTCTTTTAACTATGTTGGTTCCACCTCGACAGAATTTAAACTTCGCTATAATAACCACAAGAATTCTTTCACAGATCCAAGCAAAAAATCTTCAACATCACCATCAGGCTTACTCTGGCAACTTAAGCATGATAACGTTGGATATTCGACGGCTTGGAATATAGTCTCAAGAGGGATTCCTTTTAATTCATCCTCTGAGACATGTGACCTCTGCGCGGAGGAGATATTCTTTATACTAAAATCTAAAAATTCCCTTAATTTACGGACAAATTTATTCAGTTGCTGCAGACATAGATTGAACTCAACTTTTAAATATAAATATAAATTTAAAATGTAGTATATTTACTTTGATTTATAATTATTTATGAAACTCGCCGATAAATCTTTCGATTTCTTTTTTATTTTAAACATTCTTCATGAATAATTAAACTACCCTAAAAGCTGATGTTCCAAATATATCGAATAAATTTTACACTAGATAAACTTCTATATTAAATATAAGACCATCTGTAGATCAAATGGGTATCCTAAACTTTTGGAATGATTTCTGCTAGACAGGATTTGGTAAATAATTTTGGTTTTGTTTGCTTTTGATTCTGATGCTTATAACGAACTTGGCAATATATTGTCAATTAACTATGAAGGATTGATCTCTGTGGTTGATTTGCGGGGTATACTGTGTTTTATTTTTAATATTTTTATTTTTAATATTTTTTAATTTTTTGATATTTTTATTGATATATTGATATCTGTTCTCTATTTATGCTTGAACGATAATCATGTAGAGTAAAGACAAGAATAGTATTGTTAAAATTAATGTAGACTCTATATATATATGTATACTAGAATTTTTATAGCACAATGAGAATGTTTTCATGTGAAATAGGAATTTGCAGAGTTGATCACGTAAATTCACATGGAAGTCTATAGTATCGAATCTGGGATAACCTTCTATTTTTTTTTCTTTTCTTTTTTCATGAAAGTGCATATATACTTATGTATTTCAATTTTTTTGAAGTTTTTTATCTCAGTTTTTTATCTCAGTTTTTTATCTCAGTTTTTTTATCTCAGTTTTTAACTCAACTCTGATATAAACCTAGGAATTTTAAACTAGACATATGATCATTATTTTTCACACATTATTGATACGTGTCTCATTCATGAATACTGATATTTACATTATAATACCTAATTCATACGAATTGATATTTTTTACATTGATGAAACATAATGTTTTAAATCTGCCTCGTTTATGTCTGGATATTTTTCTTTTCTCTCTATGTAACGGCTGTTTTCTCTCCTAACCACATATATCTCTCTCTACATTAATACTAGAACTAAATAAATAAATAAATAAATAAATATATCATTGATACGTCATTCAACTGGTGCCCAACTACCTATTTTCTTTCTCTCTATCTCTATCTATATCTATCCCTCTCTATTTTTTCTCTCTCTCTCTCTTCTCTCTCTCTCTCTCTATCTATCTCCCTCTGTGTTTTTTCCTCTCTCTATATATCTCTCTCTGTATCTTTACATGAATTTCTTCTCTCTATCTATCTCTCTATATCTATCTCTCTCTATTTAGTTGCATGCATTTCTTCTTTTTCTTCGCTTTTTTTCTTTCTTTCTTTTTATAACTGTCCCTAACATTTTTCACTACCAAATCAACTTTTTAAATGGAAGTTGAAGTTGAAAGGTATGTCAAATCTATCTATTTATAAGACTGTTTATATTGTATTTTGTCTGAAGAAGGCATACCATATTTTTAATATGATATCCCTGAAATATATATAATGAAATAAATATGGTTTTATAAATATAGTTTCTATTTATTTAATATCGTATATATATATATATATATATATATATATATATATATATATATATATATATATATATATATATATATTAAATATATATATATATATATTAAAATAACAGCCCAAGTGAAATCAAGAGAAAAATCAAAGAAAAGAATGTTATTGATAAATTCAAACCCAAGCTAAATGAACAATAATAACGCCTATGGGTATTACTTCTACTACCACTATGACCACGACCACTAACAACAACAACAACAACAACAACAACAACAATGATAATAAAAGTGATGTTGATGGTGATGATTAATAGAAAATGCTATTTTCATCATTTCAAAAAGCAAAACAATTGATACGTTGGGTATGACTATTGGTCGTTAGCATGCTCAACCAGCCGTGACGTTTAAACCAATCAGCTGTAGTAATTCAGTGAAACTACACACTGATTGGTCGAAATACAGTTTACAGGGCTTTGCATTCTGGAGCCACTTTTCTCTGTATAAAATGTATAAAAGGTAGTAAATTTACCCATCTCATTACAGTTGAAAATTGCAAACTCGACTGTCACCACATATCATGAACCTGAAGATTGCGAAAGCATGAAAGTACTTGTTCAATTAACACTTAGAATTTAATATTCTATCATACTATTTCATTATAATACCATATTATATATATTTTAAAGGATTGTAAATAAAACAAGTAAATCAGACAAAGTTGGAATTCCTCTTATTAATATAATCTATACACAATCATACACACCCGTGTATATTTACCTATATATATATATATATATATATATATATATATATCCTTCTCTGGTGAGTTTTATCAACATGTCACTGGGATAGCCATAGGCACAAGAATGGGCCCAAACTATGCAAACATTTTCGTTGGCCATGTTGAGGCCCAAACCTTTGCCCAGTACACCGGCCCCACGCCCGAACTGTACGGTCGTTACATCGACGACTGTATCGGAGCCACGACCCTCACCCGAGAACAGCTCGACTCCTTTCTCTCCTTCTTCTGCTCCTTCCACCCCTCCTGTTCATTACCAGTTTGTGATAAGGACATTTCATCTAAGTTTTTTTTTAAAATCTAATTTTCAGCCAGTTTATTGAATACATGGTATGTGACTGAGTGGTCAAGGTGTTGTACTCATGGTCATAGCTCCTTGGGTTCGATTCTTGGACAGGGTAGTACGTTGTAATTTTGAGATAAATATTGTGTAATGGTGCCTTTTCTGCCAAGAGTATCAGTGGAAAGACCAACGGAAACTTTGTCTCCTTGGTCCAGATTGATAACTAACAGATAATATGAACAATGGAAAGACCAATGGAAAGCTTGTCTCATTGGTCAAGATTGATAACTAACAGATAATATCAACAATGGAAAGACCAACGGAAACCTTGTCTCCTTGGTCCAGATTGATAACTAACAGATAATATCAACAATGGAAAGACCAACGGAAACCTTGTCTCCTTGGTCCAGATTGATAACTAACAGATAATATCAACAATGGAAAGACCAACGGAAACCTTGTCTCCTTGGTCCAATCTAACAAGCAACAGATAATATCAGCAATGGAAAGACCAACGGAAACCTTGTCTCCTTGGTCCAATCTAACAAGCAACAGATAATATCAGCAATGGAAAGACCAACGGAAACCTTGTCTCCTTGGTCCAATCTAACAAACAACAGATAATATCAGCAATGGAAAGACCAATGTAAACCTTGTCTTCTTGGTCCAGATTGATAACTAACAGATAATATGAACAATGGAAAGACCAATGGAAACCTTGTCTCCTTGGTCCAATCTAACAAGCAACAGATAATATCAACAATGGAAAGACCAATGGAAACCTTGTCTCCTTGGTCCAATCTAACAAGCAACAGATAATATGAACAATGGAAAGACCAATGGAAACCTTCTCTCCTTGGTCCAATCTCATCATCAGATTGAATCAGTTTCATTCTTTTACTCAACACAAGAAAGGAGGAGCTGACTCTAAGTTTATTTTGGACTTGCAAACATACACACATACTCTCTAATATATATAGATACGTATATTCATATAATGAAGTACTTAAATATACACGTGTTTGTATACTTGTGTGTATACATAAATATATACAAATATATATACATATGTGCATATATATATATATATGCGCGTGTGTGCATATGTGTATGTGTATATGTATATATAATATACATACACATATGCACACACGCGCATATATATATATGCACATATATATATGCACATATATATATATGCACACATGCATATGCATATATATATATACATACACACACACACATATATATGTGTGTATATTTAGCATTTTATCATATTTACCTTATTATATGTGGCATATTTAGGTGGTAGCTGTAATATCGATAATTCATCAGAGTCGACTGTAGTGTTGCCGTATATATTTGTGTTGTTGTTGTTGAATTCATCTGTTAATGAGATGTCGGCCATGTTTATACCATCAATCTTGTCTGGATATTTATCTCTATTCTCTGAAGTTTCTTGATTTAGTTTCATCTGTTTGAGCCACCTTAATTTCTTGTTAAAGTGTTTGTCACATTCTTGAATAATGTACTTTTGTTCGAGACATATAAGGTTTATATATATTAATTTTTCTCTTGGTGTGGTGATCTTAGTTATTTCTTGTATTAGGTTTCGCTTATGTTTTTCTTGCTGACTTAATTCTCTGTAAATCTTTTTTATGTTTAGAATTAGCGTTCGTTTTAGCCTATCTGCTTGCTTTTGGGTAAGTTGTAATCTTCTTACATCGGTGTTGATGGTGTTGGTGTAAACTCGGGAAGAGGCACATTCTTTTATGAAGTGTAGTTGAGATGTTATTGTTTTTCGTAGACAACAGAACATGGTGGTTTTCAGTATCTTGTTAGCCTGGCTAAGGCTTACGATATTTCGTTTCTGAATTTGTTTAGCAAGATTATTTATCTGAAAACGTGTGTTGAAACCGATATTGTTATGCTTTGAGAGGGTCATGTTGCCAATAAGAAACACACGCACCAGTTGCTTTCACTCCACTTTATTATAACTTAAATTTATAAATTTAAGAATTTATAAATTTCCGGTTGGTTGGTTGGTTCCATAACCGGACGGTTGTTCATATATTGTCAAAGTTCTTTCGTCACACATTTTGTGACCTCTTCAGTGACTGGGGGATTCTTTTCTTTGTTTTGTGCCTCTCCTTTGTTCTGTCCTACGCCATCTTGTTTTTGTGTGTGTTGTGTGCTTAGTTTGCGCATGTGTTACATCCGGGTGTCTGTGTGTGTTTTTATTTGTTTATTTATTTGTTTATTTACATGTTACTGGTTGGTTGTTTGTTCTATGTGTGTGTGTGTTTTCATTTTGCATTATTTGTACTGGCCCTTTACATTTGGAGTTTAAATCCCACCGATGTAAATTTTGTCTTTCATCTTTCCAGGATCGATTAAATATACATATATACACATACATATTTATATGCATTTATGTGTTTAAATACACATATATGTAGATAAATGTATATATATATATATATATGTCTGTGTGTGTGTGTGTGTGTGTGTGTATATATATCTGTATGTGTATATATATGTGTGTGTGTGTATGTGTATATGTATGGATATATAAACAGATCTGTATATGTACTTAAATATATGACCATAGATCTTATGCTGATATATATACACATTTCTACAGAATTATCCAATGTCCAAAATATTCAGAATTATTGTTTACCAATATTTTCGAAACCACCATTTTCCTCTTCATCATTGTCAGGACTTATTCTTATTATAATTTGAATTTTTATTATTATATTTATTATTATTATGATTATTATTGTTGTTATTATATTTTGACAGAATTGGTAGAGCGTCGGATATAATGCTATTGTGGTATTTGTACTGGCCCTTTACATATGGAGTTCAAATCCCACCGATGTAAATTTTGCCTTTCATCCTTCCAGGATCGATAAAATATAATACCAGTTAAATACTGTGGTCAACATTATTGACTTTCCACTTCTCCCAAATTACTGGCCTTAGCGGGAAGTGTTGCCTTCCAGCCAGTTTGTTGAAAGGTGGGTGAGAGAGGCAAGAATGACCCGTGTGAATGGGCCTGCCCTGAGCGTATGCCTGTAGTATCGTAGGAGGAAAACTGGAAGAGGGCGCTTGCCCTAGCGGTCAGGGTAATGGTGGCTTTTTTGTGGGCTTTCTCCACGAGTGACCCTCGGAAGTCTCCCCCCCCCCCCTATTGGGGAATTTTTCCTTGTTTCATTTTTATGCATATTTTTTTTTTTTTTTACATGCAGAAAAGCCCATCTGTACCGTCTTGTATTGTCCCGTGCTGTCCTTAATGTTATACTTTATGTCAACCCTTGTGATTAATAAAGAAAACATTATTATTATTATTATTATTCCTTGAATCTCAGTCATTGATGTTGGTTAACTGGAAAGTCCGTTGGAATGAATATCAAGCCACTACCTGCAGCCTCAGATATTCAGGACGTATTTGAGGGTTCTTGCTGTTCCCAGCAAGCATGCCTTTTGAAGCGTTCCAAAAAGCATGAAGGGGCCGATTTTCTTTAACCATCCCTGGAAACTTTTGGAGATAGTCCCCAGTGCGCCTATGACAATAGGGATCACTTTGACTTCATGGCAGTTCCAAATCCTTTTTACCTCCCACTTTAAGTCTTGGTATCGGTTAATTTTCTCCCTCTCCTTCTCTTGCACTCTCGTGTCGAATGGGCAGGCCACATCCACAATCAGACACGCTCTTTTTTCTTTGTCCACAACCACCAGGTCAGGTCTATTGTGTTCCAGTTTCTTGTCCGTCTGTATCCTAAAATCCCACAGCACCTTCACTTGATCGTTCTCCATCACCACCTCTGGCCTATGCTCATACCATTTCTCAGAATGTGGTAAATTGTTTACTTTGCATAGGTGCCAGTGGATCACCCTGCCCATCACATCATGTCTCCAGCCCTTATAGTGGGTCTGGGCTAGGTGTTTACACTCGGATACAATGTGAGCCACAGTCTCCTCTCTCTCTCCACAGATCCTGCACAGTGGGCTAGCCTCCTCCTTGTAAATATGGTGTTTCAGCCACTTCGTTTTGAGGGCCTGCTCCTGCGCAGCCATTAACATTCCTTCTGTAGCCTTTTTGAGGTCTCCTCTTCTCAACCAGTTCCATGTCTGTGGATCTCTAAATTCAGTTTTCTCAAAGAAGGTACTATGAAGGGATTTTTCCTGAAGGCTGCTCTTTCTCCTTGATGTTATTTCCTCCTTGGACATCCCCTGACCTACTGTCCCCTCCTTCAGTACAGTTCTGAGCATTGGCTCCTTACTATAGGTCACGTATTTGTATGAGTTGTTTTTCTCCATCTGAACACAGTCCTCTATGCTGATAAGACCTCTTCCACCCTCAGATCTCCTTAGGTAGAGTCTATCGACATCACTCCTCTTGTGGAACATGTTGTAGATAGTCAATAGCTTCCTAGTCTTCCTATCCATTTCTTTTTGTTCAGCAACATTCCATCTCAGAATTCCCGCACTGTACCTAATAATAGACACAGCTCGGGAATTTACTGCGCTTATGGCATTTCTGCTGTTCAGGTGTGACTTCAATACGCTCCTTATTCTCCGAATGTATTCAGTTCTTAACAATTCCTTCATTTTTTTGTTCTTTATGCTATCAGCCTCCAGAACGCCCAAATACTTGTATCCTTCCTCAGAGTCAATTTCCTTTATCATCTCACCCGTTGGTATCTGGATTCCGTTACTTCTGCTCAACCTACCCCTCCTCATCACAATGACTCCACACTTACTAATACCAAACTGCATACATATATCACAGCTGAAAATGCGGACAGTGTCAACAAGCACATCCAACTCCTTCTCACTCTTCCCGAAGAGCTTAAGATCGTCCATGAAGAGGAGGTGATTGATGGTAAGCTCTCCCTTTCCCAACTTGTATCCTGCTCTCACTTTTCGCAGCATAATGGTCAAGGGCATCAGGGCAAGGACAAACAACAGAGGGGACAGGCTATCTCCCTGGAAGATACCTCTCTTGATCTTCACGCTTCCCAAGGATTCTCCAGTTGATGTCAACTCTGTCTCCCAGGACCCCATACTCCTGCCCAGCAACTGTCTGATGTTATCTGCCACCTTGAAGATCTCCAGGCTTTTGGTGATCCAAGAGTGAGGCACCATGTCAAATGCCTTTCTGTAGTCTATCCATCCCATGGCAAGATCAGTGTGTCTCCTCCTGCAATTCCCCATTACCATCTTATCAATAAGTAACTGGTCCTTTGTACCACGTGACTTCTTTCGGCATCCTTTCTGTTCGTCCGGTAACAAGTTGTTTGTGTGGAGGTGATGGTAGATTTCCTCAGACACAATGCTCGTCAACAGTTTCCACATTACGGACAGACATGTGATAGGTCTATAGTTGGTAACATCATTACCCTTGATTCGGTCTTTCATTATCAGAACTGTGGTACCTTTTGTCAACCACTCTGGCACCTCACCCGACACCAAGCAGTCATTGAACATGGCCGTCAGCTTCGGGTGGAGGGATGTTAAATGTTTAATCCAATACCCCTGCACACCATCTGGGCCTGGTGATTTCCAGTTGGTTAGTTTTTTGGCCTGCCCCTTAAGAGTTTCAACTGTGATACTCAAATCAGTTTGTTGTTGTGCCTGCTCACCGATCTCCCTCTGTACTGTCTCAATCCACCCTGCCTGGGCATTGTGTCTAACATCCTGCTCCCATATTCCTCTCCAGAATGTTTTAGTTTGCTCCGCCCCAGGGATCAAGTCGTTGCCTCTTTCTTTCCCCTCAAGCTGTCCAAACAGCATCTTCTGGTTGTTGTCGAACATGCGGTTCTGTTTATACTGACTGACTCTGTTCTCGTATCGCCTGATTTTTGCACTCTTTGCTACAATGCGTTGCTTCAGTTCCTCTATGATAATATTTAGCTTTTTACTCCTAGTTTTGTATTTTATTTCCAGTCTATTTTTAGTGCCTATGTTTTTTAGTGTCCCATTCAGTAGTGACTCAAGCTTTCCTATGTCATTTCTCATTTCCCCGATTTGCCCACTCAGTCGCTTCTTCCACCACGGCTCTGCTCTTTCTTGTCTGTTGTTTCCTCTCGCTTTTATACCAAGTAGTTTCCTCACCGTATTTGCTGCTGCTTTGAGGATATTGTTGCACTGGTGAAGGCTTCTCGCCTCAAGGTATGGGATGACTTTGTTTACCTTAGCTGTTGTTTCTTTTAACTTTTTCCTGTCTACAAATCTTAGGTTCATAGGTCTCCCACTATCATTGTTCAATTCATCTACCACTAAATTTAGGATGTCAACCGAATCTTGTCCTAGCCCGTCAGCATTCATCTCCTCAGTGGCCGTATCTCTGTTCCAGGTATTATTTATCTCAGTATTCAGATCATTGTCTGCTTCGGGTGGTTCCTCCGTTCTCAGGACCTCTTCACCTTCATTTCCCACTGGCTCGCTTGTCTGGCATACTACACCCGCCATCTCCAAGCCATTCTCTCTGCTCAGTTCCTCCAGTTCCAGCTCGCTTATCCATCCATTAGTTCTTATTACCCGAGCCTGCCCGGCCAATTTTTGTTCATCTAATTTAAATAAACCAATCTCGTTCCAGATGTTATGCATCCGTCTCCTGTAGCCCCTCTCCTTGGGGTTACTTTTCAGGTAACATTGCATAACAGTTCTATTCAATTCTTTCGTCCAGTTGGTTCTGGCCCCTTTCCTTCTTCTCCTTCCTCCAACATCAGCAGTATTTGGTTGACAGTCAGGTTCCTGCTGCTGAGCCAGGGGGCACCTGTTGGGTGAGAGTCTGTCACATGACGTTCTAGTCTCCATTTCACCGTTATTCGAACTGTTTATGTTCGATATTTAAACACTCTTATCGAGGATTGGCGAATGTATGGTTACATATCCATCTGTGGATCCGCCATTCCACTTGGCCCTTGTGTGGCATTATCACCACGCTGTATACGAACACACATAAACAAACAAACACACGGGCAGAAAGGGCCCCAAAAATGAATAAGCATAAGTTTCATTGTAATGTAGTGTTCGAATGTCTGACTTAGTTTTTGTTTTTTAAGTTTTAGTTTTTCCCCCCTCTTCTCTGTCCGTCCGCCTGCTTCTCTCTTCATTCTTATTTTCTTTACGTTTTTGGGGTTTCTTTTTTTGTTTTTGTTTTTCTCTGTTTGCTTTTCTCGTTTTTGCTGTTGTTGCTGTGCTGCTTTGGTTTTGTTGTTTGTTTTTTCTTTTTTCTTTTGAGTCTATCTATATATTTTGATGTCTTCCTCTTTGTTAGTAGTAGGAATTCTATAATGTGGAAGTAGCAGCCAGCAGGGAGAAGTGGGAGACTGGCGGCGGTAGCGATACTGAGACAGTGGTGGTGGTGATGTCGATACCGAGGCAGTGGTGGCGGTGATGTGACCGTATTACTGTAGTGATGGTGCTGTAGCGGTGGCAGCAGTGAAGGAGTGAAGAGGTGGTGGCGGCGGTGATGGGATAATGGTGGTAATGATGGCCGTAGTGAGCGGTTGAAAATGCCGTTATCTGGCTGTTGTGTTTAGTGTACACAGATGATGGGGTGGGTGGTGTATCTAGTTTCTGGTGTTGGTGAGTTTGGCTGTCCTATATAGTGTAGACAGAGGAGAGGAGGGGGGGGGGGGGTTCTTCTTCCATTTATAGCCATTTTCTTTTTTGGATATACAGTGTACAATACAAAATTGAATATTTGAATATTTGAGCCTTATAACAATATATTTTGGGTCTGAATTTTTTGGGGGCTCAAGCCGGGTGCGTTACGTAGCATTTGTACTAAGAGTTGTTATTTCACAAATGATTTAAATATGTTAAAAATTCAAAACTTACGGGAGCGATTTCATGACCATTATTATTATTATTATTATTATTATTATTATTATTATTATTATTATTACTATTATTTTCATAAAAATTATTAACAAATCAGTAAAAATCGGTAAAGGAGCAAACTAAATACCTTGTGGCATAAATTTACTTGTCTTTACTGTCTGAGTTCAAATCTCACTAAGGTCAACTTTGTCTTTCACCCATCCAAGGGTCAATGAAATAAGCTGTGGCTGAATGAAAGTCCCCATCCAACCTAATTAAAAAAAAAATTGTATTAGATTTCATTATATATCTCTTATATTTCATTTTACTAGCTGATGATAAAATAAATAAGTCAAGTATTGGGAGCATTAGTAAGTAATCAACTGTGACCCTTTCCAGAATCTCTGGTCTTGTGCCTTTATTTGAAACTACTAGTTGTAATATCATTTTGAAATTAATTAAGAATTTGGAGTTATTTAATTAACTTTCCCATTAAGCTGGAATTTGAAACAAATTTACAGTGGATTCTACATAAAATTATGATAGAAGATTTTTAGATAAATATAAACACTCAGGGATCAGAGAGTCATTCCAGGTAGAGCCTCTACTTCTCCAAATTGAGAGATCATAGCTTCGATTCTATGGGCATGTGGTTAGAATGTCTCAGAAAGGAATCGGTGGACAGATTTTACAGGCAAAACCAGCCGACAGGAGACCCAGGGGTAGACCCTAAGCAAGATGTTCAAATTCCGCCGAGGTTGGTTTTGCCTTTCATGCTTAGTGTTGATAAAATAAAACATCAGTAATGCACTGGGTCGATTTAATCGACTTTCAAATCCTCCTAAATTGCTGGGTTTGTGCCTATAATTGAATTATTATTATTAGTTGGGTGGTGAAGTGCCAAAATTATTTAACGTGTTGAACAAAACACATTTTTATTCTGGCTGTTTAAATTATGAGATCAAATCTTATCTTGGTTGACTTTGCCTTTCATTCTTCCAGAATTGATAAAATAAAGTACCAATGAAGTACTGATGTTGATATAATCAACTACACCCCTCCTCCAAGTTTCAGGTCTTGTTCCTATGTAAGAAATCATAACTATAAAGTACCAGTAATATACCAAGGAAGACACACATATATATCCTATACAAAGGTGGCCCCCTTATCTCTACTCAAGAGAATTCATACTCATAAGCATTGTTAATAATAATTGATATATTATCTCTCTCTCATACATATGCATACACAAATACACACACATGTGTGTATTTGTGTGTGTGTGTGTATATATATATAACGACTCAACGACAGACTCAAACTCGACATAGAGGCCAACTTTTGTCGAGCCGCTTACCAACTTCAATGGGTGACCGCCACCAACAGCACCACAGAAAATAACAGCGCCCACGCAACCCACCCAAGTTCCCCACTTACCGCCCCGACAACCCACTCCACCCCCCACCCACAAACCAAGAACTCGACACTAAACTCATCAGGCTAAAACACTCCATCTCGGATATACTTCACAAACACACACACGCACAACACACAACCTCACCAAATCTCAACTCACCACTCTCTCCAACCTAAAATCGAAGAACCTCATCTACCTCCTCTTCGACAAGGGAAAATAATTCTGCGTCATCAGCAGAGAGGCCTACAACACCCTGGCCCTCCAACACCTTGACGATGACAACCTCTACTCCAAGGTCACGGGAACCACTCCCGCGCAGATAGAGGAGCACATCAACGCCGCCTGGACCAACATCTGCGACCGGCGGAAGCTCCCGAAGAAGCTGAGATACAACCTCCTCACGAGGAACAGCAGACTACTCGCCTTCTATCACCTCGTGAAAACACACAAACAGGGACCCGACCTGAATATCAGGCCCATTGTATCGAGCGTGGAAGGACCGCTCTACAAAATTTCATGGCTCCTAGCCAGAATACTCAAACCAATCTTAGACACCTTGACGGGACCCATTAACAGCTCCGAGGAGGTGTTGAAGCGCCTGCATCAAATGGATCCCGACACCAGAAAGGATAACAGATATACCTTCAGCCTTGATGTAGTCGCTCTCTACACCTCGGTCCCGGCACTCCGGCCGTTAATATACTGATGGAACGCGTCCACTCCACCGACCTACACTGCCTCGGGCTCACCACCACTGACATCCACCAACTTTTATCCATCGTCGTCGACAACACCTACTTCGGATTCCTTAACCAAACATACCAGAAAACCTCGGGACTGCCCATGGGATCAAGCCTATCGGGTGTGCTAGCGATCTCTTACATGGACAGCCTCGAGCGCAAGGCACTCAACGCCTGCCACCCCAACGTCGTCGCCTTTTTCTCAAGGTACGTGGACGATATCCCCATCCTCACATCTTCCCAAGACATGGCGAACAGAATCTATGAGACGTTCAACAACATGGACGAGAACATTGACTTCAGTGTTGAACACCCCAACGACGACGAGTCACTTGCCCTCCTCGACTTCCGAATCAACATCACAGAACAGGGAGGGATCCACTGCAACTTCTGCCGAAAGGCAGCCTGCAGCGACCTGTTCATCCGCTACAAGTCCGCCCTCCCTAACAGTGCCAAAAGAGGATCATCACGAACGAGATCGCGCGAATCAAAAACAGATGCAGCGATCCCGCGAGTGGTGTCACTCATACCAAGCGATTCCTCGAGGTGCTGGAGACGAACGGGTACCCTACCTCGCTCACAGACAGAGTAGGAGACACCAGACACAAGAGACAGAGAGGCACCCAAGGCAAGTGCTTCCTTAAAATGCCACACCTGAGCGAGAATACCACCAACGCTATCCGCAAGGCTATACGGAGGGAGGGCCTCGACATCCACCTGGCCCACTCGGGCCCCTCCCTGCGAAGATGCCTCTCCAGGAAACCCGGGAAATCAACTGACGCGTGCTCCCTCAGAGACTGCCCGATGCGCCATGCGAACTGTTGCCTACGCACATACGTCGTGTATAAGATAGAATGTAAAAAGTGCAACCAATACTACATAGGTAGCACAATCCGGCCGCTGCACATCCGGATCAAGGAGCACACTAACACCAGGGCCTCGTCTTTCCGGAAACGCATAGCCAAATGCGGAAACAAAGACGGAAGGCCCATTGTCACAATTCTAGCGACAGAAGAAACGTCGGCACATTACGTATCAAGGAAGCACTTTGGATCAAACGCCTAGGGCCACAATTAAACAACCGATCCGAGAGAAGCGAAATGAGGTGGTTGGTTTAAGTTAACAAACGATGCAGCAACACACACACACACACAAGCGAGACAGCAACACAAGCACACACACACACACACAGTAGCATTCCATACGAACATACTACACTGCCAATACAGAGGAACAAGGCAACAACACACGCACACACACACACACACACACACACACACACACACACACACACACACACACACACACACACACACACACACACACACTCAAGCGAGACAACACACGCACACACACACACAGTAACATTCACCAAACAGGCAGAGAATACTATGGACTGACAGCTAGCGCCACCCCACTCCCACAATTGAAAGAACTATTTCTGCCGCTGACCTCTGCTTGACCAACCCCATTTCACGCGCACGTGCGCTCTGCTGAATATCTCAGATATTCAAAACAACGAACAGCGGAGGACTCGTTTCGCACCTTTCCGACAGACAACCCCCCCCCCCCGGAAAACTCCAGTTGATGGATGTGAATCCGAAATATATAGGGACAATTAAATCTCTCCCAAGGTAACTCTATCTCGTGTTATTATTTTTATTTTTATCATTTACGCTCTTTCCTACATTCTTCTACACGCTACAGTCTACTACACGCCACGCATCTCAACGAACACCCACTTACATCTCTTTCTCCACCACCGGATCTTGTTATCCGGAGATTTACCCATCTGCATTGTCGAGGCTTCCAAACGACTTAAAGAAATTTACCTTATTATTCCACAATGCTTCAAGCAAACTTCACTACTCTCTTATATATGTATATATATATATAAAGGTGCACAACTTAATGACTAGCATGTTGGACTTATAATCGTAATGTCATCGATCGGTCTGATTCTTGGACTGGGTGGTGTGTTGTGTTCTTAAGCAAAACACCACATTTCACATTGCTCCAGTCCACTCAACTGGAAACGAGTACCAGCAGTTGATGGGGGCTAATTTTGTGATGGACTGGTGTCCTGTCCAGACGAGTGTCTTGTATTCTCAGTTGCTTAACACTAATGAAACTGGGATAAGCTTTTGTCTAATGTGCCTCTGGGCTTGAGACAGACTTGGCAATCTGTAAAAACTCAGAATAGTAATAGAGAGGAATCTCAGTAATATAATACTCTCTACTTCGGTATTGAGCACTTTTTCCTTGGGAGATGGACAGCAGAAGGATTTCAGATAAGAATCTATCCTCTCCCATCCTGCCACTGGACTGGACCACATAACATGACTCCTGGGTGTTCCAACTTCAAACAAAAGCTTTACATTCTCAGTTCTAATCCAACCAACATCTACTTTGATCTACACCTTTCTGGTAGGAGGAAGAATATTGATAAAATAGGTGTTATGTCAAAATAATTGACTACATCTATCCTATGAATATTCATTGATTTATGCCTGTGTTAGACATAGAGAGTCGTACACTATGCTTTGCAGTATAGAGTTACGACCCTTAATGTTCTGAGTCCAAATCCTGTTGAGGCTAGCTTTGCCTTTTATCTTTACGGGGTCGATAAAATAAAGTACCAGTAACGCACTGGGGTCGATTTAATTAACTTTCTTCTCCCCCCAAATTGTTGGGCTTGTGGCTAAATCAGAAACCATTATTATTAGGAGGAGGGTGGTGGATGGACACTTTCGGTAGAGCATCAGATAAACGTTTTGTAACTTTCTATGTGTTGAGTTAAAATGCTACCATGACTGACTTTTCCTGATTCTTTGAAGGGGTCGATAAAATAAAGTACCTGTCAATATAATCAACTTTCTCTTCTTTCAAATTGACAGCCTTATGCCATTGTTAGAAACAATGGCAGTATCGCTAAAGGGCGGATGCCGTGCTTTGCAGCATAGAGTTACGTTCCTTTATGGTTTGAGTTCAAATCCCGTCGAGGTTAACTTTGCCTTTCATCGTTACTGGATCAATAAAATAAAGTACCAGTAATGTACTGGGGTAATTGCTGACCTTGTGCCAAAAGTAGACACAATTAATATTTACTGAAATTGTACAGTACACTCACTATATTGTTACATCATTCCAGAGAGAAAAAAAATTATTGTATGTATATATATACACACAGACACACATCTATATAGACACTTAAATACATAGACTTATATGTATACACACACTTGCTCACAAATACACACCTTCAGACATACAATATATACACCACATTAACATAGCCTATACAAACTTGCACTGTGTGAGTCAAAGAGGGAGTATTTAGATTGTCTGACTTACTAGAAATAGCAACCAAATCTTCCCTTACTCAAATCACTCATTCATTACTAGAACTGCACATAAGATAGTGTAGTCCTGGATAAATCATGTCAGAAAAAAGAAATAGAATGCTTATGGTTAGGAAATTTTGATTACAAGTGTGCCTGATCTGAGCTGGCCTAGGACTTTGTGTGTTAAACAATAAAGCCAGTGTGAAATTAATGTGTAAGTGCCCTAGCATTCCACAAACATGTGTAGCTTTAATGTTATTCTCAAGTATATACAGCATAACATAATGTATGACAAGGCTGATCCTTTGAATAGCAGATACAACTCATTTTTGCCAGCTGAGTAGACAGGAGCAATATGAAATAAAGTGTCTTGCTCAAGGACACACTGCCATCTGCAATTGAACTCATGACCTTATGATTGTGAGATGAACACCATAACCACTCAGCCACAAACCTCATCTACAGCCCCTCAAACACACACACGCTCACACCTTTATACACACACACAAGCACATCCACTCACACCTATATACACACACAGACACATCTTATGTATGTTAAAAGTCTATTTCATCGTCCTAATGTATGTTTCTTTTTTTGTCAGTTTTATTTTTTGTTGTTATTGTTTGTTTTCTATGTTAATATTCAGTTGTTTATATTTCTAAGCCGTGTTTCTTTCATTGATCATAAATAAACACCATTGTAAGAGGAACCTTTTGTTTTTGTTACTCAAATATTATTTTGTTTATTTCTAGTTTTTTTTCTTTTCCTCGCACTCCCCTGTTTTTATTTTTATTTTTATTTACAAGGGTTGCAGTGGGCAGTCTCCAAACCACTGCACACTAATCCCAGAGCTCCATCAAACTCTCCTACAGCACCACACCTAACTTCGCACAAAACATCGTTTCCTCAAACAACAAAAACTCAACCCCTATGTAAGAAATAACCTAGACATCAGTGGAGAGCCGACCAGGAGGTGTAACTGCCCTGATAGATCTACGTGCCCCCTCAATAACAAATGCCGAGAACGTAACGTGATCTTCCAGTGCAACGTGAGGACAGACACCTCCAACAAAGCTTATATAGGAATAACTTCAAGACCCGGCTCTACCGACACCGACATACTTTCCGAAACCCGGTCCGGCGACATGCCACTACACTTTCGGGTCACATCTGGGACATCCAAGATAGTAATATAACCTACAATTTCACTTGGAGCTTACTGTCCAGAGCTAACGCTTACACGGGAGGACGCCGTCCGTGTAACTTATGCTCGGAGGAAACATTACAAATGCTGTTTTCGAAGGACCAACTCCTAAACAAGAAAGACGAACACAGATTGCGTAGGACTTACCTCGCCCTCAAACCCCATAACGACCAAATGGGGAAAACCAAATGGGGAAAAATGGTAAATAATGACATAAATGGGACCTGTCCCTTGTATAGGAGCAAATTTTGGAATAGAATAGAAAGAACTAGGAATAAGGTTAATAGAATAAACTCATGGTATGATAGCAATAAATACCAGAGTGTAATGTTCATCGATACAACCCCTAGAGGTGAATTTTACAAATTTAGAAGGGCCCTAGATAAACATAAACTCAATATTAAGATAGTAGAAAGACCAGGTACCTCCATAAAAACACTTATTAGCAATACATACCCTTTTCAAAGACCTCCCTGTATAGATAAGAAATGTATAATCTGTAAATTAAGCCCTCATATTAACTGTAAAACTAGAAATGTAGTATATAGCATAAGATGTACTGAAGGACAATGTAGAGATAAGAATATAGTGTACATAGGTGAGACAGCTCGTAGTATAGGGGAACGGATAAATGAACACTGGCGAGACCTTCATGATAGTAAAGAATCATCTGTACTCTACCAACATGCTAAAATAGAACATAAGGGTAAATTAGAGAACATAGAAATAAAAATAGAATCTACACACAGAAAAGACGCAATGTTTAGACAAATCACAGAGGCAATAAACATAAATGAACTCCAACCAAAATTAAATAGAAAACATGAATGGAACAGCAAAATCACCACTTACAATTAAGGACAAAATGAAAACACACACGCACATAGAACAAACAACCAACCAGTAAAATGTAAATAAACAAATAAATAAACAAATATAAACACACACAGACACCCGGATGTAACACATGCGCAAACTAAGCACACAACACACACAAAAACAAGATGGCGTAGGACAGAACAAAGAAGAGGCACAAAAAACAAAGAAAAGAATCCCCAGTCACTGAAGAGGTCACAGAATGTGTTACGAAAGAACTTTGACAATATCTAAACAATCATCTGGTTGTGGAACCAACCAACCAACCGGAAATTTATAAATTCCTAAATTTATAAAATTATAATAAATTGAAGTGAAAGCAACTGGTGCGTGTGTTTCTTATTGGCAACATGACCCTCCCAAAGTATAACAATATCGGTTTCAACACACATTTTCAGATAAAGAATCTTGCTAAACAAATTCAGAAACGAAATATATATATATGTATATATATATATATATATATATATATATATATATATATATATATATATATATATATATATATATATACAGTATATATTTCATTAATATGGTTTTCGTAACATAATTTTAAAAATGGTTCTTACGTAAAATTGTTGAAAAATTTTAATTTATCTAGGAACATTTTAAAGTGATCATTTCTTAGGACGGCTTGTATATGTGAAGGTATGTATATTTCCTCTGATAATTTGTAATATTTTTACATAGATCTATATGATATACATACCAACACACATATACATCTTAGAAACGATCGTAAAATGATGAATTTTTTAATATAAGGAACTTGTTCTTTGTTTTTATTTCATTGTTTTTATTAATTTATCTTGACTCTGTTTTCCTATGATTTTTATCGAACATTTTTGAATGCATCTTCTCTTTTCATGATATTTGGATTACATTGAGTTCTTCATACGGATTGGACACTACCGTATATTTTGGTAGATATATATATATATATATATATATATATATATATATATATATATATATATAGATGAGATTCTACAGGACTAGAACTGTTTCATTCTTTAGAAATCATCAGGAATCTGGCTTTCCAAAATAAATGTTGTGGTATTTATATCTTTTCAGGTTGTAGGAGAGGGTGGGGAGTGGGATGGGTGGAGGTCATTGGTTGAAAGAAAAGGGAATTCATTAAAAGATAATTTTTTAAGGCTGTAATTTTTACAAGTGTGTAACCACACATAGCTAGGTAGGTAACTAAATAAAGTTGACAAGAACTTCAAAAATAGATACCTTATAATATGATTAATCTTCCCCATTATAAGATATCTATTTTTGAAGTTCTGGTCAACTTTATTTAGTTACCTACCTAGCTATGTGTGGTTACACACTTGTAAAAATTATCTCCTGTGTTTATTCATGTTTATTTATATGTTAATCAATTTCTAGTTATAAAATGCTCGGACCTACTCGTTAGAATCTTCGAGCTTAATTTGCGGGTGATATGGTACATGTCTTTCTGGCATGACACCCATAATTTTGATTTAGATTAAATTCATTTGATTTATCTTAATTTTGGATATAGATATATAAATACGGTTCCTTAATTGTAGAGCTAACTCTGTTGAAAGGACTCGAC
>OZ024743.1:78449873-78492373 GCA_964016885.1 Eledone cirrhosa
TTTCATCATAACTTTTACATCTATTTTAACTTTAATTAGTATTTAAACGAATTAATTTTAATACAAATTGACATATTAGTCTATAATACATGCATTTTTCGTTCTAAATAATTAGGCCAGAACAAATAAATCTTTTCTTTTGAACCAATATATTAATCCCATTTAATGATAACCTAGCCTGTTAAAAGTTAACAAATTGTTAGATATTGTTTCCACTTGTTTATTGAATGAAAATAACATTACAAATGCGTAAATAACATTATAAATATAACAAATATGTTTTAAATATATACATAAATAACATTACACATGCTTAGAAAACATTATAAATTGCTCGCGATTCTTTCAGAAGGATATATTCTTTTAATGTTGCAATATTAAAGAAAATGTAAAGGAAGGGGTGAACAGCCGAGCCAACACCAGAGCAAAAGACAGCAACGTCGCGAGGAATACTGGACAACCTCTCTAATGATATTTGAGGCAAGCCTGCACACTCGCAGTGTTACCTCGGGTGATGGTGAGGCTAATGCACTAGAACAACCAAGCGCCCTCGCGAGATTCGTCAGTTACCTCTATTAGGCGAGCCGACAATGAAGAGAGGAGCCTCGCAGTCAGCCGCCCGACTTCCCCAAACGTCTCGAAAGCCACATAATGAAAATACTGGCCGACACATCACAGTATTTGAGGGTCTTACTCCGCTCGGCTGCGGAAGATGTGGCTCTCGTCCTAACCGCAGCATCCAGGATGTGGGAAAAAACAAAAAGTCACTAACAGTGACGTCCCAGAGAAGACACCTGCCACTCTAATAATATTTACTAAATAAAATTGTTTACTTAAATTACGATAAATTGTCTACGAAATTTATAATTTCTTCATTTTTCTTTATTATATAGTTACATTATTAATTTGCATCTTGGATTGGCAGTATCGGTAGAGGGTCGGACGCCATGCTTTCCAGCATAGTTACGTCCCTTTACGAGTTCAAATCCCGCCGAGGTTAACTTTGCCTTTCATCCTTACGGGGTCGATAAAATAAAGTACCAGTAATGTACTGGTAATTTGCTGGCCTTGTGCCTAAAGTAGAAACAATTATTAATTTGCATCTTCGAATATATATTTTTTAGTATAGTATCTAATTTAATCTAACTTAAGTTATAAATAAATAGACGAACGGTCAATATTTGTTTTTGTTTTGATTTTTCAACCAATCCGGTATCATCATAATCTCGCCAGTTTGTAAACGTCAAAACCAACTGTAATATTTCTCCCACTCATATAATACCTTCTGTGTTGAGGATTTTATATCTCATATGCTTGTTGACTACAGATCTGAACAGCTCGTCTGACCGCCTGCATATCAAATGACTACTACATCTCCAGTGAACATATTTTGGTTTGTGCTATACACAAGCCTTGCATCTTTGAAATACCTATAATAAAATAAATGGTCAAAAGTAACTATCGCCTCTGTGGCCCAATGGATAAGGCACCGGCCTCCTAAGCCGGGGATTGCGGGTTCGAGTCCCGTCAGAGGTATATAAATTTTTGTTATTTACTGGGTGGGCTATTGAGCCACTATTTTTTTCAGTGACTTTGTGGGCGTAGCATAATCGAATCGCTAAGAATTTCGTATTGTAAATGGGTAGAGGGTCGGACGCCATGCTTTGCAGCAAAAGAGTTACGGCCCTTTATGGTCTGAGTTCAAAAGCCGCCGAGGTTAACTTTGCCTTTCATCCTTACGGAGTCGATAAAATAAAGTACCAGTAATACACTGGTTAATTTCTGGCCTTGTGCCAAAAGTAGAAACAATTATTATTATAATAAAACTAAGGTTAAACATATACCGTTGAGTGCTTGAAATTTTTTATATATGAGTCAGCTGATCATTAATCAACTAACTCTTTTGCATTGAACAAATATATATATATATATATGTTTATATATATATATATATATACGTGTGTGTTTATTATATATATATATATGTTTATATATGTTGTGTGTTTATATATATATATATATATATATATATATATATATATATATATATATATATATATATTAGAAAGTGAGGTTTTTTTTTACAAAATGAAAAATAACCGAGGTGTCCTACACGAGTGAAAGTATAAAGAAAAAGAGATGAAATCGAAAATGCAACTGGAGTCATATTTTTTTTAAAAATATATATATTTATTTAGTTCCTTTACCGGTTTCGCAGTTCTTCTGCTTTTCAAAAGGTGAGTTGAGATGGAGGGTCTGTGCTTTTTCTCACATCTGGTTGGTCTCTGAATGTTACTTGTTTTATATGGAAAAAGTGGCTCGAAATGCCAGGTTTTTCGAGAAGTAATTTGATTGGTTTGTCAATAATTATAATAAATTTCGCGCCAGTTCGCGTTACAATAGTTCTTCAAATAAGAGAGGGGGGGGGGGTGTCACAGGTTGTTTTTTCATATATGAGTGTTTGAATTTCTTTTTACTTGAAAAAAGGAGGCTCACGAAGGCTTTTTTTTGGTTGGTTATAAATGAAATTTGGCTGTCACGTGAACAAGTTTTCATTACATTTTTGCGCCCTTATTTGGAAAACTATTCTGTAGTCTTTATAGTGAATGTTATGACAATGGAGAGATAGTGGTCAAGAGAAAAGTGATTGGGAGAAATGTTCTGGTTCAGTGAATATGGCCAGCTCGCCGGGGTGTCAGAGTTCAGATTTTCTATTGAAGTGAAGATATGTATGTTTATTTGTGTGCTTGTGTGTGTGTGTGTATGTGTGTATTGGAAGATGATTCTATTAGTAGAGATGGGGGAGGGAGTTGTGTGTGTGTGTATATGGGTGTTATGTGTGTGTGTGCGAGTATGTTAAGATGGAGAGAATATATATTTTGTGTGTGTGTATATATATATGTGTGTAGGAAAGTGGTTCTATTAGTAGAAATGGGGAGGGAGTTGTAGGTGTGGGGGTTGTTATGTGTGTGTATGGGTGTTATGTGTGTGGGAGTATGGTTAGCATGTTAAGATGAAGAGAATATATATATATATATATTGTGTGTGTGTGTGTGTGTGTAGGAAAGTGATTCCTTTAGTAGGAATATTTTTGAATGAACATATTTTCCTTACTTTTTCGTGTTTGCTGTTGTATTGCCAGTGCAATCGTATGTTAAGGTTTATTTAGTTCGGGTTTTTATTTTCTAAAGTAGAAGGTGTTATGTGTGTGTGTGTGTATGTCATATTGTGGTGTTGACATAATGTATATTAAACCTTATTTAATGTTGGTCTATATTTTTGAATAAACATATTTTCCTTATTTATTCGCATTTGTTCTGTTGTATTGTTAGCGCAAAGGTAAAATGGGAAGACTTGGAATTTGGGTGTCTTACTACTTGCGCAAATGTCTAGATGTGCACTTAGTGGTATCTGTCTCGTGGTTGGATCTCGTAATTGTTGGCGATGAACTGTCATTCTGTTTCTGAGTGTGAATTTAGTTTGTCCTATATAATCTTCATTTCATCCTTTAAATTTAATGGCATAAAGTAGATTTTTTGATGAGCAAGTGAAGTGATTTTTTTACAGTAAAATTTTGTCCTGATTTAAATGTATACGTGTTGCCTTCAATGAGGTGAGTGCAGGTTCCACAATTAGAGCAACCACATTTTTTGATACTTGGTTGTGGGTTTGTGGTAGGTAATTTGGCATTGGTGAGTAATGTTTTCAGTGATTTTGGTTGTCTTTTGCTTTTGATTATTTTGTGTGTTTCAAGGGCTTTTTTCATTCTTGGGTTTTGTTTTAGTAGTGGGATGTTATTGTGAATAGTGTTGTAAGCTTCCGCATTTCTTGGGTTGTGTGTTGAGATATATGATAGAATATTGGACGTACCTTGAATTTGTTTCTGTTTCCGTAATTCATCAATGCCTATTGCTTTAGCCCTTTCTATTCCATTATTTATTAGTAATAGTGGGTACTCTCTCTCGAGTAGAATTTCCTTTAATTCTTGAAGTCTTTTATTTCGCGTTTCATAATTGGAGACAATTGTGCAAATTCTTCTTGCTAGGTTAAAAGGAATGTTCGTCTTCGTGTGCTTTGGATGGTTGGAGGTGAATAGCAGATATTGTTTGGAATCTGTTGGTTTGTAGTGTATGTCAGTTTCGATATTTGTGTCATTTTTTGTGATTAAGATGTCCAGAAATGGGAGTTGATCTTGGCTGTATTCCAAAAATGTAATGAAAACTTGTTCACGTGACAGCCAAATTTCATTTATAACGAACCAAAAAAAAAGCCTTCGTGAGCCTCCTTTTTTCAAGTAAAAAGAAATTCAAACACTCATATATGAAAAAACAACCTGTGACAACCCCCCCTCTCTTATTTAAAGAACTATTGTAACGCGAACTTGCGCGAAATTTATTATAATTATTGACAAACCAATCAAATTACTTCTCGAAAAACCTGGCATTTCGAGCCACTTTTTCCATATAAAACAAGTATCATTCAGAGAACAACCAGATGTGAGAAAAAGCACAGACCCTCCATCTCAACTCACCTTTTGAAAAGCAGAAGAACTGCGAAAGCGGTAAAGGAACCAAATAAATATATATATTTTAAAAAAAAATAAGACTCCAGTTGCATTTTCGATTTCATCTCTTTTTCTTTATATATATATATATATATATATATATATATATATATATATATATATATATATAATGTAGGAGGTGAGTTTTATTGTAGTACAATAAAGCAATGCAGATATCGGATAAGAAGCACTCTACAGTTTGTGGGACTGGAGTATGCATAATATAAGATCAAAAGATGGTTAAAGGAGTTCCATATATTTTATTATGCGCATTTCAAAAACAAACATCATCAAGCAATAATATTTGTGTTTTCATCAGATAAAACAGGAGAACATGATATGAAGGCTAAAAAACACTTGTTGATAGTGCAGTTTTAAATCAACATATGTTGATGATGTTTGTTTTTGAAATGCGCATAATAAAATATATGGAACTCCTTTAACCATCTTTTGATCTTATATTATATATATATATATATATGTTTATATATGTGTGTGTTTATATATATATATATGTGTGTGTGTTTATATATATATATGTGTGTTTATATATATATATATATGTTTATATATATATGTGTGTGTTTATATATATATATATATGTTTATATATATATATTATATATATATATATATATATATATATATATATATAAATATATGTGTGTGTATATATATATATATATATATGTGTTTATATATATATATATATATATATATATATATGTGTGTGCGTTTGTTTATATATATATATATATATGTGTTTATATATATATATATGTTTATATATATATATGTGTGTGTTTTTATATATATATATATGTGTTTATGATCATCATCATCATCATCATCGTTTAACGTCCGTGTTCCACGCTTGCATGGGTTTGGACGGGGGTTTTCCCACTTGAGGCAAGAGTGATTGTCTTGCTCGCATAGGACTGTCTGGCGGGTTTTCTACAGCTGGATGCCCTTCCTAACACCAACCACATTTACAGTGTGGGGCTGGGAGGTTTTTACCGTGTTGCCTACACGGCCACATTACAGCGTGGACTATCTGTTTTTTTGTCGTGACACCTACACGATCTCATTTGTTTCGGCCTGGATAGTGTGGCACCAACATAACTTTACATTGAAAGGGGCGGTGTGGATGAGGTGGGGGTGGTGGGACGGGGTGTATTTTGTTAGAGATGCCTACTGACTGTAGTAGGTTTTACTTTGTATTTAGGTAAGGCGGGTCTTCTCTATTACTGAGTACCGCCAAAGGTCTCGGTCCAGTGACATTGTCTTGGAGAGGTGTAAGTGTGTGAGGTCGGAATTTATCAGGTCGTCCCAGGTTTTTCTGGGTCTGCCTACTCCGTAGCTACCGTCTATCATTATTGCCCTGCACTTTGTTATACAGCTGTCGTCTTTCATGCGCATCACGTGACCATACCAACGTAGCCTTCTCTCGAGTAAACAACATCTGATCCCTCTTATTTCTAATTATTTCCTTAGTTCGCTTATGCTTTGCCGTTCACGTATATTACTATTACACATCCAGCGGAGCATGCAAGCTTCGTTCCTCTCTAGTCTGCGTATATCCTCTGCACACAATGCCCAGGTCTCACTGCCATGCAACATTGCTGTTCGTCTGCAGGTATCATACAACCTGCCTTTCATTTTTAGGGAGAACCCTTTAGTGGCTAATAGTGGTATAAGCTCTCTGAACTTTTTCCATCCAGTTCTGACTCTAGCTACTGTACTTTCAGAGCACCCTCCCACACTGCTGATTTTGTCACCCAGGTAACGGAAGCTGTCCACTATTTCTATAGAACCCTCTGCGCAATTGAAGAGCTAGTATTTTGTGAGCACTTGCTGCTACTTATTGCACCAGAGCACCGGCCACATGTAAAATCTATGTTCTTAGTTAGCTTACCTGTGATCCCACTAGATCTTTTATGCACCCATACTTTGCATTTGGGACATAAAATGGAGTTTCTACCTACGCCTTTCCTATACAGTGAGCATGGCCTTTTTTCCGGAAGGGACCGTCGCCTTATTTTCTTTCCTACAAACTAGAACTTTAGTCTTAGCCAGGTTAATTTTAAGCCCTTTTGATTCTAGGCTATGCTTCCATGTTTGGAATTTCTTATCTAGCTCGGCCATTGATTCAGCTATGAGCGTTAGATCATCTGCGTATAGGAGTTCCCATGGTCTTGAACTCCACTGTTATAGCCTGAAGGGCAATAATAAATAGTAGGGGGCTAAGAACAGAGCCCTGATGTACACCAACTTTTACACTAAACTCTTCACTATATTCGCTGTTAATTCTAACCTTGCTGACTGTTTCTTCATACATGGCTTGTATAGCTCTCAGAAGCCATTCGTCAACACCTAGTTTTCTAAGAGCCCACCAGATAATGGAACGGGGGACTCTGTCGAAGGCTTTCTCCAAGTCAACAAAAGGTAAGTATAGGGGTTTACTTTTAGCTAGGTACTTCTCCTGTAGTTGTCGTACAATGAAAAGAGCGTCTGTGGTACTTTTGCCTGACACAAAACCGAACTGCATTTCATCTAGATCAATTCTCTCTCTGATTAGTTGCGCTATAACCTTTTCCGTGACCTTCATGACCTGGTCGATTAATTTAATGCCTCTATAGTTACTCCTATCTAGGGCATCTCCTTTACCCTTGTAACAGTTAATGATGATGCTGCTACGCCAGATATAATATATATATATATATATATATATATATATATATATATATATATATATATATGTGTGTGTGTGTGTGTGTGTGTGTGTGTGTGTGTGTTTATATATATATATATACACACATATATATATACACATTGCATCATAGTTTATATAAACTTATTTATCCCATTTTCTAATGACCATCAAGTTAGTCATGTAAGGACGAAACTTTGAAATTCTGTCTTGTAGAATTTTATTGTAAAATATAATACTGGACATAAGTGGTAACTTTAAACATCCGTCCTATGATTAGAGATGTAGTTATAGTTTGGGATGTAGTGTAGCTGTGGGGGTTGTGCTTGTAGTGTAGCTGTGGTTGTTGTGGCTGTAGTGTAGCCGTGGTTGTTGTATATATGTACTTGTTGTGGTTGTAGTGTACCTGTGGTTATTGTGGTTGTAGTGTAGCTATGGTCGTTGTGGTTGAAGTGTAGACGTGGTTGTAGTATATCTGTGATTGTTGTGGTTGTAGTGTAACTGTGGTTGTTGAGGTTGTAGTGTAGATGTGGTCGTTCTGGTTGTAGTGTAACACACTACATTGGATCTCTATATAGACCATACACCATTAACATTACTACATTAGACCTCTATATAGACCATACACCATTAACACACTACATAAGACCTCTATATAGACCATACACCACTAACACACTACACTAGATGTCTATATAGACCATAGACCATTAACACACTACATTAGACCTCTATATAGACCATACACCACTAACATTACTACATTAGACATCTATATATACCTTACCCACTAAAATTACTACATTAGACGATTATATAGATCATACACCACTAAAACACTACATTATATACTATATAAACACTACACTATATAGATCATACACCACTACACTATATAGATCATACACCACTAACACACTACGTTAGACCTCTATATAGACCAAACACTACTAACATTACTACATTAGACCTCTATATAGATCATACACCACTAACACACTACGTTAGACCTCTATATAGACAAAACACTACTAACATTACTACATTAGACCTCTATATAGACCATACACCACTAACACACTACATTAGACCTCTATATAGACCATACACCACTAACACACTATATTAGACTTCTATAAAGACCAAAGACCATTAACACACTACGTTAGACATCTATATAGATCATACACAACTAAAAAACTACATTAGACATCTATATAGAGCATACACCACTAACAATACTACATTAGACCTCTATATAGACCATACACCACTAACACACTACATTAGACCTTTATATAGACCATACACCACTAACGTTACAACATTAGACCTCTATATAGATCATACAGCATTAACACACTACATTAGACCTCTATAAAGACCATACACCATTAACACACTACTTTAGACTTCTATATAGACAATACACCACTAACAATACTAGATTAGACCGCTATATAGAACATACACCATTAACAATACTACATTAGATCTCTATATAGACCATACACCACTAGCTTTAGTACAGTAGATCTCTATATAGACCATACACCACTAGCACACTACATTAGACCTCTATATAGACCATACACTACTAACATTACTACATTAGACCTCTATATAGACCATACACCACTGACTTTAAAACATTAGACCTCTATATAAACCATACACCACTAACACACTACATTAGACTTCTATATAGACCATACACCACTAACAATACTAGATTAGACCTCTATATAGACTATACACGAATAGCATTACTACATTAGACCTCTATATAGACCATACACCACTGACATAACTAAATTAGATATCTATATAGACCATACACCACTGACACACTACATTAGCCCTCTATATAGACCATACACCATGAACACACTAAGACTTCTATAAAGACCATAGACCATTAACACACTACGTTAGACGTCTATATAGATCATACACAACTAAAAAGCTACATTAGACATCTATATAGAGCATACACCACTAACAATACTACATTAGACCTCTATATAGACCATACACCACTAACACACTACATTAGACCTTTATATAGACCATACACCACTAACATTACAACATTAGACCTCTATATAGATCATACAGCATTAACACACTACATTAGACCTCTATAAAGACCATACACCATTAACACACTACTTTAGACTTCTATATAGACAATACACCACTAACAATACTAGATTAGACCGCTATATAGAACATACACCATTAACAATACTACATTAGATCTCTATATAGACCATACACCACTAACTTTAGTACAGTAGATCTCTATATAGACCATACACCACTAGCACACTACATTAGACCTCTATATAGACCTTACACTACTAACATTACTACATTAGACCTCTATATAGACCATACACCACTGACTTTAAAACATTAGACCTCTATATAGACCATACACCACTAACACACTACATTAGACTTCTATATAGACCATACACCACTAACAATACTAGATTAGACCTCTATATAGACTATACACGAATAGCATTACTACATTAGACCTCTATATAGACCATACACCACTGACATAACTAAATTAGATATCTATATAGACCATACACCACTGACACACTACATTAGCCCTCTATATAGACCATACACCATTAACACACTACATTAGACATTTATATAGACCATACACCACTAATACACTACATTAGACCTCCATATAGACCATACAACACTAACAAAACTATGTTAGACCTCTATATAGAACATACACAATAAACACACAACATTAGACCTCTATATAGACCATACACCACTAACGTTACAACATTAAACCTCTATATAGACCATACACCAATAACACACTACATTAGACCTCTATATAGACCATACACCATTAACACACTACATTAAACCTCTATAAAGACCATACACCACTAACATTACTACATTAGATTTCTATATAGATAATACACCACTAACATTACTAAATTAGACCTCCATATAGACCATACACCATTAACACACTACATGAAACCTCTATATAGACCAGACATAACTAACATTACTATATTAGATCTATATATAGACCATAAACCACTAACATTACTACATTAGACCTCTATATAGACCATACACCACTAACACAATACTTTAGACCTCTATATAGACCATACACCTCTAAGAATACTAGATTAGACCTCTATATAGAATATACACCAATAGCATTACTACATTAGACCTCTATATAGACCATACACCACTGCCATTATTACATTAGACCACTATATAGACCATACACCATTAACAATACTGCATTAGACCTTCATATTGACCATACACCATTAAAACGCTACATTAGACCTTTATATAGACCATACACCACTAGCGTTACTACATTAGCCCTCTATATAGATCATACATCATTAACACACTAGATTAGACCTCTATATAGACCATACACCAATAACACACTACATTAGACCTCTATATAGACCATACACCACTAACACACTACATTAGACCACTATATAGACCATACACCACTAATACATTACATTAGACCTCTATATAGACCATACAGCAATAACAAAACTACATTAGAGCTCTATATAGAACATACACCATTAACACAGTATATTAGACCACTATATAGACCATACACTAGTAACGTTACAACATTAAACCTCTATATAGACCATACACCATTAACACACTACAGTAGACCTCTATATAGACCATACACCACTAACAATGCTAGATTAGACCTTTATATAGACCATACACCATTAACACGCTACATTAGACCTTTATATAGACCATACACCACTAATACACTACATTAGACCTCTATATTTACCATACACCACTAACATTACTACATTAGACCTCTATATAGAGCATACACCATTAACAATACTACATTAGACCTCTGTATAGACCATACACCAATAACACATTACATTAAACCTCTATAAAGACCATACACCACTAACATTACTACATTAGATTTCTATACAGATCATACACCATTAACATTACTACATTAGACCTCTATATAGACCATACACCACTGACATTACTACATTATACCTCTATATAGACGATACACCACTAACACACTACATTAGACCTTTATATAGACCATACACCACTAATACACTACATTAGACCTCTATATAGACCATACACCACTAACGTTACAACATTAAACCTCTATATAGACCATACACCACTAACATTACTACATTAGATCTCTATATAGATAATACACCACTAACATTACTACATTAGACCTCTATATAGACCATACACCACTGACATTACTACATTAGATTTCTATATAGATCATACACCACTAACATTACTACATTAGACCTCTATATAGACAATACACCACTGACATTACTACATTAGACCTCTATATAGAACATACACCATTAACAATATTACATTACACCTCTATATAGACCATACACCATTAACACACTACATGAAACCTCTATATAGACCAGAGATAACTAACACTACTACATTAGATCTATATATAGACCATACACCCCTAACATTACTATGTTAGACCTCTATATAGACCATACACCACTAACACACTACTTTAGACCTCTATATAGACAATACGCCACTAGGAATACTAGATTAGACCTCTATATAGAATATACACCAATAGCATTACTACATTAGACCTCTATATAGACCATACACCACTGCCATTACTACATTAGACTAGTATATAGACCACACACCATTAACAATACTACATTCGTCCTCTATATAGACCATACACCATTAAAACGCTACGTTAGACCTCTATATAGAGCATACACCACTAACAATACTACATTAGACCTCTATATAGACCATACACCACTAACACACTACATTAGACCTTTATATAGACCATACACCACTAAAGTTACAACATTAGACTCTATATAGACCATACATCATTAACACACTAGATTAGACCTCTATATAGACCATACACCAGTACATTTACTACATTAGACCACTATATAGACCATACACCAATAACACACTACATTAGACCTCTATATAGACCATACACCACTAACACACTACATTAGACCATTATATAGACCATACACCACTAACACACTACATTAGAACTCTATATAGACCATACACCACTAATACACTACATTAGACCTCTATATAGACCATACAACAATAACAAAACTACATTAGACCTCTATATAGCACATACACCATTAACATAGTATATTAGACCTCTATATAGACCATACACCACTAACGTTACAACATTAAACCTCTATATAGACCATACACCATTAACACACTACAGTAGACCTCTATATTTACCATACACCACTAACATTACTACATTAGACCTCTATATAGAGCATACACCATTAACAATACTACATTAGACCTCTGTATAGACCATACACCAATAACACATTACATTAAACCTCTATAAAGACCATACACCACTAACATTACTACATTAGATTTCTATATAGATCATACACCATTAACATTACTACATTAGACCTCTATATAGACCATACACCACTGACATTACTACATTATACCTCTATATAGACGATACACCACTAACACACTACATTAGACCTTTATATAGACCATACACCACTAAAGTTACAACATTAGACTCTATATAGACCATATATCATTAACACACTACGTTAGACCTCTATATAGACCATACACCAGTACATTTACTATATTAGACCACTATATAGACCATACACCAATAACACACTACATTAGACCTCTATATAGACCATACACCACTAACACACTACATTAGACCATTATATAGACCATACACCACTAACACACTACATTAGAACTCTATATAGACCATACAACAATAACAAAACTACATTAGACCTCTATATAGAACATACACCATTAACACAGTATATTAGACCTCTATATAGACCATACACCACTAACGTTACAACATTAAACCTCTATATAGACCATACACCACTAACGTTACAACATTAAACCTCTATATAGACCATACACCATTAACACACTACAGTAGACCTCTATATAGACCATACACCACTAACATTACTACATTAGACCTCTATATAGACCATACACCATTAAAAATACTACATTAGACCTGGGTATAGACCATACACCATTAACACATTACATTAAACCTCTATAAAGACCATGCCACTAACATTACTACATTAGATCTCTATGTAGATCATACACAACTAACATTAGTACATTAGACCTCTATATAGACCATACACCACTAAAAAAACTACTTTAAACCTCTATATAGATCATACACCACTAACAATGCTAGATTAGACATCTATATAGACTATACACCAATAGCATTACTATATTAGACCTCTATATAGACCATACACCACTGACATTACTACATTAGACCACTATATAGACTATACACCATTAATAATACTACATTCGACCTCTATAAAAACCATACACCACTAACAAAACTACATTACAACTCTATATAGAACATACACCACTATCACACTACATTAGACCTCTATATAGACCATACACCATTAACACACAACATTAGAAATCTATATAGACCATACACCACTAATAATAGTAGATTAGACCTCTATATAGATCATACACCACAAATATTACTAAATTAGACCTCTATATAGACCATACAGCACTAACACACTACGTTAGACCTCTATATAGACCATATACAACTAACACACTGCATTACACCTCTATATAGAATATACACCACTAACAAATCTACATTACACCTCTATATAGAAGATACACCACTAACACACTACATTAGACATCTATATAGACCATACACCTCTAACACACTACATTAGACCACTATATAGACCACACACAACTAACACACTACATTATACCACTATATAGACCATAAAACATTACCACACTACATTAGACCTCTATATAGACCTTACACCACTAACACACTACATTACACCTCTATATAGACCATACACCATTATCACACTATATTAGACCTCTATATAGACCATACACCATTACCACACTACATTAGACCTCTATATGGACCATACACCACTAAAACACTACATTATACCACTATATAGACCACCACCACTAATACACTACATTAAACTTCTATATAGACCATACAACACTAACATTACTACATTAGACCTCTATATAGACCATACACCAATAACATTACTACATTAGACCTCTATATAGACCATACACCACTAACACACTATATTAGACCACTACATAGACCATAAACCACTAACACAATGCATTAAACCACTATATAGACCATACACAACTAAAACTCTAGTTTAGACCTCTATATAGACGATACACCACTAACAATAATACATTAGATCTCGATATAGACCATACACTACTAATACAATACATTATACCTCTATATAGACCATACACCACTACCACACTACATTGGACCCCTATATAGACCATATATAACTAACACACTACATTAGACCACCATATAGACCATGCACCATTACCACACAACATTTGCCATCTATATAGATCATACACCATTACCACAATACATTACAGCTCTATATAGACCAAGAACCATCATCACACTACATTAGACCTCTATATAGACCATACACGACTAACACACTATATTAGACCTCTATATAGACAAAACAACACTAACACACAACGTTAGACCTCTATATAGACCATACACCAATAACATTACTACATTAGATCTCTATATAGACCAGACACCACTGACACTACTAAATTAGACCACTATATAGACCATTCACCATTAACAATACTACATTTGACCTCTATATAGAACATAGACCACTAGAAAAATTACATTAGGCCTCTATATAGATCATACACCATTATCACACTACATGAGACATCTATATAGACCATACTCAAATAATGTTACAACATTAGACCTCTATATAGACCATACACCATTAACACACTACATTAGACCTCTATATAGATCATATACCACTAACATTACTACATTAGACCTCTATATAGACCATACACCACTACCACACTACATTAGACCTCTATATAGGCCATACACAACTAACACCCTACATTAGACCTCTATATAGACATTACACCACTAACATTACTACATTAGACCTCTATATAGACCATACACCATTAACAAACTACATTAGGCCTCTATATAAACCATACACCACTAACATTACTACATTAGACCTCTATAAACCCATACATTACCAGCACACTACATTTGACCGCTATATAGACCATATACCACTAACAATACTACATTAGACCTCTATATAGACCATACACCACTAACACACTACATTAGACCACTACATAGACCATACACCACTAACACACTACATTAGACTTCTATATAGACAATACACCACTAACATTAATACATTAGACCTCTATATAGACCATACACCAATATCATTACTACATTAGACCTCTATATAGACCATACACCACTAACACAGTACATTAGACCTCTATATAGACCATACACCACTAACATTACTACATTAGACCTCTATATAGACCATACACCAAAACACAGTACATTAGACCTCTATATAGACCATACTCCACTACCACACTATATTAGACCACTATATAGACCATACACAACTAACACAATAGATTAGACCACCATATAGACCATACACAATTTCCACACTACATTAGACTTCTATATAGACCATACACCATTACCACACTACATTAGTCCTCTATATAGCCCATACACCTCTAACACACTACATTAGACCACTATATAGACCACACACAACTAACACACTACATTATACCACTATATAGACCATACACCATTATCACACTACATTAGACCTCTATATAGACCATACACCATTACCACACTACTTTAGACCTCTATATAGACCATACACCATTACCACACTACATTAGACCTCTATATGGACCATACACCACTAAAACACTACATTAAACTTCTATATAGACCATAGACCACTAACACACTATATTAGACCACTACATAGACCATACACCACTAACACAATGCATTAAACCACTATATAGACCATACACAACTAAAACTCTACTTTAGACCTCTATATAGACGATACACCACTAACAATAATACATTAGATCTCGATATAGACCATACACTACTAACACAATACATTATACCTCTATATAGACCATACACCACTACCACACTACATTAGACCCATATATAGACCATATATAACTAACACACTACATTAGACCACCATATAGACCATGCACCATTACCACACAACATTAGACATCTATATAGATCATACACCATTACCACAATACATTACACCTCTATATAGACCAAGAACCATCATCACACTACATTAGACCTCTATATAGACCATACACGACTAACACACTATATTAGACCTCTATATAGACCATACACCACTAACACACTACATTAGACCTCTATATAGACCATACACCAATAACATTACTACATTAGATCTCTATATAGAGCATACACCACTGCCATTACTAAATTAGACCACTATATAGACCATTCACCATTAACAATACTACATTTGACCTCTATATAGAACATAGACCACTAGAAAAACTACATTAGGCCTCTATATAGAACATACACCATTATCACACTACATGAGACCTCTATATAGACCATACTCAACTAACGTTACAATATCAGACCTCTATATAGACCATACACCATTAACACTCTACATTAGACCTCTATATAGACCATATACCACTAACATTACTACATTAGACCTCTATATAGACCATACACCACTACCACACTACATTAGACCTCTATATAGGCCATACACCACTAACATTACTACATCAGACCTCTATAAACCCATACATTACCAACACACTGCATTTGACCGCTATATAGACTATACACCACTAACAATACTACATTAGACCTCTATATAGACCATACACCACTAACACACTACATTAGACCACTACATAGACCATACACCACTAACACACTACATTAGACTTCTATATAGAACATACACCATTAACATATAATACATTAGACCTCTATATAGACCATACACCAATAACATTACTACATTAGACCTCTATATAGACCATTCACCACTAACACAGTACATTAGACCTCTATATAGACCATACACCACTAACACACTACATTAAACTTCTATATACACCATACACCACTAAAATTACTACATTAGACCTCTATATAGACCATACACCAAAACACAGTATATTAGACCTCTATATAGACCATACTCCACTACCACACTATATTAGACCTCTATATAGACCATACACCACTAACACAATAGATTAGACCACCATATAGACCATACACAATTTCCACACTACATTAGACTTCTATATAGACCATACACCATTACCACACTACATTAGTCCTCTATATAGACCATGCACCTCTAATAAACTACATTAGACCACTATATAGACCACACACAACTAACACACTACATTATACCACTATATAGACCATAAAACATTACCACACTACATTAGACCTCTATATAGACCTTACACCACTAACACACTACATTACACCTCTATATAGACCATACACCATTATCACACTACATTAGACCTCTATATAGACCATACACCATTACCACACTACTTTAGACGTCTATATAGACCATATATCACTAACACACTACATCAGAACTCTATATAGACCATACACCATTATCACACTACATTAGACCTCTATATAAACCATCGACCACTAACATTATTACATAAGATCTCTATATAAACCATAGACCATTAACATACTACATTATACCTCTATATAGACCATACACCACTAGCACATTACATTAGACCTCCATATAGACCATACAACACTAACATTACTACATTAGCCCTCTATATAGACCATACAGCATTAACAATACTACATTAGACCTCGATATAGACCATACACCACTAACACACTACATTAGACCTCTATATAGACCATACACCATTAACACACTACATTAGGCCTATTTATAGACAATATACCACTAACACACTACATTAGACCTCTATATAGACCATACACCACTAACATTACTACATTAGACCTCTATATATACCATACACCACTAATGATAATACATTAGATCTCTATATAGACCATACACCATGACCACACTACATTAGACCTCTATATAGACCATACACCACTAACAATACTACATTAGACCTCTATATAGACCATACACCACTAACACACTACATTAGACTTCTATATAGACCATACACCACTAACATTAATACATTAGACCTCTATATAGACCATACACCAATAACATTACTACATTAGACCTCTATATAGACCATACACCACTAACACAGTACATTAGACCTCTATATAGACCATACATCACTAACATTACTACATTAGACCTCTATATAGACCATACACCAAAACACAGTACATTAGACCTCTATATAGACCATACTCCACTACCACACTATATTAGACCACTATATAGACCATACACAACTAACACAATAGATTAGACCACCATATAGACCATACACAATTTCCACACTACATTAGACTTCTATATAGACCATACACCATTACCACACTACATTAGTCCTCTATATAGCCTACACACCTCTAACACACTACATTAGACCACTATATAGACCACACACAACTAACACACTACATTATACCACTATATAGACCATACACCATTATCACACTACATTAGACCTCTATATTGACCATACACCATTACCACACTACTTTAGACCTCTATATAGACCATACACCATTACCACACTACATTAGACCTCTATATGGACCATACACCACTAAAACACTACATTAAACTTCTATATAGACCATACACCACTAACACACTATATTAGACCACTACATAGACCATACACCACTAACACAATGCATTAAACCACTATATAGACCATACACAACTAAAACTCTACTTTAGACCTCTATATAGACGATACACCACTAACAATAATACATTAGATCTCGATATAGACCATACACTACTAACACAATACATTATACCTCTATATAGACCATACACCACTACCACACTACATTAGACCCATATATAGACCATATATAACTAACACACTACATTAGACCACCATATAGACCATGCACCATTACCACACAACATTAGACATCTATATAGATCATACACCATTACCACAATACATTACACCTCTATATAGACCAAGAACCATCATCACACTACATTAGACCTCTATATAGACCATACACGACTAACACACTATATTAGACCTCTATATAGACCATACACCACTAACACACTACATTAGACCTCTATATAGACCATACACCAATAACATTACTACATTAGATCTCTATATAGAGCATACACCACTGCCATTACTAAATTAGACCACTATATAGACCATTCACCATTAACAATACTACATTTGACCTCTATATAGAACATAGACCACTAGAAAAACTACATTAGGCCTCTATATAGAACATACACCATTATCACACTACATGAGACCTCTATATAGACCATACTCAACTAACGTTACAATATCAGACCTCTATATAGACCATACACCATTAACACTCTACATTAGACCTCTATATAGACCATATACCACTAACATTACTACATTAGACCTCTATATAGACCATACACCACTACCACACTACATTAGACCTCTATATAGGCCATACACCACTAACATTACTACATCAGACCTCTATAAACCCATACATTACCAACACACTGCATTTGACCGCTATATAGACTATACACCACTAACAATACTACATTAGACCTCTATATAGACCATACACCACTAACACACTACATTAGACCACTACATAGACCATACACCACTAACACACTACATTAGACTTCTATATAGAACATACACCATTAACATATAATACATTAGACCTCTATATAGACCATACACCAATAACATTACTACATTAGACCTCTATATAGACCATTCACCACTAACACAGTACATTAGACCTCTATATAGACCATACACCACTAACACACTACATTAAACTTCTATATACACCATACACCACTAACATTACTACATTAGACCTCTATATAGACCATACACCACTAACACAATAGATTAGACCACCATATAGACCATACACAATTTCCACACTACATTAGACTTCTATATAGACCATACACCATTACCACACTACATTAGTCCTCTATATAGACCATACACCTCTAATACACTACATTAGACCACTATATAGACCACACACAACTAACACACTACATTATACCACTATATAGACCATAAAACATTACCACACTACATTAGACCTCTATATAGACCTTACACCACTAACACACTACATTACACCTCTATATAGACCATACACCATTATCACACTACATTAGACCTCTATATAGACCATACACCATTACCACACTACTTTAGACGTCTATATAGACCATATATCACTAACACACTACATCAGAACTCTATATAGACCATACACCATTATCACACTACATTAGACCTCTATATAAACCATCGACCACTAACATTATTACATAAGATCTCTATATAAACCATAGACCATTAACATACTACATTATACCTCTATATAGACCATACACCACTTGCACATTACATTAGACCTCCATATAGACCATACAACACTAACATTACTACATTAGCCCTCTATATAGACCATACAGCATTAACAATACTACATTAGACCTCGATATAGACCATACACCACTAACACACTACATTAGACCTCTATATAGACAATACACCATTAACACACTACATTAGGCCTATTTATAGACAATATACCACTAACACACTACATTAGACCTCTATATAGACCATACACCACTAACATTACTACATTAGACCTCTATATATACCATACACCACTAATGATAATACATTAGATCTCTATATAGACCATACACCATGACCACACTACATTAGACCTCTATATAGACCATACACCACTAACAATACTACATTAGACCTCTATATAGACCATACACCACTAACACACTACATTAGACTTCTATATAGACCATACACCACTAACATTAATACATTAGACCTCTATATAGACCATACACCAATAACATTACTACATTAGACCTCTATATAGACCATACACCACTAACACAGTACATTAGACCTCTATATAGACCATACACCACTAACATTACTACATTAGACCTCTATATAGACCATACACCAAAACACAGTACATTAGACCTCTATATAGACCATACTCCACTACCACACTATATTAGACCACTATATAGACCATACACAACTAACACAATAGATTAGACCACCATATAGACCATACACAATTTCCACACTACATTAGATCTATATAGACCATACACCATTACCACACTACATTAGTCCTCTATGTAGCCCATACACCTCTAACACACTACATTAGACCACTATATAGACCACACACAACTAACACACTACATTATACCACTATATAGACCATACACCATTATCACACTACATTAGACCTCTATATAGACCATACACCATTACCACACTACTTTAGACCTCTATATAGACCATACACCATTACCACACTACATTAGACCTCTATATGGACCATACACCACTAAAACACTACATTAAACTTCTATATAGTCCATACACCACTAAAACACTACATTAAACTTCTATATAGACCATACACCACTAACACACTATATTAGACCACTACATAGACCATACACCACTAACACAATGCATTAAACCACTATATAGACCATACACAACTAAAACTCTACTTTAGACCTCTATATAGACGATACACCACTAACAATAATACATTAGATCTCGATATAGACCATACACTACTAACACAATACATTATAACTCTATATAGACCATACACCACTACCACACTACATTAGACCCATATATAGACCATATATAACTAACACACTACATTAGACCAACATATAGACCATGCACCATTACCACACAACATTAGACATCTATATAGATCATACACCATTACCACAATACATTACACCTCTATATAGACCAAGAACCATCATCACACTACATTAGACCTCTATATAGACCATACACGACTAACACACTATATTAGACCTCTATATAGACCATACACCACTAACACACTACATTAGACCTCTATATAGACCATACACCAATAACATTACTACATTAGATCTCTATATAGAGCATACACCACTGCCATTACTAAATTAGACCACTATATAGACCATTCACCATTAACAATACTACATTTGACCTCTATATAGAACATAGACCACTAGAAAAACTACATTAGGCCTCTATATAGAACATACACCATTATCACACTACATGAGACCTCTATATAGACCATACTCAACTAACGTTACAATATCAGACCTCTATATAGACCATACACCATTAACACTCTACATTAGACCTCTATATAGACCATATACCACTAACATTACTACATTAGACCTCTATATAGACCATACACCACTACCACACTACATTAGACCTCTATATAGGCCATACACCACTAACATTACTACATCAGACCTCTATAAACCCATACATTACCAACACACTGCATTTGACCGCTATATAGACTATACACCACTAACAATACTACATTAGACCTCTATATAGACCATACACCACTAACACACTACATTAGACCACTACATAGACCATACACCACTAACACACTACATTAGACTTCTATATAGAACATACACCATTAACATATAATACATTAGACCTCTATATAGACCATACACCAATAACATTACTACATTAGACCTCTATATAGACCATTCACCACTAACACAGTACATTAGACCTCTATATAGACCATACACCATTACCACACTACTTTAGACGTCTATATAGACCATATATCACTAACACACTACATCAGAACTCTATATAGACCATACACCATTATCACACTACATTAGACCTCTATATAAACCATCGACCACTAACATTATTACATAAGATCTCTATATAAACCATAGACCATTAACATACTACATTAGACCTCTATATAGACCATACACCACTAACACACTACATTAGACCACTACATAGACCATACACCACTAACACACTACATTAGACTTCTATATAGAACATACACCATTAACATATAATACATTAGACCTCTATATAGACCATACACCAATAACATTACTACATTAGACCTCTATATAGACCATTCACCACTAACACAGTACATTAGACCTCTATATAGACCATACACCACTAACACACTACATTAAACTTCTATATACACCATACACCACTAACATTACTACATTAGACCTCTATATAGACCATACACCAAAACACAGTATATTAGACCTTTATATAGACCATACTCCACTACCACACTATATTAGACCACTATATAGACCATACACCACTAACACAATAGAGTAGACCACCATATAGACCATACACAATTTCCACACTACATTAGACTTCTATATAGACCATACACCATTACCACACTACATTAGTCCTCTATATAGACCATACACCTCTAATACACTACATTAGACCACTATATAGACCACACACAACTAACACACTACATTATACCACTATATAGACCATAAAACATTACCACACTACATTAGACCTCTATATAGACCTTACACCACTAACACACTACATTACACCTCTATATAGACCATACACCATTATCACACTACATTAGACCTCTATATAGACCATACACCATTACCACACTACTTTAGACGTCTATATAGACCATATATCACTAACACACTACATCAGAACTCTATATAGACCATACACCATTATCACACTACATTAGACCTCTATATAAACCATCGACCACTAACATTATTACATAAGATCTCTATATAAACCATAGACCATTAACATACTACATTATACCTCTATATAGACCATACACCACTAGCACATTACATTAGACCTCCATATAGACCATACAACACTAACATTACTACATTAGCCCTCTATATAGACCATACAGCATTAACAATACTACATTAGACCTCGATATAGACCATACACCACTAACACACTACATTAGACCTCTATATAGACCATACACCATTAACACACTACATTAGGCCTATTTATAGACAATATACCACTAACACACTACATTAGACCTCTATATAGACCATACACCACTAACATTACTACATTAGACCTCTATATATACCATACACCACTAATGATAATACATTAGATCTCTATATAGACCATACACTATGACCACACTACATTAGACCTCTATATAGACAATACACCACTAACAATACTACATTAGACCTCTATATAGACCATACACCACTAACACACTACATTAGATTTCTATATAGACCATACACCACTAACATTAATACATTAGACCTCTATATAGACCATACACCAATAACATTACTACATTAGAACTCTATATAGACCATACACCACTAACACAGTACATTAGACCTCTATATAGACCATACACCACTAACATTACTACATTAGACCTCTATATAGACCATACACCAAAACACAGTACATTAGACCTCTATATAGACCATACTCCACTACCACACTATATTAGACCACTATATAGACCATACACAACTAACACAATAGATTAGACCACCATATAGACCATACACAATTTCCACACTACATTAGACTTCTATATAGCCCATACACCTCTAACACACTACATTAGACCACTATATAGACCACACACAACTAACACATTACATTATACCACTATATAGACCATACACCATTATCACACTACATTAGACCTCTATATAGACCATACACCATTACCACACTACTTTAGACCTCTATATAGACCATACACCATTACCACACTACATTAGACCTCTATATGGACCATACACCACTAAAACACTACATTAAACTTCTATATAGAACATACACCACTAAAACACTACATTAAACTTCTATATAGACCATACACCACTAACACACTATATTAGACCACTACATAGACCATACACCACTAACACAATGCATTAAACCACTATATAGACCATACACAACTAAAACTCTACTTTAGACCTCTATATAGACGATACACCACTAACAATAATACATTAGATCTCGATATAGACCATACACTACTAACACACTACATTAGACCCATATATAGACCATATATAACTAACACACTACATTAGACCACCATATAGACCATGCACCATTACCACACAACATTAGACATCTATATAGATCATACACCATTACCACAATACATTACACCTCTATATAGACCAAGAACCATCATCACACTACATTAGACCTCTATATAGACCATACACGACTAACACACTATATTAGACCTCTATATAGACCATACACCACTAACACACTACATTAGACCTCTATATAGACCATACACCAATAACATTACTACATTAGATCTCTATATAGAGCATACACCACTGACATTACTAAATTAGACCACTATATAGACCATTCACCATTAACAATACTACATTTGACCTCTATATAGAACATAGACCACTAGAAAAACTACATTAGGCCTCTATATAGAACATACACCATTATCACACTACATGAGACCTCTATATAGACCATACTCAACTAACGTTACAATATCAGACCTCTATATAGACCATACACCATTAACACTCTACATTAGACCTCTATATAGACCATATACCACTAACATTACTACATTAGACCTCTATATAGACCATACACCACTACCACACTACATTAGACCTCTATATAGGCCATACACCACTAACATTACTACATCAGACCTCTATAAACCCATACATTACCAACACACTGCATTTGACCGCTATATAGACTATACACCACTAACAATACTACATTAGACCTCTATATAGACCATACACCACTAACACACTACATTAGACCACTACATAGACCATACACCACTAACACACTACATTAGACTTCTATATAGAACATACACCATTAACATATAATACATTAGACCTCTATATAGACCATACACCAATAACATTACTACATTAGACCTCTATATAGACCATTCACCACTAACACAGTACATTAGACCTCTATATAGACCATACACCACTAACACACTACATTAAACTTCTATATACACCATACACCACTAACATTACTACATTAGACCTCTATATAGACCATACACCAAAACACAGTATATTAGACCTCTATATAGACCATACTCCACTACCACACTATATTAGACCACTATATAGACCATACACCACTAACACAATAGATTAGACCACCATATAGACCATACACAATTTCCACACTACATTAGACTTCTATATAGACCATACACCATTACCACACTACATTAGTCCTCTATATAGACCATACACCTCTAATACACTACATTAGACCACTATATAGACCACACACAACTAACACACTACATTATACCACTATATAGACCATAAAACATTACCACACTACATTAGACCTCTATATAGACCTTACACCACTAACACACTACATTAGACCTCTATATAGACCATACACCATTACCACACTACTTTAGACGTCTATATAGACCATATATCACTAACACACTACATCAGAACTCTATATAGACCATACGCCATTATCACACTACATTAGACCTCTATATAAACCATCGACCACTAACATTATTACATAAGATCTCTATATAAACCATAGACCATTAACATACTACATTATACCTCTATATAGACCATACACCACTAGCACATTACATTAGACCTCCATATAGACCATACAACACTAACATTACTACATTAGCCCTCTATATAGACCATACAGCATTAACAATACTACATTAGACCTCGATATAGACCATACACCACTAACACACTACATTAGACCTCTATATAGACCATACACCATTAACACACTACATTAGGCCTATTTATAGACAATATACCACTAACACACTACATTAGACCTCTATATAGACCATACACCACTAACATTACTACATTAGACCTCTATATATACCATACACCACTAATGATAATACATTAGATCTCTATATAGACCATACACCATGACCACACTACATTAGACCTCTATATAGACCATACACCACTAACAATACTACATTAGACGACTACATAGACCATACACCACTAACACACTACATTAGACTTCTATATAGACCATACACCACTAACATTAATATATTAGACCTCTATATAGACCATACACCAATAACATTACTACATTAGACCTCTATATAGACCATACACCACTAACATTACTACATTAGACCTCTATATAGACCATACACCAAAACACAGTACATTAGACCTCTATATACACCATACTCCACTACCACACTATATTAGACCACTATATAGACCATACACAACTAACACAATAGATTAGACCACCATATAGACCATACACAATTTCCACACTACATTAGACTTCTATATAGACCATACACCATTACCACACTACATTAGTCCTCTATATAGACCATACACCTCTAACACACTACATTAGACCACTATATAGACCACACACAACTAACACACTACATTATACCACTATATAGACCATACACCATTATCACACTACATTAGACCTCTATATAGACCATACACCATTACCACACTACTTTAGACCTCTATATAGACCATACACCATTACCACACTACATTAGACCTCTATATGGACCATACACCACTAAAACACTACATTAGAATACTATATAGACCACACACCACTAATACACTACATTAAACTTCTATATAGACCATACACCACTAACACACTATATTAGACCACTACATAGACCATACACCACTAACACAATACATTAAACCACTATATAGACCATACACAACTAAAACTCTACTTTAGACCTCTATATAGACGATACACCACTAACAATAATACATTAGATCTCGATATAGACCATACACTACTAACACAATACATTATACCTCTATATAGACTATACACCACTACCACACTACATTAGACTCATATATAGACCATATATAACTAACACACTACATTAGACCACCATATAGACCATGCACCATTACCACACAACATTAGACATCTATATAGATCATACACCATTACCACAATACATTACACCTCTATATAGACCAAGAACCATCATCACACTACATGAGACCTCTATATGGACCATACTCAACTAACGTTACAATATCAGACCTCTATATAGACCATACACCATTAACACTTTACATTAGACCTCTATATAGACCATATACCACTAACATTACTACATTAGACATCTATATAGACCATACACCACTACCACACTACATTAGACCTCTATATAGGCCATACACCACTAACACCCTACATTAGACCTCTATATAGACATTACACCACTAACATTACTACATTAGACCTCTATATAGACCATACACCATTAACACACTACATTAGGCCTCTATATAAACCATACACCACTAACATTACTACATCAGACCTCTATAAACCCATACATTACCAACACACTGCATTTGACCGCTATATAGACTATACACCACTAACAATACTACATTAGACCTCTATATAGACCATACACCACTAACACACTACATTAGACCACTACATAGACCATACACCACTAACACACTACATTAGACTTCTATATAGAACATACACCATTAACATATAATACATTAGACCTCTATATAGACCATACACCAATAACATTACTACATTAGACCTCTATATAGACCTTTCACCACTAACACAGTACATTAGACCTCTATATAGACCATACACCACTAACACACTACATTAAACTTCTATATACACCATACACCACTAACATTACTACATTAGACCTCTATATAGACCATACACCAAAACACAGTACATTAGAGCTCTATATAGACCATACTCCACTACCACACTATATTAGACCACTATATAGACCATACACAACTAACACAATAGATTAGACCACCATATAGACCATACACAATTTCCACACTACATTAGACTTCTATATAGACCATACACCATTACCACACTACATTAGTCCTCTATATAGACCGTACACCTCTAATACACTACATTAGACCACTATATAGACCACACACAACTAACACACTACATTATACCACTATATAGACCATAAAACATTACCACACTACATTAGACCTCTATATAGACCTTACACCACTAACACACTACATTAGACCTCTATATAGACCATACACCATTATGACACTACATTAGACCTCTATATAGACCATACACCATTACCACACTACTTTAGACGTCTATATAGACCATATATCACTAACACACTACATCAGAACTCTATATAGACCATACGCCATTATCACACTACATTAGACCTCTATATAAACCATCGACCACTAACATTATTACATAAGATCTCTATATAAACCATAGACCATTAACATACTACATTATACCTCTATATAGACCATACACCACTAGCACATTACATTAGACCTCCATATAGACCATACAACACTAACATTACTACATTAGCCCTCTATATAGACCATACAGCATTAACAATACTACATTAGACCTCGATATAGACCATACACCACTAACACACTACATTAGACCTCTATATAGACCATACACCATTAACACACTACATTAGGCCTATTTATAGACAATATATCACTAACACACTACATTAGACCTCTATATAGACCATACACCACTAACATTACTACATTAGACCTCTATATATACCATACACCACTAATGATAATACATTAGATCTCTATATAGACCATACACCATGACCACACTATATTAGACCACTATATAGACCATACACAACTCAACACTACATTAGACCACTATATAGACCATACACCATTATCCCACTACATTAGACCTCTATATAGACCTTACACCATTATCACACTATATTAGACCTCTATATAGACCATACACCACTAACACACTACATTAGACATCTATATAGACTATACACCCCTAACATTACTACATTAGACCTCTATATAGACCATACACCACTAACAATAATACATTAGACCTCTATATAGACCAAATACAAAATCTATATACGAGGGCCGGCTGAAAAATTCATAAGCTGACGAAGATAATTTCATGGAATGACCAAATGACATATATTTTGTCCAAAAGTAACTCGAAGGCCCCGATCAAGTCAAGTGCCATGACAGCTTGGCACAAGCGTCATCTCACTTTGTTGTAGCTGAGTGGACTGGAGCATCGTGAACACAATATGAACACAACGTGAACACCACATGAATACAACATGAACTAAACATGCCACATGTTTCAGAAATCGAACTCATGATATCGTCGTTGTGATCCAACACTGTAACCACTATTATTATTAGGGCGGTAGATTGGCAGTATAGGTAGAGTGTCGGACGCCATGATTGGCAGTATCGATAGAGGGTCGGATGCCATGATTGGCAGTATCGGTAGAGGGTCGGACGCTATGATTGGTAGTATCGGTAGAGGGTCGGATGCCATGATTGGCAGTATCGATAGAGGGTCGGATGCCATGATTGGCAGTATCGGTAGAGGGTCGGACGCCATGATTGGCAGTATCGGTAGAGGGTCGGATGCCATGATTGGTAGTATCGGTAGAGGGTCGGACGCTATGATTGGTAGTATCGGTAGAGGGTCGGACGCCATGATTGGTAGTATCGGTAGAGGGTCGGATGCCATGATTGGTAGTATCGGTAGAGGGTCGGATGCCATGATTGGTAGTATCGGTAGAGGGTCGGACGCTATGATTGGTAGTATCGGTAGAGGGTCGGATGCCATGATTGGCAGTATCGATAGAGGGTCGGATGCCATGATTGGCAGTATCGATAGAGGGTCGGATGCCATGATTGGTAGTATCGGTAGAGGGTCGGATGCCATGATTGGTAGTATCGGTAGAGGGTCGGACGCTATGATTGGTAGTATCGGTAGAGGGTCGGACGCCATGATTGGCAGTATCGGTAGAGGGTCGGACGCCATGATTGGTAGTATCGGTAGAGGGTCGGACGCCATGATTGGTAGTATCGGTAGAGGGTCGGATGCCATGATTGGTAGTATCGGTAGAGGGTCGGATGCCATGATTGGTAGTATCGGTAGAGGGTCGGACGCTATGATTGGTAGTATCGGTAGAGGGTCGGATGCCATGATTGGCAGTATCGATAGAGGGTCGGATGCCATGATTGGTAGTATCGGTAGAGGGTCGGATGCCATGATTGGTAGTATCGGTAGAGGGTCGGATGCCATGATTGGTAGTATCGGTAGAGGGTCGGATGCCATGATTGGTAGTATCGGTAGAGGGTCGGACGCTATGATTGGTAGTATCGGTAGAGGGTCGGATGCCATGATTGGCAGTATCGGTAGAGGGTCGGATGCCATGATTGGTAGTATCGGTAGAGGGTCGGATGCCATGATTGGTAGTATCGGTAGAGGGTCGGATGCCATGATTGGTAGTATCGGTAGAGGGTCGGATGCCATGATTGGTAGTATCGGTAGAGGGTCGGACGCTATGATTGGTAGTATCGGTAGAGGGTCGGACGCCATGATTGGTAGTATCGGTAGAGGGTCGGATGCCATGATTGGTAGTATCGGTAGAGGGTCGGATGCCATGATTGGTAGTATCGGTAGAGGGTCGGACGCTATGATTGGTAGTATCGGTAGAGGGTCGGACGCCATGATTGGCAGTATCGGTAGAGGGTCGGACGCCATGATTGGTAGTATCGGTAGAGGGTCGGACGCCATGATTGGTAGTATCGGTAGAGGGTCGGACGCCATGATTGGTAGTATCGGTAGAGGGTCGGACGCCATGATTGGTAGTATCGGTAGAGGGTCGGACGCCATGATTGGTAGTATCGGTAGAGGGTCGGACGCCATGATTGGCAGTATCGGTAGAGGGTCGGACGCCATGATTGGTAGTATCGGTAGAGGGTCGGACGCCATGATTGGTAGTATCGGTAGAGGGTCGGACGCCATGATTGGTAGTATCGGTAGAGGGTCGGACGCCATGATTGGTAGTATCGGTAGAGGGTCGGACGCCATGATTGGCAGCAAAGAGTTACGGCCTTTGCCATTCTGAGTTCAAATCGCACCGAGGTTAACTTTGCCTTTCATCCTTACGATGTCGATAAAATAAAGTACCAGTGATACACTGGGTGATTGCTGGCCTTGTACCAAAAGAAGAAACAATTATTATAGGTATTATGGGGTTTGTTGAAATGATAGAACATCATGAAGAGACTCTAGTGATTGCTGTTTACATCTCTGGTTTGGTGGCCTTGGAGGAACATAACGTAGCAATGACGTCATAGGTGTAGTGGAGGTGGTGGTGGAGGTGGTGGTGGTAGTAGGGATGGTGGTGGTGGGGGTGGTTGCGGTGGTTGTGGTGGAGGTGGTGGTGGTGGTGGTAATGGTTGTGGTAGTGGTGGTGGTGGTGTTGCTGGGGGTGGTGGTAGTGGTGATGGTTGTGATGGTGGTGATGGTGGTGGTGGTAGTGGTGGTGGTGGTGTTGCTGGGGGTGGTAGTGGAGGTGGTGATAGTGATGATGGTTGTGATGGTGGTGGTGGTGGTGGTGATGGTGGTGGTAGTGGTGGTGGCGGTGATGGTGGAGGTAGTGGTGATGGTTGTGATGGTGGTGATGGTGGTGGTGATGGTGGTGGTGGTGGTGGTGGTAATGGTTGTGGTAGTTGTGGTGGTGGTGATGGTAGGATGATGGCGGCTGTGTTGTTTGTGATGGTGGTATCATATATATATGTGTGTGTATATATATATATGTATATGTGTGTGTGTGTTTCGGGATATGTACACACACACACACAACCACACACACACACATATATATATATATATATGGGGTGTTAAGCGGTAGGATGTACTAGCTGTACAATAGGGAGCCACTAATTAAAGAGTTATTGTGGGGTGTGAAAGAGAAATAATAGAGACTTCATAATTAGCTCCTTCAGATTGTTTAGTGTTGGAGGAAGTGGGGCTCTTAATTAGATGACGTGTGGACTATACGGGATCATTGTAGGCATTGATACTACCAACACCACCACCAACACCAACACCACCACCACCACCACCAACACCAACAAAAACACCACCAACAACACCACCAACAACAACACCACCACCAACACCAACACCAACAAAAACACCACCAACAACACCACCAACAACACCAACACCACCAACACCACCACCAACACCAACACCACCAACACCACCACCACCAACACCAACACCAACAACAACACCACCGCTACCAACAACAACATCACCAACACCAACACCACCAACACCACCAACACCACCACCACCACCACCAACACCAACAAAAACACCACCAACAACACCACCAACAACAACAACACCACCGCTACCAACAACAACATCACCAACACCAACACCAACACCACCAACAACACCACCACCACCACCAACAACAACAACAAAAACACCATCAACAACACCACCAACAACAACAACACCACCGCTACCAACAACAACATCACCAACACCAACACCACCACCACCAACAACAACACCACTTCCGACAACACCAACAACACCACCACCACCACCACCACCAACAACAACAACAACACCACCAACAACACCACCACCACCGCAACCAACAATAACAACACCACCACCACCACCAACACCAACAACAGCACCAATAACAACAACACAACCACCACCAACACCAACAACACCGCCACCACCACCAACACCACCACCACCACCAGCAGCACCACCACCACGACCACCACCACCAACAACACCACCACCACCAACAACAACAACAACAACACCACCACAACCACCACCAACAACAACAACACCACCACCACCAACAACAACAACAACAACAACACCAACAACAACACCAACAACGACAACACCACCACCACCACCAACAACAACACCTCCACCAACAACAACACCGCCGCCACCACCACCACCACCAACAAAACCACCACCACCACCACCACCACCACCACCAACAAAACCACCACCACCACCACCACCAACAACAACAACAAAACCACCACCACCACCACTAACAACAACAACATCAACAACAACAACAACAATATAATGAACACCAAAAAACAAATTAAAGTTATTTTTCTTTCTTTTTAATAAGTTTCCTTTATCAATAGTTTCAGTAATTGTACTTTAGAAGTATGGTAGCACATTAATGTAGTGAGGTATGGTAGCACATTGGTGTAGTTAGGTATGGTAGCACATTGGTGTAGTTAGGTATGGTAGCACATTGGTATAGAGGTATGGTAGCAAATTGGTATAGTGAGGTATGGTAGTACATTGGTGTAGAGAAGTATGGTAGGACATTGGTGTAGAGCTATGGTAGCACCTTGTTGTAGTGAGGTATGGTAGCACATTGGTGTAGTGGGGATGTGGGAGCACACTGGTTGGTGTAGTGGGGGTATGATAGCACATAGCTGTAGTGAGGTATGGTAGCATATTGGGTACCTAGGTATGGTAGCACATTGGCGTAGTGAGGTATGGAATGACATTGGTGTACTGAAGTATGGTAGCACATTGGTGTAGGGAGGTATGGAAGGACATTGGTGTACTGAAGTATGGTAGCACATTGGTGTAATGAGGTATGGAATCAGATTGTTGTAGATGTACGGTAGCACATTGGTGTAGAGGTATGATAGCACATTGGTGTACTGAGGTATCGTAGCACATTGATGTATTGAGGTATGGTAGCACATTGGTGTATTGAGGTATGGTAGCACATTGGTGTACTAAAATATGGTAGCAGATTGGTGTAGTGAGGTATGGTAGACCATTGGTGTAGAGGTATGGTAGCACCTTGTTGTAGTGATTTATGGTAGCACATTGGTGTAGATAAGTATGGTAGCACATTGGTGTAGTGAAGTATGGTAGCACATTGGTGTACTGAAGTATAGTAGCATATTGATGTAGTGAGGTATGGTAGCACATTGGTGTAGTGAGGTATAGTAGCACATTGGTGGAGTGAGGTTTGGTAGCATCCTGATGTAGTGAGGTGTAGTGGTATGGTAGCACTTTGGTGTAGTGAGGTATGGTTGCACATTAGTGTAGTGAGGTAAGGTGGCACATTAATGTACTGAAGAATTGCAGTACATATATATCAGATATATATAGAGAGGTACAGTATTGTTATAGAGGTATGGTAGCACATTGGTGTAGAGGTATGGTAGCACATTGGTGTAGTGAGGTATGGTAGCACATTGGTGTATTGAGGTATGGTAGCACATTGGTGTATTGAGGTATGGTAGCACATTGGTGTACTAAATATGGTAGCAGATTGGTGTAGTGAGGTATGGTATCACATTTGTGTCCGGAAGTATGGTAGCATATTGATGTAGTGAGGTATGGTATCACATTTGTGTCCGGAAGTATGGTAGCATATTGATGTAGTGATGTATGGTAGTACATTGGTGTACAGAAGTATGGTAGCACATTGGTGTAGTGAGGTATGGTAGCATATTGGTGTAGTGAGGTATGGTAGTACATTAGTGTAGTGGTATGGTAGGATATTGGTGTAGGATATTGGTGCGGTAAAGTGTCACATAAATGTGCTGAAGTACTGGTGTACAGATATATTAGATATATATAGAGAGGTACAGTATTGTTATAGAGGTATGGTAGTACATTGGTGTAGAAGTAAGGTAGCCCATTTGTGTAGAGGTATGGTAGCACATTGGTGTAGTGAGATATGGTAGCACATTGGTGTAGAAGTGTGGTAGTGCATTGGTATTGAAGTATGGTAGCACATTGCTGTAGAAGTATGGTAGCGCATTGTACAGTTACATTTCTGCTGTTCTATAAATACGTGTAAGAAATTGAGTAGGAAACGGTTTTGTAAGGTGGCGTTGTCTGTGGTGGTGGTGATGATGGTGGTGGTGGTGCTGGTGTAGGTTGTGGTGGTGATGGTGGTGATGTTAGATATAATGGTTTTATTGGAGGTAGTGCTGGTGGTGATGGTGGTCGTGGTGCTGGTGGTGGTGCCGGTGGTGCTGGTTATGTTGGTTGTACGAGTGGCGTTATTGGTGGTACTGGTGCTGGTTGTATTAGCTGTGCAAGGGGTGCTGGTGGTTGTGATACTTATGGAGGTGGTAGTGGTGGTGTAGGTAGTGATGTTGGTGTTGCAGATAGTTGTAGTGGTTGTTGTTTGTTGTAATAATGGTGGTATTTTTGATGGTAATGGTTGTAGTGGTAGTTGTAATCATGGTGGTGTAGGTAGTGGTTGTGGTTGTGGTGGTGGTGTTGGTGGTGGTGGTAGTGGTGGTGGTGGTGGTGGTGGTGGTGGTGGTAGCGGTGGTGGTGGTTGGTAGTGCTGGTGGTAGTGGTGGTGGTGTTGGTGGTGTTGGTGGTGATGGTGGTTGTTATTGTAGTGGTGGTGCTGTAGTGGTGGAGCTGGTGATGGTGAAAAGAGTGGTGGTGATGGTAGTAGTGGTAGTGGTGGTAGTGGTTGTGGTGATGGTGGTGGTGAGAATAGTGGTGGTGGTAGTGGTGGTGGTGCTGGTGATGGTGGTGAGAATAGTGGTGGTGATGGTAGTGAGAGTATTACAAAAGTACTGCAATAGTAGTGGTAGAGTTTGTGGTAGTAGCAGTAGTAGTAGTTGTGGCAGTAGTAGTAGTAGTATCAGTAGCGGTGTTAGTAGTAGAAGTAGTAGTATTTGTGGTGGTAGTAGTAGTGGTAGTAGCAGTAATGGTGTTAGTAGCATTGGTAGTAGTTGTAGTAGTAGTTGTGGTGTTAGTAGTAGTGGTATTAGTAGTAGTTGTAGTAGTAGTAGTAATTGTGGTAGTAGTAGTAGTAGTAGTAGTAGTAGTAGTAGTAGTAGTAGTAGCAGCAGCAGCAGCAGTAGTAGTAGTAGTAGTAGTAGTAGTAGTAGTAGTAGTAGTAGTAGTAGTAGAAGTCGTAGTAGTAGTTGTAGTAGTAGTAGTAGTAGTTGATAGTCAGAATTGTTAAACGGTTTAACCGACTTTTTAACTCTTCATGGACCAGTTATCATAGGTTTTATTATTATTAATTGGCAGAATCGGTAGAGCGTCGGACACCATGTTTTATAACATTGAGTTACGGCCCATTATGATCAGGGTTCAAATCCCACCGAGGTTACCTTTGTCTTTCATCCTTACAGGCTTGATAAATTAAAGTACCAGTAATACATTGGTGTCGATTTAATACATTTTTACCTCTCCCCCAAATTGTTGGCCTTGTGCCTATATAAGTAACCATTATCATCATCATCATCATCATCTGCAGCTCAGGGGTTTACGAAAGAAGGGAGGTAACTCCCAGCTGTCCACAATGTTCCCTAATAAGGGAGGTAACTACCAGCTGTCCACAGTGTTCCCTAATAAGGGAGGTAACTAACAGCTGTCCACATGGGTTCCCTAATAAGGGAGTTAATTACCAGCTGCCCACAGTGTTCCCAAATAAGGGAAGTAACTACCAGCTACCCACTGTACCTACTCAATAATTTACTGTCCCTCTTTATCATGCAGCTTAAATCATCCTTGAACAGGGGTTTCTGAATTAGTCACGAGGCCAACAATTAGGGGGGAGGGGAATGTCAATTAAAAGTCGACCCTAGTATATTACTGTTACAATATAATACCCTAGTCTATTACTGTTACTATATTAAACCCTAGTCTATTACTGTTACTATATTAAACCCTAGTATATTACTGTTACTATATTAAACCCTAGTATGTTACTGTTAAAATATTAAACCCTAGTATATTACTGTTACTATATTAAACCCTAGTATATTACTACTACTATATTATATCATAGTATATTACTGTTATTATATTATACCCTAGTATATTACTGTTACTATATTATACCCTAGTATATTACTACTACTATATTATACCCTAGTATAATATAGTAGTAGTAATACTGCAGAAAGTGTCGCCGCAAGTGGCTTACCAGACGAGGTGTTTGCCACCGTGGAACGGGAAAATGGTCATGCCATCTGGCCTTTTGCCGTCCCCTCGCTCCAGCCCAACCGGCTCGAGCTAGGAAGGGAAGCCTGCAGCGACCAAGCCATGCTTTATGACCTCATTGAGGGCAGCATGGCGTGGAATACGGCCGGCACTGTGGCGACAGGAAAGCGGATGGAGGCCGAAAGATTCCACGGTGGATCCACAGCGACATTGGTGTGGTTCGCAGATCCGGAGGCCAAGCCTCAAGGAAACGCCGATTCGCAGGCTATGGTTGTCTAGCTGCGTGCCAGTGGAGAAGGGGGGCAGGGCATGGAGCCAGGAGCAACTGTGGGGTCTGGAGGCCGCACGAAAACAGGCAAGGCGGTGCTGGTCGAGCCGGCGCGTGAGCCTGTCTGAAGCCAGGCTGCACTGGATGGCATCCCAAGTGCTTTGGGAGGACTTCACGTCAGCAGAGGTAGAAGGAGGAAGGACGTCTACTGGGGTAAGTCCCAGCCGGTCCCACGTCTCTCAGGCGGCCTCACATTCTCTGAACAGAGGGTTCTATTGTGTTTTGGAGAACACTGCTAGCGAGGACGCGGCATGAGGTTACAGACGAAAGAAATGCCGACAAAGCCAGTGAGATCGGGGACCGGAAGCCAAGGCCGCCATACCTGACAGGTAAAGTCACCTGTTGGCATCCAATGACGTCAAACCTGACATTGCATATCTCCTCGGTTGCTGCTCGGATACAAGTATCGAGGTCAGCGAGGAGAGATGCGTGGGTGTAGCACGGAGCGCTGCGAAGGGTATAGAGGAGCTTCGGCATGGCGAAGCAGTTCCGTCGATCAAACCCAGTCGGCTCGTGAGGGTCTGGAACTGTTGAAGCCTGGACCTGATGGTGGAGCGGATGGATCGGTGACCCGAGGATGAGGACATCCTCTTTGGGGGTCACCTGTACCTGGCGGTGAATGGACCGCACGCCCGAGACGGAGGCTGCAAAGATCTCAGCATCGTGGCTGACATTTACCACTTCCGACTTGGCCGAGTTGACCTGGAGGCCGATTCCCACCAGGGCAGGAACCTCCGATTGTAGGTCATGGCAGATAGTCTGTACAGGCCCGCCCAACATAGCATCATCCAGATACCAAACGTTGAGATGGGCCATGATACTCCGGACGATGTGGTCTATGACCGTATCAGCAGCAAGGAGCATGCTCGGGGCTCCATACGAGAGGTAGGCCAGCGGGTAGGCAGAGGGGGCTCGGCTGAGGCAGGCATCGAGCAGATGGTCTCGCCGTATGCAGTTAAAAGCATTCCCCATGTCAAGCTTGACAATGAGGTGCCTGAAGTCCCTGGATGCCGATTCCGGTGGGGAGCTGTTGAAGAACCGTCTGGTTGCATGTGCGGCCCCCTCACAGCCATCGGACACGCCGACACCCAGTTGCACCGGACTGAACTCCTCACCCAGTTCGGGTGTTATGGACCTGCAGACCACCTTGGCAGCCAGCCTCCGGAAGACATTGCCCACAACGATGGGGCGTATGCCACCCTCTTTCTTCCCGAGAGCGGTGAGGCTAGCCGAAACACTTATTATTTTACATTACTCTGGAGTGAACAAACTAACCTGCGTACTTCGTTGAGTGCTCCTAACTGCATACTGAGGTGTCGGTAAACAACCAACACATACTCAAATATATATATATATATATATATATATATAATAATAAAGAGTGGCGACCCGACAGCTGAGCGCTTGCCGTTTCAACAGCTAGTTCTCGACTGGAAGTAGCTGTTAAAACGGTAAGAGCTCAGCCGTCAGGCCCCGACTCTATAATATAACCATAGTCTACTATCCCAAGTACCGAGTACTCTGTTGAGTAATGGTTTAACTATTTTATCTGGTTCTATTCTGATATATCCTATGTTATAGCTCAACCTACCTTTTCCTATCGAAAACCGTAACATCAGTAACAAGTTTGACCTGATCTCTAAGATTTCATGTGTCATTTATACAACCACAGGAGCCAGTCAGAACCAACGACTTGTTTGACATTCTTACATCAGTTCAGTTTTCCAGCACCTTCCTTACGATCCTTGCGATTCCTATTAATGTGGTTTTCTATAATATATTTGTTGGAATTTCGATCCCAATATTCCAATATTGCTCGTGTTTCCATTAATAAAAAATGGTGGAGTGTGGGGTAGATTGTATTGTTCCAATTGGTGGAATGTACTTATTCCATCTATCTGTCTGGCATCTGATGGAAGCAGTTATCATTTACCAAACATCTGTTGGTCTAAATTATTCCAAGGAACGGGCAGACATATCACATTACTGTATTACTGTCAGCCTCATGCAATAAGATTATAAATGATTAAAGTTGCTGTCAGCTAGAGATAGTTTTACTAACCCAACTCTAATCCAGCAACTGCTTCTTATCTGCATTTGTTAACCAATCTATCTTGCACATTTTCCTTTCTTATATATTTACTCAAGATTTTTAACGTCTATTTTTTTGGTTCGTTTTTTTTTTTATTTTGGTTCGTATTTCTAATTTTTGTCTTCTTTCAAAAATTCTTTTTTCGGTGGTTCTTCTGTCTAATATTGGTTTTGATTGGTTTTCCAAGTAAAAGTGGCGATAATTAAAGAATTGGTGATTCTATTTAAGGAAGTACTTCGTTACATGAAAAAAAATAGAAAACTTTACTGAAACATTCTAATGGTAAAACAGAAGCAGGAAGTGACAGATAGGAACGAGAATTAAAACATCCGCACTGATGATACATACATGTACAGAAACAGGTACACACTGTATAGAAAGTCACACACACATATATCCATGTACAGAAACATGTATACATTGTACACACTGTATAGAAAGTTACACACACACACACACGCACACACGCACATATACATATATATATATATGTGTGTGTGTAGAGAGAGAGAGGGGGAAGAAGGAAAGAGAATGATGAATTTATATATATATATATGTTTGTATATACATATATTTACGCAAATACACACATACACTCACATACACACACACATATATGTGTGTGTGTGTGTAGAGAGAGAGGGGGGGGGGAGAAAGAAAGAGATAGATGAATATACATATATATGTTTCTGTATATATATATATATACATATATTTACGCAAATACACACAAGCTCGCGCGTAGATATAGAAACATTCGTTACACAGAAACATACATTCACATAGATATAGGGAGGAATACAGACGACCATATATATACACACATAGAGGGTGTATAAATTTATATACATTCAAAATAGTTTGAATTCTCTGGTGAAAACTGAGAGAGGGTGCTTGCCCTGGTGGTCAGGGGCCCGTGGTCTTCGCCACGAGTAAACCTCGGAAGTTTCCCCCCTATTGGGGAATTTTTGTTGTTTGAATTTTTTTGATATTTCTATCTTCTTGTTATAACCTTTTTACACGGCCAAAACCCACTTTGAATCGTCCTGTAATATAGGTCGGTAGAGTTTATACTATTGATCTAATTCCTCTTTATAACGCTCTGATATAAAGTTATCCCGGTGACCGCTTAAGTATGGTATCAACCAAAGTGAATGTAAGCAGAGTCAGATGAAGCGATCATATAGTGGAACTCCATGTATCCATCACAGTATGGCGACAAGTGTTATAAGTGGCGTTCAAATGCAATTTATCTGTGTGGTTCACAGAACATATAGGTCGCTAAAGCAAAGCGTAGTGGAAGCAGGTGAAAGCAATCATCATATATATCAGTAGAACATAACGTTTGCGTGTGTGTATGTGTGTAAGTCTACATAGACACACACACACACACACACACACACACACATATATATATATATATATATATATATATAAACATACATGTATCTACGTGTTCCACTCGTCCGTGTTATCCCTTATGATTACAATATCATCTACTCCAGTCTCATGCCGTGATCAATACCTCCGCATCATAGCTGTGGGGCTGTGAGTCTATGCAATCCTAAGTTTCCCAGCATACCACGTGGTGTAATAAATAACTCAAATTATCCAAGTCATATAGGTATAGATGTAACTATACATATCGAGCTGTAAGGTACAT
>OZ024743.1:78497373-78544873 GCA_964016885.1 Eledone cirrhosa
TATATCCGCCGTTAAAAATTACACCACGGGGTATGGATTGACTACTTCTCATGAACATGACAGATATAAAGGTATTTTGTACTGGAACTTATAATAAGATGATTTCCTCTGACGATTAGTTTCGCGTCTTCCGGACCTATACCAAAATCAATAGTTGGTAATCGATGATTGATTGTTTAGATCGATTTTCACTCCGGTTTTACAAAGTATGGAAAATAATAACTTTTCCACATAAAAGTAGTATTTCCTAAATATTATAGGCTATATATATCGATAGTCGATCGACTTTCTTCAAATCGGACCGAGGAAACAATGTTTCCATTGGTCTTTCCAATTGCTAATACTTTCTATCGGTCGCAACTCCAGGTAAAAGAAGCAAAGTGAAATAAAGTGTCTTGCTCAAGGACATAACGTATCGCCCGGTACGGGTATCAAACTCACGATCTCACGATTGAGAGTCCAATTCTCTAACTACTTAACTACGCGCATTCACCATATATATATATATGTACTAAATTTTATATATTTCTCAAATGATATATATGGCTATATACATATATATTTTAATTTGAATTATTGATGCTCTGGACAAACGTCCCTTGAGAGTTTTCTACACAGAAATATATTCATCAAACATATTATATATGTTATGAAACTTAGTATATATCTGCTCCAAATTCTTGCATGAATGAAAATCCATAAAAATTACTATTAATGTTCTTTTTATTATTATTACTTTTACTATTATTAATATCTTCAGTATTTCTAAGTTTAATCATTTTACTTTTATTAACATCACTAGCAGATAAAACCACCCATGGGGTGGTTTTCTGCTAGCATGTGTAGTGTGTATATTGATATTATACCAAGTATATATACATGTAGATATGATACATCAAATAAAATCGTAATTGACAATATACACAGAAATTGAACGAAGTCTATGTTACACTGTCTTATGTAATCAGTAACGTAATCCATGATACATTAAAAAAAGACGATATTATATATAAACTGCATTAGAAGAAAATTAGTGACGGAAATATATGAATGTTTATTTAAGCGATCACTAACCGGAAGTGTTGACATTTGAACATTTTAAAGAAGTGAATCTTTAAGTAAGCAATAAAATATATTTAATCAAAAGCTACGAAATTTAGTAGATAAATTATGTAATATTCATTCATTATTTATTCAAAGTAATCTAAATTATTTTACAAATGGGATAAACAATTATATTCTGCATGCAGTCCCGCACTCCTTTCTTTATTATAGTCAAGATTTTCCATATATGGTATTCTAAAAAGAATATGTTTTTTCCATAGCAAGAATCTGTTCTTCCCGCTCGACATAATAGTGTAATTATCCTAGCATATATTTTGCTCATCTCAAGAGAATGTCTTCACCTACTACCGTTATAGCTTCCTGTTTTCTAAAGGCAATATTTGATCATAGCGTTTTTCAAATATTTACCTCTGCGTCTACAGGTTAATGTTTCTCGGTTTCAGAAAAGAACCGCAGTAATTTATTGCTTAAACTTATCATTTTTACTACTACTACTACTACTACTACTACTACTACTACTACTACTACTACTACTACTACTACTACTACTAATAATAATAATTATAATAATGATTTCATTTATTAGCCACAAGGGCCGACATGTAGGGGATAATACAAAGACAGGGACAGTGGGGGTTTACAATAAGGTCGAGTAAAAGTGTACAATGGCAAGAATAATTTAACAATGAAGATATAAAAATATAAAATAAACTATGCATAAATATAACAAAATAAATTCCCCGAAAGGGGGTGGATGACTCTGGGGTGACTCGGGTACCCCACCAATCCTGAACCACCCTGCGCTTCTAGGGCACCCAGGGAGAGCACCCCTGTCCTCAAGTTAGCTAGCCTATAGGCGTATGGTCAGAGTAGGCCCATTCACACGAGCCATTCTCGCCACATTCACCCACCTTTTAGCAAATGTACTGGGGGGAGGGGGCAGCACTTCTCTCTCCACCCTCACCTTCCTTTCCAGGGGAAACTTGAAGAAGTTGATGAGGGATTGGCCGAAGAGAAAAGTGTCTGTCTTCAGTCCTTTTAACCTGGTCCACCATATAACCTCTTTCGCAACTGCAACCAGACAGAGGAAAATTTCCTGCTCTTCCTGACCTAAGGAAGGCGCTGGGTCGATCTTCACTATGGACTCGGCCGATAGCCGAATTCGTTCCACACGCGACAGTAGCTGTTCGACGTAATTCCATAAGTCAGTAATGCATGGACATTGGACAAGTGCGTGCAGAACGGTTTCGTCGTTCTGTGCGCATCTTGGGCAGGTCCGTCTGGCAGCACTTCCGTGCCTGTAGAGTTTATCCCGAACGGGCAGAGCCCCCCGGTAGCACTGCCAAGCGAGGGATTTCTGGAAATTGTCCATCGTCCCCGGCTCAAAATTCCTCCAGTACAGACTGGTCAGTTCGACTTCGTCGAGGCCCAAAGCTTCTCCGAGTACGTCATCGCACTTGCCCACCACTAATCCTCTATAGAACTCAGTTCCACTGATCGCATTGCCCGCTTGGTAGAGGGTAGTGAGTGCCTGGCAACATTCCAGGTGCCAGTCACCCAGTCTCGGTCTCTTCTTGACCCAGGACTGCAGCTCAGTCAAAGAAATGAGCTGCGGAAAGGTCCGTCTGATAAACGGCGACCACACCTGTTCACCGTTGAGGCAGAATATCTGGAGATGTCGCAGCCTCAACGCATGTTTGCGCATCATTAGCCACGGCATGCCCAGCCCTCCGCGTAGAGGGTGCTGGCAGCAGATTGACCGCCTCACCAACGGAACTTGTCCCCTCCACAAGAATTTGAAGAGGAGCCGTTCCAACTTGACGAGGCGCGGACGGAGGAAAGGCACGACGGTCAGGCGGTAGTATATGACGGCCGCGATGTACGCATTCGCCACCTCCGCGCGACCTTTCAGTGATAGTTTCCTCCCAATCCATTTTTGGGTGAGACTGGTTACTCTGCTCCTTACCTCGTCCCAATTTGTTTCCACCTGGCAGTCTGGTCCGAACCAAACCCCGAACAACTTTATAATAATAATAATAATAAATATATATATATATATATATATAGTATGCTAGGGAAAGGATCAGGGGTGTATAACACTCCACTTATCCAGCAGGCAGTATGAGGTTAGCTCAATGTCTGAGGACAGAGCCGTAATATAATAAATAAATAACAAAGAACGCTTATAGCATATGCATATCTTTACTTGCTAACATTGTTTCATCCGCACTATAAGTGGGACTCATCAGAGCATAAAGGTTAATTACATACCATACAAGCAATAACAAATCCAAGACATTGAAGAATGAAAGGTAATAATAGACGATAGAGGATAAGAATAAAAATAAAAATAAAAGTAAAAATAAAAATAAAAATAAAAATAAGGGGTGCTATCAGTCACAGTTGGGCGGTGTGCTGTCAACATATAGTTACATACAAGCATACACATGGATAAGAGAACAGACAAGAGTAGACACATGGATAAGAGAACAGACAAGAGTAGATAAGATAATGGGATTAGGTAAGAGTAGGTAAAAAATAGGTAAAAAATAGGTAAAAAAAGGTAAAAAATAGGTAAAAAACAGACTTATAATATATATAAAAAGAAATACAAAGAAATACATAACAAACTTACATATAAAATATAAAATATAAAATATAGGGTAAGGAATGAGATAAAATAATATAAAATTAAAAATTAAAAATTATATACATAGAACATAATATAGTATAATCGTAAAATAAGATAAAATAAGGTAAACTAAAATCAAATAACATAGACTAAATTAAAATAATATAATATAAGATATAATTAAAATCAAATGTATAATTATATGTATAATTAAATGTAATTAAATGTAATTAAATAAATAAATAAATAAATAAATAAATAAATAAATAAAAATTAAATAAATAAATAAAATTAAAATTTAAATTTTAAAATTTTAAAATTAAAATCTAAATTTAAATATAAATAAATAAATAAATAAATAAATAAATAAATAAATGGAGTCAAGTAAGTAAATAAATAAAATTAGATAACATGAAATGAAATAAAATAAAATGAAATAAAGTAAATTGAGATAAGATATATATTTTTTTAGAATATATCTCTTGAATATATCAGGGGCCCACGAAGGCACTAAATGTCACAGTTATGTGTATCACTTGACCAATTTTTTAAAATATATTTCTTGAAAACATCAGGGGCCCACGAAGGCACTAAGTGTCACAGTCACCAGTATCACTTGACCATTGCAAGGCAATGGAGGCGTCCCAGGTTGGGCAGTCTCGAAAGTTCACTCGAAAGTCATGGGTGTGCATTCACACAGTTGAGCGGTGGGGTAATCACAAACCGGTTCACACACCAATTTTTTAAAATATATTTCTTGAAAACATCAGGGGCCCACGAAGGCACTAAGTGTCACAGTCACCAGTATCACTTGACCATTGCAAGGCAATGGAGGCGTCCCAGGTTGGGCAGTCTCGAAAGTTCACTCGAAAGTCATGGGTGTGCATTCACACAGTTGAGCGGTGGGGTAATCTCAAACCGGTTCACACACGGGCAGGAGTCAAATGGTCAGAGAGGTGCATCAAAGGAGGTAGAAGAATTCACATGCATTAGCAAGCGAGGTGAGGTTAAAGCAAGCAGACATAGTTGTAGCGCATACAAAATATATATAAAAAGACAGAAGATATATAAAAAAAAAAAAAAAAATAGCTTCAAGAGCCATTAAGTCACCGCATTGGGACATCAATCTTGTGATGTCCCAATGCGGTGACTTAATGGCTCTTGAAGCTATTTTTTTATTTTTTTTATATATCTTCTGTCTTTTTATATATATTTTGTATGCGCTACAACTATGTCTGCTTGCTTTAACCTCACCTCGCTTGCTAATGCATGTGAATTCTTCTACCTCCTTTGATGCACCTCTCTGACCATTTGACTCCTGCCCGTGTGTGAACCGGTTTGAGATTACCCCACCGCTCACCTGTGTGAATGCACACCCATGACTTTCGAGTGAACTTTCGAGACTGCCCAACCTGGGACGCCTCCATTGCCTTGCAATGGTCAAGTGATACTGGTGACTGTGACACTTAGTGCCTTCGTGGGCCCCTGATGTTTTCAAGAAATATATTTTAAAAAATTGGTGTGTGAACCGGTTTGTGATTACCCCACCGCTCAACTGTGTGAATGCACACCCATGACTTTCGAGTGAACTTTCGAGACTGCCCAACCTGGGACGCCTCCATTGCCTTGCAATGGTCAAGTGATACTGGTGACTGTGACACTTAGTGCCTTCGTGGGCCCCTGATGTTTTCAAGAAATATATTTTAAAAAATTGGTCAAGTGATACACATAACTGTGACATTTAGTGCCTTCGTGGGCCCCTGATATATTCAAGAGATATATTCTAAAAAAATATATATCTTATCTCAATTTACTTTATTTCATTTTATTTTATTTCATTTCATGTTATCTAATTTTATTTATTTACTTACTTGACTCCATTTATTTATTTATTTATTTATTTATTTATTTATTTATTTATTTATTTATTTATTTATATTTAAATTTAGATTTTAATTTTAAAATTTTAAAATTTAAATTTTAATTTTATTTATTTATTTAATTTTTATTTATTTATTTATTTATTTATTTATTTAATTACATTTAATTACATTTAATTATACATATAATTATACATTTGATTTTAATTATATCTTATATTATATTATTTTAATTTAGTCTATGTTATTTGATTTTAGTTTACCTTATTTTATCTTATTTTACGATTATACTATATTATGTTCTATGTATATAATTTTTAATTTTTAATTTTATATTATTTTATCTCATTCCTTACCCTATATTTTATATTTTATATTTTATATGTAAGTTTGTTATGTATTTCTTTGTATTTCTTTTTATATATATTATAAGTCTGTTTTTTACCTATTTTTTACCTTTTTTTACCTATTTTTTACCTATTTTTTACCTACTCTTACCTAATCCCATTATCTTATCTACTCTTGTCTGTTCTCTTATCCATGTGTCTACTCTTGTCTGTTCTCTTATCCATGTGTATGCTTGTATGTAACTATATGTTGACAGCACACCGCCCAACTGTGACTGATAGCACCCCTTATTTTTATTTTTATTTTTATTTTTACTTTTATTTTTATTTTTATTCTTATCCTCTATCGTCTATTATTACCTTTCATTCTTCAATGTCTTGGATTTGTTATTGCTTGTATGGTATGTAATTAACCTTTATGCTCTGATGAGTCCCACTTATAGTGCGGATGAAACAATGTTAGCAAGTAAAGATATGCATATGCTATAAGCGTTCTTTGTTATTTATTTATTATATATATATATATATATATATATATATATATATATATATATATATATATATATATATGTATATGTAAGTATGTATGTATGTCAAGGCAGAATTCTAGGAGAAGGAAAACTCTGATATAACACCTGCAACCCTGATGGTATCCAATGATGTTGACTTGTTCTTCTTTTTGGTAAATATCATCTTGGTTAAGAGAGTGGGACTGGCTTTGTGCAGTGCCTTTGCTCACTATAAAAGCTTCACGACACAGGCATTGCTTTATATCTGGAGATCTCTCTGCACTTGTCGTCTCATGTTACCATGGGCCTAGCACTATGTGTCAATAATTGTCACAAGTGTAGTGTTTGTAGCAGAGTTTTCAAGTCGCTGGCTGGACTAAAAAGCCACACACGTTCAGCGCATCGGTAGTGGTTCTCCTAAATGGATATAAAGTAGTGGCCATACTCGAAAACGAGTTGGCAGCCACCATATATATATATGTAGGAACAAGTATGACCCCGACGGCAGAGCTCAAGCCGTTTCGACGGCTAATTCTGGACTGAATTAGCCGTCGAAACGGCTTGAGCTCTGCCGTCGGGGTCATACTTGTGCCTATTACCCACTCTACTACCCTAAGTATTGAGTACTTTGGTGCGTTATGGTCCATGTGGTTCCTTACCACATTTCCTTGGTTATATATATATATATATATATATATATATATATATATATATATATATATATATGTAAAAGTTCTATTTAAATTGTTGGGATACAACAACCAAATATTTTTATAACTGATATAAAGCACTCAAAATATTTGGAGTAATAATACGATATTAATATATAGAAACTATATATGTGGTGTAGTGTGGTGTGGTGTAGTGTGGTGCGGTGTAGTGTGGTGTGGTGTGGTGTAGTGTGGTGTAGTGTGGTGTAGTGTAGTGTGGTGTGGATTAGTGTGGTGTAGTGTAGTGTAGTGTAGTGAGGTGTAGTGTGGTGTAGTGTAGTGTGGTGTGGAGTAGTGTGGTGTGGATTAGTGTGGTGTAGTGTAGTGAGGTGTAGTGTGGTGTAGTGTAGTGTGGTGTGGAGTAGTGTGGTGTGGTGTAGTGTAGTGTAGTGAGGTGTAGTGTGGTGTGGTGTAGTGTTGTGTGGTGTAGTGTAGTGTAGTGTGGTGTAGTGCAATGTAGTGTGGCGTGGTGTAGTGTAGTGTGGTGTAGTGTGATGTGGTGTGGCGTAGTGTAGTGTGGTGTGGTGTAGTATAGTGTAGTGTGGTGTGGTGTAGTGTAGTGTGGTGTAGTATTGTGTAGTGTGGTGTGGTATAGTGTAGTGTGGTGTAGTGGAGTGTGGTGTAGTGTAGTGTGGTGTGGTGTAGTGTGGTGTTGTGTAGTGTGGTGTGGTGTAGTGTTGTGTGGTGTAGTTTGGTGTGGTGTAGTGTTGTGTGGTGTAGTGTGGTGTTGTGTAGTGCGGTGTGGTGTAGTGTGGTGTGGTGTAGTCTGGCATGGTGTGGTGTAGTATAGTGTAGTGTGGTGTAGTGTAGTGTTGTGTGGTGTGGTGTAGTGTGGTGTGGTGTAGTGTGGTGTAGTGTAGTGTGGTGTAGTGTAGTGTGGTGTAGTCTGGTGTGGCGTGGTGGGTTTAGTGTAGTGTGGTGTAGTGTAGTGTGGTGTGATGTGGTGTGGTGTAGTGTAGTGCGGTGTAGTGTAGTGTGGTGTGGTTTAGTGTGGTGTGATGTTGTGTAGTGTGGTGTGGTGTGGTGTAGTGTGGTGTAGTGTGGTATGGTGTAGTGTGGTGTAGTGTGGTGTAGTGTGGTGTGGTGTGGTGTAGTGTGGTGTGGTGTAGTGTAGTGTGGTGTGGTGTGGTGTGGTGTGGTGTGTGGTGTGGTGTGGAGTAGTGTGGTGTAGTGTAGTGTAGTGTAGTGAGGTGTAGTGTGGTGTAGTGTAGTGTGATGTGGTGTGGTGTGGTGTAGGGTGGTGTAGTGTGGTGTAGTGTGGTGTGATGTGGTGTAGTGTGGTGTAGTGTGGTGTGGTGTAGTGTAGTGTAGTGTAGTGTGGTGTGGTGTAGTGTAGTGCAGTGTAGTATAGTGTAGTTTGGTGTGGTGTTGTGTGGTGTACAGTAGTGTGGTGTAGTGTGGTGTGGTGTAGAGTGGTGTATTGTGGTGAACTGTGGTGTGGTGTAGTGTGGTTTAGTGTGGTGTGGTGTGGTGTATAGTGGTGTAGTGTAGTGGGGTGTAGTGTGGTGTAGTGCAGTGTAGTGTGGTGTAGTGTGGTGTAGTGTGGTGTAGTGTGGTGTAGTGTAGTGTGGTGTAGTCTGGTGTGGCATGTTGTGGAGTGGTGTAGTGTTGTGGGGTGTGATGTGGTATAGTGCAGCGTAGCGCGGTGTAGTGTGGTGTAGTATAGGGTGGTGTAGTGTAGTGTGGTCTAGGGTGGTGTAGTGTGGTGTAGTGTAGTGTGGTGTAGTCTGGTGTGGCGTGGTGTGGTGTGGTGTAGTGTAGTGTAGTGGGGTGTGATGTGGTATAGTGCAGCGTAGTGAGGTGTAGTGTTGTGTAGTATAGTGTGGTGTGGTGTAGTGTAGTGTGGTGTAGGGTGGTGTAGTGTGGTGTAGTGTAGTGTGGTGTAGTCTGGTGTGGTGTGGTTTAGTGTGGTGTGGTGTAGTGTGGTGTAGTGTAATGGTGTGTAGTCTCGTGTGGCGTGGTGTGGTGTAGTGTAGTGGAGTGTATTGTGGTGTAGTGTGGTTTGGTGTGATGTAGTGTGGTGTGGTGTAGTGTGGTGTAGTGTAGTGTGGTCTAGTGTGGTGTAGTGTAGTATGGTGTAGTGTAGTGTGATGTAGTCTTTTGTGGTGTGGCGTGGTGTGGTGTAATGTAGTGTAGTGTGGTGTAGTGTAGTGTAGTGTAGTGTAGTGTAGTGTAGTGTGGTATGATGTAGTGTGGTGTAGTGTGGTATAGTGTGGTGTAGTGTGGTGTGGTGTATTGTACTATAGAGTAGTCATGACATAGTGAATGGAAAATATCTATGTGCTCCTGCTCTCTGTGTGTGTATTTGTATGTTCTTGTGATGTGTGTGTATGTATATGTGCTCCTGCTCTGTGTGTGTGTATTTGTAAGTTCTTGTGATGTGTGTGTATGTATATGTGCTCCTTGTGTGTGTGTATGTGGTGTGTGTGTGGCTGCAAGACACTAATATATTTATTCTTCATTAATATCTGTTAGCCATGCTTTCTAGCATAGTTACGTCCCTTTACAGTCTGAGTTCAAATCCCGCCGAGGTTAACTTTGTCTTTCATCCTTACGGGGTCGATAAAATAAAGTACCAGTAATGTAATTGATAATTGCTGGCCTTGTGCCTAAAGTAGAAACAATTAATATGTCTTAATATTCTTCATTAATATGTCAGGGTGGTGGATTGGCAGTATCGGTAGAGGGTCGGGCGCCATGCTTTGAAGCAACGAGTTACGGGCCTTAATGATCTGAGTTCAAATCCCACCGAGATTTACTTTGCCTTTCATCCTTACGGGGTCGATAAAATAATGTACCAGTAATACATTGGGATAATTGCTGGCCTAGTGCCAAAATTAGAAACAATTAATATGTCTTATATTGAAGTCAAAAGTTCTGTTTGGTATAACTTTGAATCTTTGCAAGTGGCCGATCTTAATTGAGTTTTTTAAAAGAAAATTCTAGAATGAGGCGGCTTGGTGCAGGGGGCGGGGGAGCAATATATCGAATTTCTAGAAACATCAATATTAAAATAAATATATATAAAATAAACATATAAATAAACAAGGAATGTAAACTTAAATAAAATAAAAATGAACGAATTGTTGAAGGAGAGTTATAAAGACGGAGTTACTGAAAATTAAGTTTAAAACCACCTGTTTCTCTGCTTAACTTAATAGAAATAACTTGAAACTGAGAAATAAACAGTGATTGAAGTAAAAATCTGCGTAATTAATGTACACACACACATACACACACACACACAAATATATATATATATATATATATATATATATATATATATATATATAATTGTTTCTACTTTTGGCACAAAGCCAGCAATTACCCCAATGCATTACTGGTACTTTAATTTATCGACCCCGTAAGGATGAAAGGCAAAATTTATCCTCGGCGGGATTTGAACTCAGATCATAATTGGAGGTAACTCTATGCTTCAAAGCATGGCGTCCAACCCTCTACTGATACTACCAATCAACTTCAATATATATATAATTGTTTCTACTTTGGGCACAAGGCCAGCAATTACTCAGTACATTACTGGTACTTTATTTTATCGACCCCGCAAGGATGAAAGGCAAAGTTAACCTCGGCGGGATTTGAACTCAGATCATAAAGGGCCGTAACTCTTTGCCGCAAAGCATGGCGTCCGACCCTCTACCGATACTACCAATCCACTTCAATATATATATAATTGTTTCTACTTTAGGCACAAGGCCAGCAATTACCCAGTGCATTACTGGTACTTTATTTTATCGACCCCGTAAGGATGAAAGGGAAAGTTAAGCTCGGCGGGATTTGAACTCAGATCGTAAATGGACGTAACTATGCTGGAAAGCATGGCATATAATGATAGGGTATAAATATCGTAGGAGTGGAGGAAGCAGAGAGACAGAGAAGTGCGATACAGATTACTAAATACCAATAGCCGATGCGTGGTGTGCTCAATGCTTGCGTTAGCAGAATTAAATATTAGAGAAGATTTAATATTTAGTGTATAGTTTAAGCAGAGCGGGAATGAATGAATGAAGGAGTTGCAATCCGTTAAAATAATTTATTTATATAGCTCTTACACATGTTTCGCCCACACGGACTCGTCAGAGAAATAATTGATTATATAATGTCATCAATAAGTATAAATACCGTTGAGAATCATTTTCTCAGTTTCACGTCTCCTTGCATTATAGCTGAAAAAAAAATAAACACATGTGTAAGAGCTATATAAAGAACTTTTTTAACGGCCTGTAATTCCTTCATTCATTCATTTGCTTATCTCTCTCTCTCTCTCTCTCTCTCTCTCTCTCTCTCTCTCTATATATATATATATATATATATATATATATGTGCAAAATTAAGCAGAAATAACAAAGCAAACTACAGAGTAAAATGAAGGAATATATTAGTTTAATACTTGATATAGTAGAAAAATACAATACATTACACTACTATGTATATATACAATGAGATCGAAATAACTGGATATCGATCTAAACTTATACACACACACACACACACACACACACACACACGCACACACACACACACACATATATATATAAATACACGTCTTGTCTTATTTTTGTTAATTATCCTAAGATCACACACACACACACACACACACACACACACACACACACACACACACACACACACATATATCAGAAGCCGGAGTCAATATATGACAAGATCTGAATTCTAAGTTACAGATGTGATCCATTTGATGGGTTTGACGCAGCTTCTATTTACAGTTTCACTGGCACCCGTTGGGCCAAATCATGTAATGATACTTGTCAAAGATGTCCCGCAGTAGGGTCGGACAGAATGTGGGTTTCATGCTTTTGAAAGGCACCTCGTATGCGCTCACCCATGTCTCAACCCACCTCACAATATATACAGATGTTCTGACAATACTTTAAGGTTTAGTGCAGGCATGGGTAACACCTTTTGAGTAGTCGGTCTCATAGGATGTGGGTCATCATAAGGTGGACCACATGGGATGGGGACATCGTAAGGTGAGCCACATAGGATGTGGGTCATCATAAGGTGGACCACATAGGATGTGGGTCATCATAGGGTGGGCCACATAGGATGTGGGTCATCATAGGGTGGGCCACATAGGATGTGGGTCATCATTAGGTGGGCCACATAGGATGTGGATCATCATAAGGTGGACCACATAGGATGTGGGTCATCATAGGGTGGGCCACATAGGATGTGGGTCATCATAGGGTAGGCCACATAGGATGTGGGTCATCATTAGGTGGGCCACATAGGATGTGGGTCATCATAAGGTGAGCCACATAGGATGTGGACCATCATTAGGTGGGCCACATAGGATGTGGACCATCATAAGGTGGGCCACATACGATGTGGACCATCATAAGGTGGACCACATAGGTGGGCAGTACGACTAAAACAATTCAAGGCAATTTGGAAATTAGGCGTGCCATTCAGAAAGCCAAACAGGCCACATGCGACTCGCGGGCCGCAGTTTGCCCATGACTGGTTTAGTGGTTAGGATATTTGTAAATTCAAATCTCGGAACAGTGTTGTGTTCTTGAACAAGAAACTTCATTTCACGTTGCTCCAGTCTACTCCTGTGGAGAACATTAGCTGTAAGCATGTACCTCTAAATCTTCCACATAATTCCGTTAACATTGCACGTGTCTGTGGAATGCTCGGACACGTCGTTAATTTCATCAACAGGCTGTTCCATTGATCTGAAACTGAAACACTCATTGTCCAACACATATCAATAGTGATTCCTGTTCGAACAAGTTCACTACGTTCGATTATGTTGATTTGAAATTCAGAGTCAATTAATCTTTTATATATCCATCAGGCTGATTAATATATACACTTCAATAACCCCGTACGTCATATTAGCTCCATCGATCTCAGTCTTCGGTTGATTTGTCTGTAAGACAAGATCATCACGTACCAATAAACCCAGCGTCATATCCCCTCACTACAATAATCACCACCACCACCACCGCCACAACACCATCACCACCACAAGGGCTTCCTGATGATTTCTCCCGAATGAAACAGTTCTAGTCCTGTAGAAGCCTTTTCTATATTAAATATTTATACTCTGCTTCGTATTGAGTACCTTACTTACTGTGGTTACCCCCGATTGAACCCGGGATAAACTTATATCTCTATATATAAAACTGTAGTTGTCTGTGTGTGTGTGTGTGTGTGTGTGTGTCCTCATTTTTGCAAAGTCTATACAAATCCACATTTCTACTCCGATTGACTTCAAACTTGCATAACGAGGTCATTAAGCATGGCTTGGACGCTGCAGGCTTCCCTTCCCAGCTCGAGCCGGTGGGGATGGATCGAGAGGACGGCAAAAGGCCAGATGGCATGACCATCTTCCCGTTCCGCGGTGGCAAGCCCTCGTCTGGGATGCCACTTGCACCGACACTTTCTGCAGCCGCAACCTGGTGCAGTCTGCGACTGGCCCAGGTTCTGCTGCACGTCGGGCTGAGGTGGCCAAACTCCTCAAATACCGGTCGCTCTCCGACAGGTTTGCGGTCGTACCCCTGGCAGTGGAGACTTCTGGTGTCCTCGGCCCCAGGGCTACCTCCTTACTCACCACCATAGGTGCTGAGCTGGCCAGCCGCAGCTCTGAGCCCCGCGAGTTGGAGTGGCTATTCCAGCGCGTCTCCCTTGCCGTCCTCCGGGTAAACGCATTCTCCATTCTGTCCGCCGGGGCTGTGGGTGGGCCCCATCGCGTACCGTTGTAGTTGTTGTATACAGATATTGGCTCATCAATCCCATTGTCCTAATAATAGATAATTGAATTAGACTTGATAACTGGACATTTATATATTCCTTGTGGTCTAAAGATATTAACTGCAGCTTTTAATTTTCAATTTTCTGTTGTTAAAGGGGTGTTAGGCGCCGGTTATCGATCTTCGTCGTGCCCTTATAATATCTGTCTGTATGCCTAGCTGTCTGCATAACGACATTATGACCAACACGTCATTGCTGACGTATTATCTTCGCCACATTCACACACACACACACACACACACACACACACACACACACACACACACACACACACACACACACACACATATATACATTTATATACTTATACATATATATATATATATATATATATATATATATACATATATATACACATATATACATATACACACACATATATACACATATACATACATATACATGCATACATATACAAACACATATACACATATATATATATATATATATATATACACACATATACTTATATATAAATATACACATAAAAATATATCTATCTATCTATCTAGGGCTGGCAAAATTCCCGAGATTCATGGACGAGTTCTCCCCAGCCTGGGTTTTGGCCGTGTAAAAAAGGTTATAACAAGAAGATAGAAATATCAAAAAATTCAAAAATTCAGTAATAGAGGGTAAACTTCCGTGGGTCAAACGTGGCGAAAACCACGCAAAAGACTACGGCCACCCTGACCACCAGGGCTAGCACCCTCTCTCAGTTTTACACTCCTCAGTCTACAGGCGCATAATCCGAGCGGGCCCGGTCAAGTGCCGGAAATGTCCAGATGCTCGGCACCGCTCTCAAGGAATATGAAGCAGTGACAGGAGCAAAGTTAAACTAGGAAAAGTCGGTGGGCTTGCAGCTCGGCACCTGGAGAGGCAAGTCCATGCCGCTCGACAGCGTCGTGGGGCACTGGACCGAAGGACCGATTAAATTGCTCGGGGTCTGGTTCGGTCCGTTTATCCAGATGGAGAAACACTGGAGCGAGGTGATGAACAGGGTGACCTCTCTCACCCAGAAATGGGCCGAGAGGAAGCTGTCCCTGAAAGGTCGGGCAGAGGTAGCGAATGCGTTCATCGCATCCGTCATCTGCTACCGCCTAACCGTTGTGCCTTGCCTCGGCCCAACTCTGACAAAAATGGAGCGCCTTCTCTGCCGCTTTTTATGGAAGGGACGTGCTCCCATGGTCAGACGCTCCATCTGCTGTCAACACCCGTTGTGTGGCGGGCTGGGCATGCCGTGGCTGATGATGCGCAAACACGCGCTGAGGCTGCGATATCTCTGGTGCTTCCTTGACGGTGCAAAAAGGAGGACACACACACAGACAATTTCACTTTTATATGTATGTATAGATATACATACATATACAAACACATATATATAAATATACACATAAAAATCTATCTATCTATCTATCTATCTTGGGCGGGTAAATTCCCGAGATCCATGGACGAGTTCTCTCCAGCGGTCTCTGTCCCTCATTATCGCTGCCATGTCCTGTGTCTCCAACAGACTAGTGTCAGTCCTTAGGGCATCAACATATGTTAACTTCGGTCTTCCTCTTGCAGTGTGTCCATGTAGGGGCTCCCACAGGAGCACTGAGTGCAGTGTCAACTCTGGATGTCGGTGAGCAGGTCCAGTTCGTGAGTTTTTAACAGGCACTCACAAATAAATGTTTCTCATTGGAGGTGCTATTACCAATGTTCTTACCCGTGCAACGCCGGGATACACTGCTAGTATATATATATATATATATATATGTGTGTGTGTGTGTGTGTGTGTGTGTGTGTGTGTGTGTGTGTGTGTGTGTGTGTGTGTGTGTGTGTGTGTCTGTGTGTGCGTGCGTGTGTATGTGTATGTATCTATAATTATAGATATATAAATCATACATGTTAAATAGACACACATGTACACATACATTTATGAAGATCTGTATAAGTGGAGGTGAAAACGCCCAATGATGATGATGGTGTGTATGTGTGTATGTGTGTGTGCGTGTGTGCGTGTGTATGTGTTTGTGTGCGTGCGTGCGTGTGTATGTGTGTATGAGTGTGTGCGTGTGTATGTGTGTATGTATGTGCATGTGTATGTGTGTGCGTGTGTATGTGTGTGTATGTGTGTATGTGTGTGCGCGTGTGTATGTGTGTGCGCGTGTGTATGTGTGTGTATGTGTGTATGTGTATGTGTGTGTGCGTGTGTATGTATGTGTGTGTATGTATATTTATCTATATATAAACACTGCATTCACACAATGTGTAGACCTGACAAATATGAAATGCAGTACATCATATTAAATACCAATTTTAGCAAACAAGTTTTAAACAAAAATATGTCACACCTACACATATATAGAGAGAGGGATAGAGAGAGAGATAGAGGCGGAGAGGGAGAGAGAGTGGGAGAGAGAGGGACGAGAGAGAGGGAGAGGGAGAGAGGGGGAGACTGAGAGAGAGAGAGTAAGGCGAGAGAGGGGGAGAGAGAAAGAGAGAGGGAGAGGGAGAGAGAGAGAGGGGGAGAGAGGAAGAGACTGAGAGAGAGGGAGAGAGATAGAGGGAGAGATAGAGCGGAGAGTGAGAGGGAGAGGGAGAGAGGGAGAGAGAGGGGGAAAGAGAGAGAGAAGTGTGTGTGAGTATGTATGTGTATATACACGTGTGTTTTTGTGTATATATGGGTGTCTATGTATATATCTGTATGTACGTATGTGTATATATGTGTGTGTGTGTATGTATGTGTGCGTATGTGTATATGCGCGTGCATATATGCGTGTATATGTATGTGTGTGTATGTGTATGTATGTGTGTGTATGTATGCGTGTATATATATAAATGCGTGTGTAAACATGTGTGTATATGTATGTGTGTATATGTATGTGTGAGTATATGTATGTGTATATATGTATGTGTATATGTATCTGTATATATGTATGTGTATATATGTATGTGTGTAAGTGTGTGTGTATATGTATATATATATATGTATGTGTATATGTATGTGTATATATATATATGTGTATATGTATGTGTATATATGTATGTGTATATATGTATGTGTGTATATGTATGTGCGTATATGTATGTGTGTATATGTATGTGTATATGTATGTGTGTATATGTATGTGTATATATGTATGTGTGTATATGTATGTGTGTATATGTATGTGTATATGTATGTGTGTATATGTATGTGTATATATGTATGTGTGTATATGTACGTGTGTATATGTATGTGTGTATATGTATGTCTACCCTTCACCACATCTGAAGGTCACTGTAGGCCGTGTGTCAAATATGACCTCTGCAGCAATCTTACATAAATGATGCCAAAGTTAATAAAACTTGAGTGGATCTGGAAAGCAGCTGTGTTCTGTAGATTTAAACTTGGTTAGTTAACTAGGTATCTAACTAGCTGTCTAACACGTCTAACTAGCTGTCTAACACGGCTAACTAGCTGTCTAACACGGCTAACTAGCTGTTTAACTAGGCTAACTAGGTATCTAACTTGGCTAACTAGCTGTCTAACACGTCTAACTAGGTGTCTAACACGGCTAACTAGGTGTCTAACATGACTAACTAGTTGTCTAACTAGGCTAACTAGCTGTCTAACTAGGCTAACTAGGTGTCTAACTAGGCTAACTAGGTGTCTAACACGGCTAACTAGCTGTCTAACTAGGCTAACTAGTTGTCTAACTAGGCTAACTAGGTGTCTAACACGGCTAACTAGCTGTCTAACTAGGCTAACTAACTGTCTAACTAGGCTACCTAGCTGTGGAACTAGGCTAACAAGCTGTCTAACACGGCTAACTAGCTGTCTAACACGGCTAACTAGCTGTTTAACTAGGCTAACTAGGTATCTAACTTGGCTAACTAGCTGTCTAACACGTCTAACTCGGTGTCTAACTAGGCTAGCTAGGTGTCTAACACAGCTAACTAGCTGTCTAACACGGCTAACTAGCTGTCTAACTAGGCTAACTAGCTGTGTAACACGGCTAACTAGCTCTGTAACACGGCTAACTAGCTGTCTAACTAGGCTAACTAGCTGTCTAACTAGGCTAACTAGCTGTCTAACTAGGCTAACTAGCTGTCTAACTAGGCTAACTAACTGTCTAACTAGGCTAACTAACTGTCTAACTTATGTCGTATTTATTAGATTTAAACTTCTTACGTATTCAACCCTCAAACAGCTGTCAGTCATTTCTCTCTCTCTCTCTCTCTCTCCCTCTCTCTCTCTCTCTCTCTCTCTCTCTCCCTCTCTGTCACACATACACTCACACACACTATACCCGTGAGACAGACACCCACACACACGTACGCATATATGCATATAATGGCTGCAACTCGATTTCGAGTAATAACATCGCTTGATATTTAAGCATGAACATCATGGACGTGGCTTTTTAGTCCTGCTGCCTATGGCCAGCAATTGCATGCAACGCAAAAAATGTCACGTAAGAAGCTTTTACACATGTTACGCCCAAGTTGGACTACTCAGAGGCTCACAAGAAAATAAAGGGTTTAATTAGGAACCCTGAATGGGCATGAGTACGATTTTAACATCGAAATTCATATCTCGGTGTTATAAAGTTATATATATATATATATATATTAATAAAAGGAATTCCAACTTTGTCTGATTTATTCGTTTTATTTACAATCCTTTAAAATTTATAATGGTATTAGAATGAAATAGTATGGTAGAATATTAAATGTTAAGTGTTAATTGAACAAGTACTTTCATGCTTTCGCAATCTTCAGGTTCATAATGTGTGGTGACAGTCAAGTTTGGAATTTTCAACTGTGTGTGTATATATATATATATATATATATATATATATATATATATATATATATATATATATATATACAGACACACACATATACACACACTTATGGAAATCTCTCTCTATATATAGATATAAATATATATATACATATATATATATATATATATATATATATATTTATTAAAATAACAGATTAAAGATTAAGCAAAGAATCGCTGCTTTCACCCTTAGCGGGGTCTTCTGAAACTTATCGAGCCCTCTTTGGATTTTAGTCTTCAAATTTATTATTATTACTATATATATATATATATATATATATATATATATATATATATATATATATATATATATATATATATATATATATATTTATTTATTTATTAAAATAACAGATTAAAGTTTAAGCAATTTTAATCTTCAAATTTATTATTATTACTATATATATATATATATATATATATATATAAAATATATAATGTAAAACGAAAAATCAGTGATGCATCTGAACTCAATTTATTGTGTGTTACAATTGTTTCGCCGACGGACAGCTCGAGCCACGATCATTGTATGGATCTGTCTGATTCTGGACCTGCAGGTTCGTCGGACACTTGCAATAATTTCGGATCAAATTTTCACACTGGTGTGTTACCGTTAAAAAACATCTTCCTCGCTTGGCCTGCTGTTGGCTGTTGTTTTTCCATGTCATCATAAATTCTGGCAAATAGTTGCTGTCACGCTGGCATCATAGCTACCATCAGACACACACACACACACACACATATATATATATATATATATAAATGTGAAGACTAAAATCCAAAGAAAGCTCGATAAGGACAATATATATATATCAAATATATAAGAACCGCAGAGCAAATATTTATTAATATAAGAGATTAAAGTTTAAGCAAAGAATCGGTGCTTTCACCCTTAACGGGATCTTCTGAAACTTCAGATCTTCAGAAGATCCCGTTAAGGGTGAAAGCAGCGATTCTTTGCTCAAACTTTAATCTCTTATTTTAATATATATATACTCTCTCTCTCTCTCTCTCTCTCTCTCTCTCTCTCTCTCTCTCTCTCTCTCTCTCTCTTTCTCTCTCTCTCTCTCTCTCTCTCTCTCTCTCTCTCTATATATATATATATATATATATAGTAATAATAATAAATTTGAAGATTAAAATTGCTTAAACTTTAATCTGTTATTTTAATAAATAAATAAATAAATATATATATATATATATATATATATATATATATATATATATATATATATATATATATATATATATATGCACACACAATCGTCCCTCCCCCTGTTTACTGCAATGTAACACGTATCATGATACACCTAATTTGTTAACGTTTTATAAAAAAATCATACATTACAACTTTTTTTCGAGAGTGACTTCTCTCATCTTTTTCAGAAATCCTAAACCTCTTCTTTGTATATATATATATATATATATATATATATATATATATATATATATATAGTAATAATAATAATAATAATAATTATATATATATATATATATATATATATATATATATATAATATAAGATCAAAAGATGGTTAAAGGAGTTCCATGTATTTTATTATGCGCATTTCAAAAACAAACATCATCATGCAATAATATTTGTGTTTTCATCAGATAAAACAGGAGAACATGATATGAAGGCTAAAAACACTTGTGGATAGTGCAGTTTTAAATCAACATATGATATGTGGTTTTAGATTGATGTGTGATATTGGGAAAAATATTTTATTTAGAGAGGGGGGGGGTGGAAAGGATGAAAAAGGGGAGGAGATGAGAGGTAGAGATGGGTGATAGAGAGAAAGAGATAGTTTTTATAACTGAGAGGAGATATATTGTTTTACATAGAGAGGTTGAAAACCGTTGGAAGATAATGTATAAATTAAAAGAATTTGAAAATTAACGAAGGGAGGATATGTGCGAGGAAAAAATATTTTATTTAGGGAGGGGGGGGTGGAAAGGATGAAAAAAGGGGGAGGAGATGAGAGTGAAGGTGGAGAGGGAGAGATGGGTGATAGAGAGAAAGAGATAGTTTTTATAACTGATAAAAGATATATTGTTTTACATAGAGAGGTTGAGAACCGTTGGAAGATAATGTATAAATTAAAGGAATTTGAAAATTAACGAAGGGAATTTATGTATGAAGATAGAGAGAAAAAATAATAATTGTGGATGAATATTCTAACGTCAAAAAAAGTGTATGTTGATAAGTATTGTGGCAATTTCAAAATTAACGAAGAGAAAAATTATTAAGGTTTGTGTGTAGAAGGATTTGAGAAAAATAATGTGAAGTTAAAGTTTGTATATTGAAGGAATTGATAATATATGCGAATAAAGAGTTAATATGTATTAAGAATGAGTTCGTTGATGGGGAGAAAAAATAATAAATTAAGGATGAAATTGAGATTAAAAAGTTTTATGATAGAGAGAAAAAATAATAATGATTGCGGATGAATATTCTAACGTCAAAAAAACAAATGTATATGTTATGAAGGATTTTACAAGGTGAAGATAGAAAGAGGGTAATGAGTAAACAAGTATTATAGAGTGTATAATGCCCTTTAAAGTAAGGTAGGAAGATGGGTATATTTTAAAGAGGTGTATGTATATGTGCCTTTGAGAAAAGATTCTAAATTGATAAAGAATTGAATATTAACTGTATACTTTGTGAAAAGTCCTATGGAATTTATGCAGGCAGATAGAAAACAAATCTGTACGTCTATTTATTATAGAATCTAGGTTAGAGATAATGGTAAATTTTTCATTTAGGCAGAGATTACAGATTTTAGATAGAGAGCTGTTCAAGTATGAGGATGCAGAAGAGACCTTCTTCCAAAAGATGGTATATTTAATGTTTTTGTCTTTCAAGGACCATATGAGTTCTGAGAGAGTCGTGTTGGTTCTTTTAAGTTTGTATTTGAAAGATGAATGATGATTATAGAGACGAGCTTTAAAAGAGGTGGTAGTGGAGCCAAAATAGGTGAAGGAATTGGTGCTAGTTATAATTTTACATTCATAAATTAAGTTTTTATCGAGACAATGATTGTTGAGAGGACATTTATTTTTAATGCGGCAGTTGCAATTAGAGAGATTATTAATGAGTGACCTAGTGTTATCTATAGAAGGAATTGGATTGGAGAAGTTGTTTGCGATAGGAATAATAGGAATAATAGATTCTTGATTTAGAGTTGGATTATGAACATTTAGCGAAGTTGTGTTTGACGTTGTATTTGGGTTTACAGAAGTTAGCCTAGGGTTTACAATGACGTCGGGAGTACTATTACTGTTATTATGAAATTCAATGTTGGAAGGAAGAGATTTAGTATTTAGTATTTTATTGTTGTGTTTAGAGATGATGTTGGAAATATTGGAGGATGTAGAATAAGAAAATTTGATGGTGTGTTTGTTAAATATTTTACTATAGATATGTGAGGGAGGGAAGCATTTATTTAAGGCACTAAAAAATAATTTAGGAATATTGTTATTAATAGAGATGGAGAAAGGAGCATTATACCAGATTATGTTTTTGTATCTAGGTCTTTTATTAAAATTATTGGAATGATCATGATTAATTATTCTACTGTAAGTTTTTCTAGAATTTGTTTCTTTACTATATTTGATTTTATCTGGATAGCCGGCTTTAGAAAGTGCGTTATTATAGTAATTGGCGTTAGCATCAAAGATGTTTTTATTAGAAGATATGTTAGATATTCTTTTTCCAATATTACTAACTATAGCATTCTTGATATTGGTAGGATGGTTAGATTTAAAGTTAACATAATTTAGGTTCTCATTGTTTTTATGGTAAGGGTAATATAGGCCAGTGTCAAGATTAAGAGATACATCCAAGAAATTAGCTAGTTTGATACTATTATCAAATTCAATTTTTAGGTTATGTTGGTTAAAGAGATTACGTATATTGTTCTTAATAATATTAAGGTTAACTATATTGCAATTTAGGATAGTAAAGAGTCCATCGTCACGATAAATTCCACCGCGAAGTTGAGGAATTTTCCGACTCAAAGAGTTCAAAATGAAGATACCAATTAAACCAGTCAATTGGGATGAATCGGATGCTCCCATTGTGATACAACTTCGCTAAATGTTCATAATCCAACTCTAAATCAAGAATCTATTATTCCTATTATTCCTATCGCAAACAACTTCTCCAATCCAATTCCTTCTATAGATAACACTAGGTCACTCATTAATAATCTCTCTAATTGCAACTGCCGCATTAAAAATAAATGTCCTCTCAACAATCATTGTCTCGATAAAAACTTAATTTATGAATGTAAAATTATAACTAGCACCAATTCCTTCACCTATTTTGGCTCCACTACCACCTCTTTTAAAGCTCGTCTCTATAATCATCATTCATCTTTCAAATACAAACTTAAAAGAACCAACACGACTCTCTCAGAACTCATATGGTCCTTGAAAGACAAAAACATTAAATATACCATCTTTTGGAAGAAGGTCTCTTCTGCATCCTCATACTTGAACAGCTCTCTATCTAAAATCTGTAATCTCTGCCTAAATGAAAAATTTACCATTATCTCTAACCTAGATTCTATAATAAATAGACGTACAGATTTGTTTTCTATCTGCCTGCATAAATTCCATAGGACTTTTCACAAAGTATACAGTTAATATTCAATTCTTTATCAATTTAGAATCTTTTCTCAAAGGCACATATACATACACCTCTTTAAAATATACCCATCTTCCTACCTTACTTTAAAGGGCATTATACACTCTATAATACTTGTTTACTCATTACCCTCTTTCTATCTTCACCTTGTAAAATCCTTCATAACATATACATTTGTTTTTTTTGACGTTAGAATATTCATCCGCAATCATTATTATTTTTTCTCTCTATCATAAAACTTTTTAATCTCAATTTCATCCTTAATTTATTATTTTTTCTCCCCATCAACGAACTCATTCTTAATACATATTAACTCTTTATTCGCATATATTATCAATTCCTTCAATATACAAACTTTAACTTCACATTATTTTTCTCAAATCCTTCTACACACAAACCTTAATAATTTTTCTCTTCGTTAATTTTGAAATTGCCACAATACTTATCAACATACACTTTTTTTGACGTTAGAATATTCATCCACAATTATTATTTTTTCTCTCTATCTTCATACATAAATTCCCTTCGTTAATTTTCAAATTCCTTTAATTTATACATTATCTTCCAACGGTTCTCAACCTCTCTATGTAAAACAATATATCTTTTATCAGTTATAAAAACTATCTCTTTCTCTCTATCACCCATCTCTCCCTCTCCACCTTCACTCTCATCTCCTCCCCCTTTTTTCATCCTTTCCACCCCCCCTCCCTAAATAAAATATTTTTTCCTCGCACATATCCTCCCTTCGTTAATTTTCAAATTCTTTTAATTTATACATTATCTTCCAACGGTTTTCAACCTCTCTATGTAAAACAATATATCTCCTCTCAGTTATAAAAACTATCTCTTTCTCTCTATCACCCATCTCTCCCTCTCATCTCCTCCCCTCTTTCATCCTTTCCCCCCCCCCCCTCTCTAAATAAAATATTTTTCCCAATATCACACATCAATCTAAAACCACTTTTCATATGTTGATTTAAAACTGCACTATCCACAAGTGTTTTTACCCTTCATATCATGTTCTCCTGTTTTATCTGATGAAAACACAAATATTATTGCATGATGATGTTTGTTTTTGAAATGCGCATAATAAAATACATGGAACTCCTTTAACCATCTTTTGATCTTATATTATGTATACTCCAGTCCTACAAACTGTAGAGTGCTTCTTATCCGATATCTGCATTGCTTTATTGTACTACAATAAAACTCACCTCCTATATATATATATATATATATATATCATAAAACATGTCTATAGAATCACCAGATAAAATACATACCGTTTCCTCTCCCAATTACTATAATTAACCATACAAAAAATTGATTAGACCAAGCTATAAGAATAAAGGCTTCTATGAAGAAATCTCCGACAAATAACTGAAAGCAGCCCTTCGCGGCGGTTGCGACGGTTGGTTGACTATATCTGGTCGATTTATACACGCTTTCGAAATACTCAATAAATACTCCGTCGCAACCGCCGCGAAGGGCTGCTTTCAGTTATTTGTCAGAGATTTCTTCATAGAAGCCTTTATTCTTATAGCTTGGTCTAATCGATGTTTTGTATGGTTAATTATGCTAATTGGGAGAGGAAACGGTATGTATTTTATCTGGTGATTCTATAGACATGTTTTATGATATATAGCTCTGATTATTTAATTTATTAACTCTTCATTGAGCCAGAAGGTGACCCGTTGCAAAACACATATATATATGTGTATATATATATATATATGTAAACCTTTATATATATATATATATATATATATATATATGTAAACCTTTATACATATATATATATATATAAATATATATATATATATATATATATATATATATAAAGGTTTACATATTTATATATATATATATATATATATATGTAAACCTTTATATATATATATATATATAAATATATATATATATATATATATATATATATATATATATATATATATATATATATATATATATATATATATATATATATATATATATATATATATATACATACATATATATATACATATATATATATATATATATATATATATATATATATATATATATATATATATATATATGTATATATATATATATATATATGTATATATATATGTATAAATAAATAAAAAAAATGTTCGCTCGACATGGCTGAATACAATAAATGTAATCTGGGTTTTTCGAATATTAATAACAACATCCGATAACATCGAATATTAATAATTGTTTCTACTTTTGGTACAAGGCCAGCAATTAACCAGTACATTACTGGTACTTTATTTTATCGACCCCGTAAGGATGAAAGGCAAAGTTAACCTCGGCGGGATTTGAACTCAGAATGGAAAGGGCTGTAATTCTATGCGTCAAAGCATGATGTCCGACCCTCTACCGATACTGCCAATCCTATTAATAATAACTGTTTCTACTATAGGCACAAGGCCAGCAATTACCCAGTACATTACTGGTACTTTATTTTATCGACCCCGTAAGGATAAAAGGCAAAGTCAACCTCGGCGGGATTTGAACTCAGATCGTAAAGGGACGTAACTATGCTGGAAAGCATGGCGTCCGACCCTCTCCTGATACTGCCAATCCACCGATAACATCCAATAATAACATCTCTCTTTCTCTCTCTCTCTCTCTCTCTCTCTCTCTATCTATATATATATATATATATATATATATATATATATATATACATACATACATATATATATATATATATATATATATATATATATATATATATATATATATATATATATATATATATATATATATTTTTAAATTAGAATAACAGATTAAAGTTTAAGCAAAGAATCGCTGCTTTCACCCTTAACGGAATATTTCAAAAAACGTTGCAACCGGAGGAAGACAGGAAGACGATACTTTGGTTCGTGGAAACGTTCCCTGGCAAAGAACGGGAAAAAACGAATAGTCTTCAAATTTATTATTATTACTATGTGGATTGGCAGTATCAGTAGAGAGTCGGACGCCATACTTTCCAGCATAGTTACGTCCCTTCACGATCTGAGTTCAAATCCCGCCGAGGTTGACTTTGCCTTTCATCCTTACGGGGTCGATAAAATAAAGTACGAGTAATGCACTGGATAATTTGCTGGCCTGGTGCCTAAAGTAGAAACAATTATTATTACTATATATATATATGTAAAAGGTAAACAGAAATAACAACACAACCGGTACAGTATATGGAAGGTATATATTAGGTTAACGCTTGATATAGCAGGAAGAGGGTCTTAACGTTTCGGACGCTAGTCCTTCACCAGAAGAAATAATGAGAAATAGAATAGATTGAGGGGATGGGCAGGTTTGGAATTAGAAAAAATGTCTTTAGATAAAAATAACAGGTCCATTCATGTTGACGTCTCTTGCAAAACTGTTGGTGCTGGCGTTTTGTGTATGATTTGTTTTTTAGAAAAGTAGATGATGGTGCGCGTCTACCTGAAATGGAGAAAAAAAACGTTTTGTAAAAAGAGGTATACTTGTGCACGCGCATAAGCATATATATATGTGTGTGTGTGTGTGTGTGTGTGTGTGTGTGTGTGTGTGTGTGTGTGTGTGTGTGTGTGTGTGTGTGTGTGCGCGCGCGTACGTACCTAAGAAGAAATGTGTGTGTATATGTGAGTAAAAGTGTGTGTGTACATGTAAGTACGAAGCTATGAGCAAAAGTATATTAATATAAGGGTATGTATGTGTATATACAGAGCAGTGAAGGGAAAAGTGGAGTGAGCATATATATAGCATATGTGTGAGTGTGTACATGTGTGTGTGTGTGTATCTGTATGTTTGATCAGCTGTTTTGACAGCCTGATTGTCACAATAGATGATGGGTAATATATGATGTCTCTTGTAATCAACATAGAACACCGGAAATGATTCATTCCCACTCTGAAGTCCAACAAATGCTTGAAACTAATTTGACATATTTATATAAGAATATGACTGAAATATTTAGGAGATTTATATATTAAATTTATTGCAGATAGATTCATCTTTCATAATGTGTTGCACTTGTGAAAGCTTTTAAACGTTGTCAATAACAAGAAAACAACAATATAACGCTGAGCCAAGGTCAATGAACTAAAAACAAAAAAATAAAATTTGAGTCCATGTGAATGAGTTAAAAACAAATTAAAAAATAAAATTTGAACTCGCGTCAGTGAACTAGAAAAAAATTATTAGACACTAGCTGAGGTACCCGGTAATACCCGGGAGCGGGGGTATTCCCAGTTCCTATTAAAATGTCCAATGCCGCTCAGACCAAAAATGAAATCAAAATATAGGACAGATAATCAAAAGCGAAGACAAATTCATTTACGAAACAATAATTGTTTCTACTTTAGGCACAAGGCCAGCAATTACCTAGTGCATTACTGGTACTTTATTTTATCGACCCCGTAAGGATGAAAGGCAAAGTCAACCTCGGCGGGATTTGAACTCATATCGTAAAGGGACGTAACTATGCTGGAAAGCATGGCGTCCGTCCCTCTACCGATACTGCCAATCCATCCCTGTGTGAATTAATAGTATTCGTTTGGTATAGACGATGGCCAGACGGCGATGGCGGACTTCCCGCCAACACACCCGACGCCTAAGACAGTTACATTCCTGGAGTGTTCGGAAAAATTAATTTCCATTTCTTTCGCTAGACGATATCACTCGGAACGGCTGACACGTGGTTAGGAAGGACTAGCTGGGATCTGCAGTCGTCGCTGATTATTGACTGCTAAACAAGGGCTTAATCGCCACTCTATATCCTACCCTGAAAACTTATCGAGAATATCTATAATACACTTAAACTTTTTCATAAAAGATTCTTTCTGTAAATTCTTTAACTAAATCTCACAACCAAACCGTAAACCTTTTTTTCTAATTTCATCCTATAACTCTAAATACAAGTTTAACATTCCTAATTGCTAACCGAAATTTCTGTCCTCACATTATACCATACAGACGCCCACTATATATGCCTTTGTTAAAGATATATGTGCTTTGGAAAAAACATTTTTCGCAGCATTTTCTAGCACGGACGGTCAGCCTGGTTGTGGCATGACCTTTTCTCTTTGACGGAGAGGTAGTAGTACATTATAAGCTTATGCCCCCTCACCAGATGGCCATAGGTAGACTTAATAATCAACACTCGAGGGCGGCCGACTGAGGTAGAAGCTGCTAAATAGTCGGTCGTTCTCTTGTCTCTGATTTTCAGCCCCATGGATTTTATCTGTTATATTCCTTTGTTATATTTCGAATACCTGATGATATCACCGGATCCATACTGAACCCGGTCATTGAAATGATCATAGTATAATACACCTTTCAAGGATTTACACCAGTCCAGCCTCCTGTTATTTTATTATATATATATATATATGGGGGGAGGTGTATGTAAGAGGTAAACAGTAATAACAACACAATCGGTACAGTATATAGAAGGGATATATTAGGTTAACGCTTGATATAGCAGGAAGAAGGTCTCAACGTTTCAGACGCTAGTCCTTCATCAGAAGAAAGAATGAGAAATAAGATAGATTGAGGGGACAGGCGGGTTGGAATTGGAAAAAATGTATTTATTAAAACAACAGGTCCTATCATGTTGACATCTCTTGCAAAACTGTTGGTGCTGCAGTTTTGTGTATGATTATATATATATAGAGAGAGAGAGGGAAAGAGAGAAGGAGAGGGGGGCGGGAAAGAGAGGAGAGCAGGGAGTGATATGCCAGGTTCAATTCCTCGCAGGCGTCGTCATCTCTTCCACTGGCATCAGGAGCATTTTATCCAACTTATTCAAATACTATTATATTTATCTTTATTGTGGTGACTATATTTTCAAATTTCAAATCTCGCAAATCTATATATACATATAAATCTATATATAAATCTATATATACAAATAAAATAAAAATGTCATGAACATTACAATACAACACAATAGGAAGGAAGATGATAATAGTACCACTGATGATGTTGCAGATGTGCAACGAAAGAACTTTGATAGCCTATATATATATATTTATATCTGTATTTTTAACCGTTGGTCAGTTAATGATAAGCATTGATTGCCAAATAAATTAACTCTGCAGAAGCGAAAACCAACCAAACAGTGAGTGTGTTCTGTTATTATTTCTGGCAATATTATTCCAACAATGTAACCCTCCCCAAATATAACAATATTTATTTCGACACATGATTTCATATAAAAAACCTTGCAAAACAAATTCATCGCCGTCATATATATACATATATTATAATATATCAAACATATACATATATATATTTTATACTTGGGGAGGGTCATATTTGTGTAATATTGCCAGAATTAATAACAGAACACACTCACTGTTTGGTTGGTTTTCGCTTCTGTGTCTTTTATATCGGTTAATTTAATTTATTCGGTCCTCAATGTTGCCATTGACTGACCAACGGTCAAAAATACAGATACAATATAGACATAAACACATATATATAGTCTATCAAAGTTCTTTCGTTGCACATCTGCAACATCGTCAGTGGTGCTATTGTTTCCTCCCGTTGTATTGTATTTTCTACGCCATCTTTATTTAGTCTGTTTATATATTTATTTATTTGTTTATTTATATTTTTTTCGTCTTCTTTGCGCATGCGTTTGCGTGTGTGTATAGTGTTTTGTTTGATGTGTGTTCGTGATTGGGTGACTGTGTATTGGTTAATGTATTCAATCTTTACTAGTGTGTGTTTATATGTGTTTGTTGTTATTGTGCTTGTGTATGTATTTATTTATTTATCTATTTATTTATTTATTTATTTATTTATTTATTTATTTATTTATACTTCTCTTAGGTCAGTGTTGTTTGTTTGGGTGTTGTTATTCCATTCATTTTTTCTGTTTAGCCTTGGCCTTCTAAGTTCTATTTCACTGGCCTCTCTGATTTGCCTATCTGCTGGGTCATTTCTATGTTTAGATATTATTCTAATTTCTATGTTGTCTATGTTACCGTCGTGTTGTTGTCTGGCATGTTCGTATAGTACTGAACCGTTTTTTCGTCCTTTTAGTTCCCCCAGTGTTGGTCTATCCTTTCACCTATGCTACGAGCTGTCTCGCCTATGTATGTTGTTGTCATGTTTCTGCAAGTACCCTCTGTACATCTCTGCTATAGACTACGTTTCTAGTTTTACAGTTCATCCGGGGCTTTACTTTACATATGATACATTTCCTATTAGTACAGTGGGTTTTCTTAAAAGGGTAGGTTTTGCTGATCAGGGATTTTATGGTGGTTCCTGGCTTTTCTACCACCTTAATCTTTAAGTGGGTCTTTCTCAGGGCCTTTCTACACTGGTTAGCTAATTTCCCTCCAGGGGTAGCGTCCACAAACATGACACTCTGGTATCTCTGGTTGTCGTACCATGAGGTGGCTTTCCCTATCTTATGTCTAGCCCTATCTAAGCTATTCCCTGATTTGCTCCTGTATAATGGGCAAATTCCTTTCATGTCCAGTTCTATGAGGGTGTTATACTTCTCCGTCGCTCCTTTGTATACTCTGAATCTGTCTCTTTGGTTGTAGCCAGAGAACTACATGCGGTTAATGAGGTGTTGGATGTGTCTTTCCATTTCTGTTGGGTCGCACATGCGGGACACGTTCTTCATCACTCGTACCAAGTCTGCGATCAGAATATTAAACTTAGCACTACTGGACATTGCTGAGTTTTTGAGTATCAGGTATTTGGAGGCCATGGGTTTAACATAGTGTGAGTGGAGAATTTGGGCTCTCTCGTCTATAGTGTTAATCCAGAGTACCGTGTCTAATACAGGTAGTCTATTGTTAGGGTGTTTGGAAGGGTAGTCGATAGTTACAGTTATACTCCGGTGTATGGAATTAGCTATCTGCTGGATACTTTCCATTGTGCTACGTTCTAAATCAAAGTTGTTAGTGCTCTCTTGTGGGGATGTTCTTATTACTATATTGATATCGTCTACGTAACGAGAGTACATGATGAGGTCTATGGAGCTCTCATCAAGGAGATCTTTAAGTCTCCTTTCCCACCATACCATAAAAAGGTTGGCAACGTCACCAGCTATGCTGACGTCAATGGCTGCTCCCTCATTTTGGGTGTAGATCTTCTCGTTGAACTTGAATATGTGGCCCTTTAGGGTAGTTTTGATACTAGCCCCTATTGCATGTGCGACCATTTTTCTTACCTGATCATTGTTTTGGGGGGTCCGTATAGCTTTGGTCCACCCAATCCACTCTCCTATGGGAGACTTTTTAGCCATTGAGGTTATGGTGGGGGTCTACCTCTTATGGGTCTACTGGGGCAGAAACGTCTAAGGTCATGGCTGTCTAATTAGTCAGTGTCGTAGGTAAGTCTAAGTAGGAGGCCCAATTCGACTGTGTCGACGTCGCAGAACTCCACCTCACTCTCAATGATCATCACCACACATTTTTCCACAGCAAAATCAATGTTAATGGATGGGTACAGTGATACCGCATCCATGCTGCCTATATATATATTAAAATACGAATATTAATAAAATAGATGTTCTTTTGATCAATTAAATTTTATTATACATATTTCAGAGGTACAACAGTACGTCCTCATCAGACAAAATATAATGATACATGGCATACCCTGAGATGTTAAATGGTTAAGATTTAATCAAAGTAGTGAATAACCTATGAGAAAACTCAACATTTATTCCCTAATAATGAGAAAATGCGAAAACGTAATAGATTCAATAGAGAAGGTATGAGTAAGAAAATTGTTGCTTTAATGTAACAGTTATAGAGATTTTAAAATGTGGGATACTACAAATTAGGATTATAGAGGAAGACGTCTCTGGAATTATAATTTTATTACAGTTTATGAAGGCAACCGATAGATAATAAAGGGGAGTAATTTATGCAAACAATTTATTTTCCCCATATGGACTTAGCGGTTAAGTTTCAAAATATTTAATTTATGTTATTTTAGGGTGGAGAATCAAAATTTTAAGTTTTTAAAAGTTGTTGGTTATTTATATTAATTCATTTTATAAATTTTATAAATTTTTTAAATGTGTTACATTTCTAACATTCTGAACTTTATGAAAACAAAATTAAAGGATTTACTAGGCCCGCGAAAGAAAAATATACACTGTTGAATATACCCTTAAATGTAATCTTTAACAAAAATTACCTCTAACAGTGTCAACATTTTCGGTATGTAAAATTATGAAGTACTTACTGTTACAAATATCGAAGAGTTTATTGTCAAGTAGATACATTGTCTAAAGTATAATGATATTAATATATATATATATATATATATATATATATATGTGTGTGTGTGTGTGTGTGTGTGTGTGTGTGTGTGTGTGTGTGTGTGTGTGTGTGTGTGTGTGTGTGTGTGTGTGTGTGTGTGTGTGTGTGTGTGTGTGCGTTTATCGTAATAAATTACTATTTATTATGTTATATTAAATCACTATATTAGTTCTACCTTCGGGGGAAGAATGAACTCTAAATAATGATTATGTTATTGTACAATATATTTATATTTGGACAGACTATATATAGCGTTATACCGAAACAATAATTATGATTAAGTTATTATACATTATAAATATAGATGCAAAAAACCAAATGCAGAGATATACGTAACTAATAATATTATTATGTTATTATACAGTATACACATGTTTGCAAAGAAATTACGTATAGAGAGATATACTAAGTATTAATGAGACAGTATACTTTTGGTAAATGATAACGATTATAATCTTAGATAATAGATTCAAACATACATAACTTAAAATAATGTAAACGCATGAATGATTCACAGTTCAAAATAAGGTCCGTAAAAATTTACAGGTTGTATATTTGAACTATATTTAAAACATAGATAGAAAAATAAAGATAGAGAAATAATGGTATGCATTTGGTTTTTTGCATCTATATTTATAACTTATTCTTTGATGTACTCATTGAATCTTGTTTAACTCTTTAATATATATATATATATATATATATATATATATATATTCACAAACCGATCTATCTAGCTTTCTCTCTTTCTCTCTCTCCCTCACACACCCTCTCTCTATATATATACACACACAACCACATATGTTGATACAATATATGATATAGGATATATATATATATATATATATATATATATATATATATATATATATATATGTGTGTGTGTGTGGGTGTGTGTGTGTGATATTCAAATGATTGACAGACACATCTGCCAGGAAACATTATATGTAATTGGCAGTATCGGTAGAGGGTCGGACGCCATGCTTTGAAGCATAGAATTACCTCCCTTTATGGTCTGAGTTCAAATCCCGCGGAGGTTAACTTTGCCTTTCATCCTTACGGAGTCGATAAAATAAAGTACCAGTAATGCACTGGGTAATTGCTGGCCTTGTGCCAAATGTAGAAACAATTATATGTATATGACGCCAGATATGGCATTTTTCGTTGTGATAGGAAGTCGAAAAGAACTATATCCCGTGGAGTTTCCATAAATATTATGAAAAAAGTACCATTGTTACTGTAATCCATATAAATCTCTATCTATGAGTAGTTTTTACAGAATTATCCCGAGAACAGGTCCACAGGATATATATGTATATATGTATATATTAAAAAGTGTCAGTGCCCGACGGCCGAACTCTTGCCATTTCAACAGCTAGTTCCAGACGGTTGAGGACCCTGTTGAGTAATGGTTTAACTAGTTTAAAACTGGTTCTATCCTGATATACATATATATATATATATATATATATATATATATATATATATATATATATATATGTGTGTGTGTGTGTGTGTGTGTAGAAGTTGTATTTAATTTGTTGGAATTCCGACAAACATAAATATTTATAACTGATATAGAGCATTCAACACGTTACTAAATATTCCAAGATATTAATAAATGGAAACTATATTTATAAAACCATATTTATTTTATTATATATATTTCAAGGGCGACCAAGCCAATGTTGGTGCACTTTCATCAGATAAAATACAAGATTTGTTTTATAAATAACGACATACCCATGGAAATCAACCTTAACGGTCGAATTTCACACAGTTGAAAATTGCAAACTTGACTGTCACCACAGAATAAGAACCTGAAGATTGCGAAAGCATGAAAGTACTTGTTCAATTAACACTTAACATTTAATATTCTACCATACTATTTCATTCTAATACCATTATAAATTTTAAAGGATTGTAAATAAAACGAGTAAATCAGACAAAGTTGGAATTCCTTTTATTAATATAATCTTCTATACACAATCATACACACCCGTGTATATTTATCTATCTATCTCTCTCTCTCTCTCTCTCTATATGTATATATATTCATTTTATTAAGGCTAAACAGTCTTCAAACTGTGAGAAACTCCAAAGTTACAAGACTCACAATTTAGCCTTAATAAAATGAATATTAAACTCTACTTTTGTATTGAGTACACCTTTCTCTCAACCGTCAACCACATATGGATATATATACATACGTGTGTATATATATATATATATATATATATATATGTATATATATATATATATATATATAATTGTTTCTACTTTTGCCACAAGGCGAGCAATTATTCCAGTGTATTACTGGTACTTTATTTTATCGACCCCGTAAGGATGAAAGTCAAAGTTAACCTCGGCGGGATTTGAACTCAGATCATAAAGGACCGTAACTCTTTGCTGCAAAGCATGGTGTCAGACTCTCCACCAATACTGCCAATCCATACCCTTTATATATATATATATATATATATATATATATATATATATATATATATATATATATATATATATATATATATATATATATATATATATATATATATATATATATATATATATATATATATATATATATATATATATATATATATATATATATATATATATATATATATATATATATATATATATATATATATATATATTCCTTATATATATATATATATATATATATATATATTCCTTATATATATATATATATATTCCTTACCACATTTCCTTCGTTATATATATATATAACGAAGGAAATGTGGTAAGGAACCAGGTGGACCATAACGCACCAAAGTACTCAATACTTGAGGTAGTAGAGTGGGTAATAGGAACCAGTAAGACCCCGACAGCTGAGCTCAAGCCGTTTCGACGGCTAATTCTGGACTAAATGAAAATTTATCCTGGTATTTAAATAGCCGATCTTCTCAAGGGGTAATTCCATATATGGTCAAAGTGATTGTCAAAAATCAGTAGTAATTCTGTGGTTGCAAATTAGTAGGGGAGATGGTGGCTAAACCTGCCAGTAGGAGAAAGAGGGGAGGGGGTGGAGTAGACCCAATCAAGCGTTGGTAGTGCCAGCTACAGCTGGGCATGAGGTCAAAGAAGATACAGGGGAGGGGGAGGGGGAGGGGGAGGAAGTCGGAACGGTAGGTAGAACAATGGGGGGTAGAAATATAGGAAGGAAAAAATACTGAGAGTGAAGAAAAGCATGAGCGCCACGGATTCGGCGGAGGTGACAGATCTTATAGGATTATTCCTAATAGCCAAACTCACTGATATGTTTCCTGCATTCGGTGGTGGATTGTACCGTGATGATGGACTCCTTACCCTTAAAGGGTACAACCCCAGTAGTACAGATCGGGTCCGGAAACAATTAATCAGATTCTTCCGCGACTGGGGATTTAAAATAACCCTACAAACGTCCCTGACCCGAGCAAACTTCCTGGACGTGACCCTCGACCTCGAAAACGACCTGTACTACCCATACAGGAAACCTAATGACAATCTGCACTACATCCACCGCCGATCAAACCATCCTAGGAACATCACAAACAACCTGGTCAAAAACATCTCCCTCCGCATATCCCGTTTGTCAGCTAATGAGCGGATATTCGATGAACATGCGCCTTATTACAACCAGGCCCTCAAGCGGAGTGGTTTCCGGGAGGAAATATCCTACTGTCCAGCTCCCATTAGCGGAACCAGCAGGAGACACCGCCGCTCACGCAATGTAACATGGTTCAATCCTCCCCACAACGCAGAGGTGACTACTCCCATCGGGAAACTATTCTTTAGGCTCATTGAAAAACACTTCCCATTACAACACCGCTACCACAACATAATTAACAAAAATACCATCAAACTCTCTTACAGCACTACACCAAACTTCGCACAAAACATCGTCTCCTCTAACAACAAAAAACTCAACCCCGATGTCAGAAATAAACTAAATAGCAGTGGAGAACCGACCAGGAGGTGTAACTGCCCGGATAGATCTATTTGCCCACTCGACAATAGATGTAGAGACCGTAATGTGATCTACCAGTGCAACGTGAGGACGGATACCTCCAACAAAGCCTATATAGGACTTACCGCATGTGACTTCAAGACCCGGCTATACCAACATAGACATACCTTCCGAAACCCGGCCCGGCGTCACGCCACTACACTTTCGGGCCACATATGGGACCTCAAGGACAACAACATCACCTATGATCTCACTTGGAGATTACTGTCCAGAGCCAATTCTTACACGGGAGGACGCCGTCCGTGCAATTTATGCTCGGAGGAAACTTTACAAATGCTGTTTTCGACGGACCAACTCCTAAACAAGAAAGATGAACTGGTTACTGCATGTAAACATAGATTGCGTAGGACTTACCTCGCCCTCAAACCCCATAATGACCCGGGGGGGGGGGGGTAGACTAGGGCTATAACACCCCACTTGCCGATTTTGCAATGGGTAACCCCTGCTTGCCAAGGAAGACGTAAGATCTTCTTTGTATTCTTTTATCGCTTCCTTTATTTCCTTCCCCCTCTCTCCTTTGTCCTTCTACCCCAGCTCCTGTCCTTCTACCCCAGCTCTTCTCCTTTGTCGGCGTCTTTTCTCACCCACCCGAGGCTGCCCTTTGGCCCCATGTAGCTTTAGTACCCCCACCACCCCCTCCCCTAGTCTATGATAGATTTGGCGGACTCCGCCCTTTATAGCAGTTGGCTTAGACCCCAGATACTTGCCCCCTCTTTCCGACTGCTCCCACTATTCTCTGTGCCCTCTATATTTCTTAGTGGCACTTATGCCTTTTTTTTTCGTTTCAGTATTTCTTGCTTCGCTTTTCTTCTGGGCGGGGTGGATTCTGAATTTATTTCTCCGTATTCTACCTTTATTTCGTACGAACTTTCATGTAGCTTGTTTTAGATCTTTTAGAGTTAGCATTAGTATATATTTTTCTCGGGACTCAGAATTATTATCTCGTACAAGTTCACTTTGCTGCACTGGGTCGTTGCTGGCCCGGGATGGAAACCTTTATTGTTTATTTCGTGGTAGTCTCTTTAGTATTTTGGCCCCTTTTGTTGACCCCTCACCGTATCATTTACGTACTTATACCTCTTAAAAGGGTCTTTGCCTATTTCGTCCCACCTAGTTCTTTTACTTATTTCGTTATTTATTTATTTATTTATTTATTTACTTCTTTCTTTCTTTCTTTATTTTATTCTAGCCTAACAATAGCCTGACACCTAGGTCGTAGAATTTAATTTACTTTACTTTTTTCTTTACACTTATTTGCTTTTCTTCACTCTCAGTATTTTTTCCTTCCTATATTTCTACCCCCCATTGTTCTACCTACCGTTCCGACTTCCTCCCCCTCCCCCTCCCCTGTATCTTCTTTGACCTCATGCCCAGCTGTAGCTGGCACTACCAACGCTTGATTGGGTCTACTCCACCCCTCCCCTCTTTCTCCTACTGGCAGGTTTAGCCACCATCTCCCCTACTAATTTGCAACCACAGAATTACTACTGATTTTTGACAATCACTTTGACCATATATGGAATTACCCCTTGAGAAGATCGGCTATTTAAATACCAGGATAAATTTTCATTTAGTCCAGAATTAGCTGTCGAAACGGCTTGAGCTCAGCTGTCGGGGTCTTACTGGTTCCTATATATATATATATATATATATATATATATATATATATAAATTATCTCCTGTGATTATTCATGTTTATATATATATATATATATATATATATATATATATATATATATATATATATATATATATATATAAACATGAATAATCATATATATATATATATATATAAAAATTATCTCCTGTGATTATTCATGTTTATATATATATATATATATATAAATTATCTCCTGTGATTATTCATGTTTATATATATATATATATATATATATATGTATATATATATATAAACATGAATAATGACAGGAGATAATTTTTATATATATATATATATATAAACATGAATAATCACAGGAGATAATATCGAATTTCGTTTATCGTGAACTCGTGCGCCGATTTTTCGATACTCGATCTTTCTAATATATTTAGCTCTGGACATAACTATCCACCAGTTAATTTTATTGCTCATTTTTTGTCGATTCTATTGAGTGATGAATAGCTTTTGTTTTATTTTAACATGTCTATTGAGCACTCTAATTCGATATGTGTATTTCCACATTCACTCGAATTGTTTTCGCGGATATAGGGGTCATTTCCCTTGTCTAATGCCATGTGCGTTTTTCACCGCTAGTTGACTCCTCTGCCGCCAGGAAAAAACTCGTTGACAACGTAAACTCCGTTCCACTTACTCTAGTAGGCTTTTATATTTATATGTGAGCTGATAGAGTACAGTCTAAGGATTTACAGAAACCCATGAAGCTAGATTTAACACCTTTCTAGTGGGTCCGGGTATGATTTTACATTCATTTAAATTATTGACGTATTGTTTTATTGATATTTTTTATCTGTTTGGCCCGAATCTTCCTTTATCGATTTTAAATCGTATGGTTGATTGTAGACTTGTTCTATATGTGACGGTATTTTAACGATAGTTATAGCTCTGATTCATCTGAATTATTGAGCCCTCTGCCGCTCATATCGAATTTCGTTTATCGTGAACTCGTGCGCCGATTTTTCGATACTCGATCTTTCTAATATATTTAGCTCTGGACATAGCTATCCACCAGTTAATTTTATTGCTCATTTTTTGTCGATTCTATTGAGTGATGAATAGCTTTTGTTTTATTTTAACATGTCTATTGAGCACTCTAATTCGATATGTGTATTTCCACATTCACTCGAATTGTTTTCGCGGATATAGGGGTCATCTCCCTTGTCTAATGCCATGTGCGTTTTTCACCGCTAGTTGACTCCTCTGCCGCCAGGAAAAAACTCGTTGACAACGTAAACTCCGTTCCACTTACTCTAGTAGGCTTTTATATTTATATGTGAGCTGATAGAGTACAGTCTAAGGATTTACAGAAACCCATGAAGCTAGATTTAACACCTTTCTAGTGGGTCCGGGTATGATTTTACATTCATTTAAATTATTGACGTATTGTTTTATTGATATTTTTTATCTGTTTGGCCCGAATCTTCCTTTATCGATTTTAAATCGTATGGTTGATTGTAGACTTGTTCTATATGTGACGGTATTTTAACGATAGTTATAGCTCTGATTCATCTGAATTATTGAGCCCTCTGCCGCTCATATCGAATTTCGTTTATCGTGAACTCGTGCGCCGATTTTTCGATACTCGATCTTTCTAATATATTTAGCTCTGGACATAGCTATCCACCAGTTAATTTTATTGCTCATTTTTTGTCGATTCTATTGAGTGATGAATAGCTTTTGTTTTATTTTAACATGTCTATTGAGCACTCTAATTCGATATGTGTATTTCCACATTCACTCGAATTGTTTTCGCGGATATAGGGGTCATCTCCCTTGTCTAATGCCATGTGCGTTTTTCACCGCTAGTTGACTCCTCTGCCGCCAGGAAAAAACTCGTTGACAACGTAAACTCCGTTCCACTTACTCTAGTAGGCTTTTATATTTATATGTGAGCTGATAGAGTACAGTCTAAGGATTTACAGAAACCCATGAAGCTAGATTTAACACCTTTCTAGTGGGTCCGGGTATGATTTTACATTCATTTAAATTATTGACGTATTGTTTTATTGATATTTTTTATCTGTTTGGCCCGAATCTTCCTTTATCGATTTTAAATCGTATGGTTGATTGTAGACTTGTTCTATATGTGACGGTATTTTAACGATAGTTATAGCTCTGATTCATCTGAATTATTGAGCCCTCTGCCGCTCATATCGAATTTCGTTTATCGTGAACTCGTGCGCCGATTTTTCGATACTCGATCTTTCTAATATATATATATATATATATATATATATAATAACTAGATTAACATATAAATAAACATGAATAATCACAGGAGATAATTTTTACAAGTGTGTAACCACACATAGCTAGGTAGGTAACTAAATAAAGTTGACTAGACCTTCAAAAATAGATACCTTATAATATGATTAATCTTCCCTGGGAAGATTAATCATATTATAAGGTATCTATTTTTGAAGGTCTAGTCAACTTTATTTAGTTACCTACCTAGCTATGTGTGGTTACACACTTGTAAAAATTATCTCCTGTGATTATTCATGTTTATTTATATGTTAATCAATTTCTAGTTATTATAAAATGCTCGGACCTACTTGTTACAATCTTAGAGCTTATGTTGCGGGTGATATGGCGCATGTCTTTCTGGCATGACACCCATAATTTTGATTATCTTAATTTTGGATATAGATATATGTATATATATATATATATTATTATTACTATATATATGGATAAGGGCGATGGATTGGCAGTATCGGTAGAGGGTCGGACGCCATGCTTTCCAGCATAGTTACGTCCCTTTACGATCTGAGTTCAAATCCCGCCGAGGTTGACTTTGCCTTTCATCCTTACGGGGTCGATAAAATAAAGTACCAGTAATGCACTGGGTAATTGCTGGCCTTGTGCCTAAAGTAGAAACAATTATTACTATATATATGTATATATATATGTGTATATATATATATATATATATATATATATATATATATATATATATATATATATAAATATATATACATATACATATACATAGAAAGTGAGGTTTTGTTTACAAATTGAAAAATAACCGAGGTGTCCTACACGAGTGAAAGTATAAGGAAAGAAGATGAAATCGAAAATGAAACTGGAGTCTTTTTAAAAAAATATATATATTTATTTGGTTCCTTTACCGGTTTCGCAGTTCTTCTGCTTTTCAAAAGTAGAATTGAGATGGAGGGTCTGTAGTTTTTCTCACATTTGGTTGGTCTTTGAATGTTACTTATGTTTTATATGGAAAAAAGTGGCTCGAAGTGCCAAGTTTTTAGAGAAGTAATTTGGTTGGTTGGTGAATAAGTATAATAAATTTCGCGCCAGTTCACGTTACAAAGCTATTCAAACATGGGGTGGGTCTCAGGTTGTTTTTTCATATATGAGTGAAGTTTGGTTGGTTGATGCAGTCACGTGAATAAGCACATCAGCTTTCGCGCCAGTTTGTGTTTGAATTTCTTTTTACTTACAAAAAACTGGCTCATGAAGGCTTTTTTGGGGATGATAGAGGCCCTCCAACTTGCTAAAGTCCCAGACATTATTGTCAGAGCCATAGAGAGGCTGCCTTCTTCTTGGGCTACTATCCTAAGGTTAAAGACAGAGAGAGAGGACTCTATTTTCACTGATAAAATAAAATATTGCAGGGGTATATTTCAGGGGGACAGTCTCTGTGTGATATTATTCATCTTGTCATTAAACCCCTTGTCCTTTCTGTTCAAGAAATGTGAGGGATACATCATTGGCTCACAGGATGACAGAAATACGAACTCTTTGTGGATGATTTGAAACTCTATGCCAAGAACATGGATGGGATGAAGAAAATTCTTGACCTGGTTACAACGTTCTCAAAGTATATAAGAATGGAGTTTGACCAAGATAAATGCTCTTACATGACTGTAAAGCGGGGAAAAACAACAACCCAATCTAACAACATTGTCATCAATGGCCTAACTGTTTCACCGATATCTGATGAGGACTGCTACAGATACCTGAGGATAGATTAGAACATATCCTATAATGGTATCTGTAATAAAGAACGCGTAACCAGGGAATACTACACCCGATTAAGAAAGATCTGGTCATCGGAACTCTCTACGCAAAACAAAACAGTGGCTCACAATGTGTTTGCTGCGCCTGTCCTAACACAAACGTTTGGAATACTCAATTGGACGATAGACGAAATCCGAGCAGTTGATGTTGGAACTCAAAAAATACTAAACAACACCGGAAACTTCCACATCAACAGTGACATAAACCGCCTTTACTTGAAACGTAAGCAGGGAGGCAGAGGCTTAACATAAGTCCAGACAACATTTGAATGTCTCATCATATCTCTCCGACATCTACGAACCTCGAAGCGTAGGAGCCCGTTTCTCGAGCAAGTCTATCTGCATGAAACAGATAAGATCATGAGAGTTGGGAAGGAACTCCTCGAGAGATATTCCCTGTGTGATAATCAAAAACTCACACCCAGGGATGTCGCTCAGCAGTATCGCAGTGAATACATGAATGAAAAACTGCATGCTTATCAGCAAAAAGTCATGCATGGATATGTTGCCAGGAAGCTCCAGAGTGAGAGTATTATAGATAAGGAAAGTAGGCTATCTTGGACCAACAACCGCTATATTGGCTCCCACTTTGAAGGATACATTTTTGCAATCCAAGAATAGGAGATTAACACGAAATACCTGATTCACAAAATAGATAGGGATGCAGGCAAAACACCTAGATGTGATAACAAGTGCAGACTCTGCAGAACTAACATCGAGGATATCACCCATATAATAAGCAGCTGTCCAAAGATGTCATCGCGGTACTATCTACCTATGAGGCATGATGTAGTGGCCAAAACACTGTACAATGCAGTTCGTAAAAAAGATAGCCCCGATAATAAACACATTAAAAGCTACAACAATGTGGAAGACATCCATGTACATAATATGAAAGAGTACTGGTGGAATGTTTCAGTAAAAACCCCAATAAAATGCAGGCATTACAGACCAGATATTATGACATGGGACAGGGAGAAGAAAGCATGCACAGTAGTGGAAATTAGCTGCCCAGCAGATGCCAATATAATATCAAAGATTAGTGAAAAGGAGAATATTTATGCAGAACTGATGAGAAATCTGCAGATACTCCACCCTGATTACACCTTCAGATTTATGCCTGTGATGGTTGGGGCACTGGGATATGTTAGTAACTGCCTCAATACAAATCTTGAGAAGCTAGGCTTCACAGGAACAGAAAGAACACAACTAGTTAGGAAATTACAAGTACAATCCATTAATGGAACAGTAAAAATATGTAAAACATTCCAGAAATTTTGCATCTAATAACTGCATATACACATGTACAGATGCAAAGCATATACGCATGCACACATACAACTCAAAACATCCACATCCACACATACAATAACATCCATATCTACACATGCATGCATACATACATATCTACCTAGTTGATGTTGTGTAAATTCCAATGAGAGAGTCTTGTGTCTATGTTAGAAACCGACTCTCTCTCTATTGGTAAAACTTTGTGAAATTATAAAACCAGAATAACATACATAATTGCATACATACATACACACATACATGGTGGCTGCCAACTCGTTTTCGAGTACGGCCACTACTTTATATCCATGTAGGAGAACCCTACCGATGCACTGAACGTGTGTAAACTTTTTAGTCCAGCCAGCGACTTGAAAACTCTGGTACAAACACTACACTTGTGACAATTATTGACACAGTGCTGGGCCCATGGTACCATGTGACGACAAGTGCAGAGAGATCTCCAGATATAAAGCAATGCCTGCGCCGTGAAGCTTTTATAGTGAGCAAAGACACTGCACAAAGCCAGTCCCACTCTCTTAACCAAGATGATATTTACCAAAAAGAAGAACAAGTCTACATCATTGGATACCATCAGGGTTGCAGGTGTTATATCAGAGTTTTCCTTCTAGAATTCTGCCTTCACAAAGGCTAAGGGTTCATCTCTCCCGGTGATTTTGGATGGCCATTGACTCTTAAGAGCTCCTTTGCCCTTTGACAGGTTTTGTTTTTAGTCCTGCAGGATGTCCAAAGTCACCCTCCTCACCAAGAAACCTTGGCGGTGTTGCCAGTTTAGTCGCCAACGACCCGACCATTAGACAGGTTGTACTGGGATACATGTTGCCAGTAGCACCAACTGGTGACCTGACATAAATACATACATACATACATACATACATACATGCATACATACACACACACACACACACACACACACACACACACACACACACACACACACACACACACACACACACACATATATATATATATATATATATAGTATATATAGAAATGGCTTCTACAAGACTAGAACTGTTTCATTCGAAGGGTATCATCACATTTATACTCTGCTATGTATTGGATACCTTACTTAATGTGGTTACCCCCGATTGAACCCGGGATACACATATCTATCTGTCTATCTATATATTCATTTTATGAAGGTGGACTAGTGAGTCTTGTTACTAGAAATAGCTGTTGAAACGGCAAGAGCTCCGACGCAGAGCCCTGACTATCTGTAATATAACCATACTCTACTATCTCAAGTATCGAGTATCGAGTACTCTGTTGAGTAATGGTCTAACTATTTTAAAACTGGCTCTATCTCGCTCCCTCTCACTATATATATATATATATATATATATATATATATATATATATATATATATATATATATATAGTGAGAGAGAGCGAGATATATATATATATATATATATATATATATATATATATATATAGTGAGAAGGAGCGAGATAGAACCAGTTTTAAAATAGTTAAAAACTAGTTTAAAACTGGCTCTATCTAGCTCTCTCTCACTATATATATATATATATATATATATATATATATATATATATATATATATATATATATATATATATATATATATATATATATATATATATATATATATATATATGTGTATATATATATATATATATATATATAGTGACGAAACATAAGTCAATTGCATGAACTCATAATCCTTTATTTACTGCTATATATATTTCGATGATAGCCATTGAGTGGCTATGACCTCAGCAGGCAATTAGTCAGTTCTTAGATATGCCAGCTCTGTGATTTTGGTGTTGATAGTATCAGAGCCTTGGGACATATTTATATATATATATTTATATGTATTTAGGTATGTATACACATATATAAATATATATATATATATCGTATATGCATCGGATATATTTTTAAATCGTATATATATATATTCTTGTGTGTGTGTGTGGGCGTAGTTGTATTAAGCTGGAGTAATTATCCTGCTACTGTATAGTTTTGTCTAATGATCATTTAAAAATACAATAACAGGACACTGACTCGACCTGAAAAACCTATTTATCTCTGTTCTGGTATTGAGTACGTATTCTTGCCAGTGTTAATACTAAACAGAAACGGATATATATATATATATATATATATATATATATATATATAATGGATAATCAACAAATTAAATAACTCATTGCTTACACACACACACACACACATACACACACACACACACACTCACACACACACACACACACACACACACACACACACACACACACACACACACACACACACACACACACACACACACACACACACACACACACACACACACACACACACACACACACACACACACACACATTCACACACACATATATATATACTGTATAATACATATGTGTGTATATGCGTGTGTATATGTGAGAGGAGAGAGGTTGTAGTTTGCTTATTTGTTTATTTTTCTTTGCCCCTGAAATAACATTGCAAGAGATGTGAAACACCAGTAAAAGGGATGAAACATTAATCAGGAGGATAGGTGAATGTTCTGGAGGTGATATGAAATGTGGTTTGTTGATTTGACCTCGATACAGTCAAATATATCGAGTGGGTTGAAGAGTTAATGGAGGAGGTATTAGATAAGGTACGGAGATGGGTGACTGTTTAAGGGAGTTGTTTCACAACCACGTGGAGTTCTACTGTATGTCATTTGGGAAAATATCAGCTGCTCTTGTCTCTGATGATCAACGCCTTGTGTGGGGAATTTCGTGGATGAAAATTGCTGAGAGAGGCCCGTCTTATATATATATATATATATATATATATATATATATATATATATATATATATATATATAATAATAATAATAATAAAATGTGGAGAAGGAGCACACGAGTTGGAATATATATATATATATATATATATATATATATATATATATATATATATATATATATTATATATATATATATATATATATACATATATATATTATATATATATATATATATATATATATATATATATATATATATATATATATATATATATATATATATATATATATATATATATATTCTCCATGAGCCTTGCCCTCCTTGATCTTTTTCTTGGCTCTCTGAAGCTCCACTCTGGTGAAGGGCTCTGTCTCAATATCCAGTTCTTCAAACAGCCGCCTGATCTCCCCAGTGCTCTGGGCTGTGGAGGGTGGCTCTCCTAGTAGGGTCCTAAAATAGTCTAGCCATTTCTTCTTCCTATCCTCGGGCCCCGTTCCCTGGATCTGACTCGAACACCTTAACTTCCTCCCTGTGATCTCGTTGATGATCATCCAGTTCTCCTTACATCCAGACCTGTCAACCGCTCTCTCCACACTTCTGATCTCTCTATCAGTGCCTCATCTCTGGCCTCAGTGTAAGCAGTACAGAGTTCTTCCCTCATCACCTCCACAGTCTCCATCCTCTCCTCTGTAGGATCAGCATAGAATTGGTCCTTGGCAGCTTTCAGGTGTTCTCTGGCTGCACACACTTTTGGGTTTGCAGAGCTGACGTGCTTCCTTTTGTTCTTTCTCCTCGGCACCAGGGTTTCACTTGCTTCCGCCACTGCATTGGTGAAGTGCCCGTACCTCCTCGTCACACTCTCCTCAGTCCATCGAATCTCTCTCTCCTCTGTCTCTCCACACAGAGTACTGAACCTGTTCCTCACTTCCATTGTGAACCTCTCCTGTAGCTTATCATCTTCCTTGAAAGCTCCCCAGTCAT
>OZ024743.1:78549873-78552373 GCA_964016885.1 Eledone cirrhosa
ATAATTACCCCCCCCCCCCCACAACATCACATTCTATGATCAGCTCATTCCTCTACTTACCTCCTATTTATCTCAAATCTTATACTCTACAATAACTATTAGGAATAAACATAAAGTTACCACCATTTAATATAATTACTATAACTTACTAATATTTTATTCATTTAATTAATATATGGGTAGGTAGTGATAAAATGAGACCTTTAATGTATTATAGGAAAAATTGTATTTAAAATTAAATATATAAATTTAAAAATAAATAGCATTATATAAAAGGATTCACTTATAACATAATATATTGTATATTAACACATAGAGAATTGGAGTTGTAAACAACTATACATTTTTTTCTTATATACAAATTAATCGCCAATTACCTCCCCTTTCACATTAGCTCCCCTTAATATAGATCTCTAAATCACTTCCTGAAATTAAACCGTTAGACAGATCACCCTAGAACAACTCGAACCCTTGATAAGATTGTAATAGGACCAATATACAATCCATAGTTATATCTACTGATAAACATTTACTAAAATATAACCAATGTAATGGAAAGGAAGTCCTTGATATTAATACATGCACATTTGAACATTACCGGAACAATTATCTCATTACATCCACCATAAACTTCATAGAAACTGCTTTTCATACCCAAGCATCTCTGTCTGATTAATATGCTTTTGTACCTGTATTGTATTGTGATATCTTTGCCATACTGTGATATATATTCTTAGTACCATTGCTTGTTTCTTACCTGGTTATTCTGTACATGCCTACCACATCTGCACTCTTTCTATACGTTTGCATATGTACTTCTAATGTCCTTGTTTTGCGAGTAACTTTCTTCTTTAATTCCTCTATAATTATTGTATTATTCTTTTATAATCTTTGTCGCATCCACTGATACTGACCACATCATCTTCACTCTTTAAATATGACACTGTTAATGACAATACTAACATATATGTATCTGTACGATTGTTCTGTGGAATAGGAGGTTAATTATATGCCTAAACTTTGCTAGTGCTCCGATGATTCCAAACGAAAGTTTGGAAGAAACGATTGTCAGCAATAAAATGTTTTGAACATTGTTTTGATTATTCTGTAATATATATATATATATATATATATATATATATATATATATATATATATATATCACGATTAAACCAGTTAGACCATTATTATAATATACTATATTAGAAAGAGTCGGGCTGGAACTAGCTGTTGAAACGGCAAGTTCTCAGCCGTCGGGCTCCGACTATTTCTAATGTATATATTAGGATTGTAATGTCAGTAAAATCCTCCTTCCCCTGAACACCCAATCTAGCAGACACTTTAGTAAACACCAATAGGACCGAAATACGGAAACATAAACAAGAACACAAACCAGCCATTAACACAACACAAAACAACACCACACAGTTAATACGCAACAATGTTCAACAACAAGACAACTCCAACCAGAATAAGACTAACCAGCAACATACCAGTAATGTAATGGCTCTTAGGTGCCAGAGGAATGACCATATAGTTGATGTATATCCACCACTGTTTCTGTAGTAATTTTATTTGTATTGACATTTCTGCGTGAATTTATAAAATGACAAGTCAGTCAATCATATTAGTGGCCTCCCCACAGCCCCGGCGGACAGCAAATAGAGAAGACGTTTCCCCGGAGGACGGTAAGGGAGACGCGCTGGAAAAGCCATTCCAACTCGCGAGGCTCACACCTGCGGCTGGCCAGCTCCGCGTCTATGGTGGTGAGTAGGGAGGTAGCCCTAGGGCTGAGGACACCTGAAGTCTCCACTTCCAAGGGTACAACCGCAAACCTGTCGGAGAGCGACCGAAATTTGGAGAGTTTGGCCTCCTCAGCCCGACGTGCAGCCGAACCTCGGTTAGTCGCAGACTGCACCAAGTTGCGGCTGGGATATAGTTAGTGTAGCAACTAACTATCTATTTATATTTATTTCGCACACAAGCCACAGTCCTTAATCCAATTTTTCTAGTACCACAAACCCCTTTACTACATATCATTTACATATTAACCACATCACAGAAAACCTTAGACCCTCTAATTCTCATAGTATTCTCATACTAACTTAGGTTTAATTTACTATTATTTGTTGTTATTTTCGTTTCTCTCTAACTAACCTCTGACCAACAGAAACCTCACCCCACTTTAGTACAGCACCGCACCCCTTCGTTTTATATATATATATATATATATATATATATATATATATTTATATAACATTAATAAAGCTGGTGATGTTACATAAATCGCTTATGCATTATGATTATTTCAATGGTTCTCCCATGCATTTGTTGTTACGAAAACGGTATCCTCAGATGAAATTCGATTTTGTAATATGCCACCGAGAGGAAAAAATCACGTCCTTTTGCTCATGCATCCAGCAGACATATGTCTACTGGGCACACGAGCAAAAGGACCTTTGGTTACTTGCATTATTGTTCATACAGGTATGAATATACT
>OZ024743.1:78559873-78629873 GCA_964016885.1 Eledone cirrhosa
GTCCCTACGGCTAGGTAGTTTAGCTAAATTTGAAGCTGTGATGTTATGTGCAAGGTTAGGAGTCGTAGAATAAGAAATTTTAATGGTATTTCTATTAAAAATGTTACTATATTTATGTGCTGGGGGAAATGCTTCATAATGAGGGAGAGAAAGATCTTAGCTAATGGTGTGGCCACCTCCATATTATATGGTGGGTTATATCATATAATGCGTCGGGATCTATTTTTCCTAGGTATATTCTCATACTCTGTATATGCTACCTTATCGACAAATCCACTCGGAGCAAGAGCTTCATTGTAATATGTGGAATGGTCAGTGAAAATATGCTCGTTTGTAGATAGACGGGAAAGCCCCAAAGAAACGTTTCTTACCAGGTTCTTGGTTATGCTGGCAGGATGGTTAGAATGCTTACTTATGTAATTAAGTGTATCATTCGGCTTTCTATACGGGTAGTGCAAGCCATTCGACAAATTGAGGGTAACGTCGAGGTAATTAACGACCAAGAGGTTGGCCTCAACCTGTATGGAGAGGTTGAAGCCTTTAAAGAAGACTGTGAGTTCTTTTCTGAACCTCTCGCAAGCACGTGGGCCGCACTTTGTCAAGGTCAAAAGACCGTCGTTATTTTAATATATATATATATATATATATATATATATATATATATATATATATATATATATATATATATATATTCTACTAGCCTTACAGGGGGTCCGACGAGCCGCAGATTATAGAGTCGGGTAAGATCGATATAGATCAAACCTGGAGCTGATCAGTGGCGAAACGCGCGTCACCAACCAATAAATGTAATGAAGGAGTAACCGATCGTCCTTGTTATCTTTTTACTATATATATATATATATATATATATATATATATATATATATATATATATATATATATATATATATATATATATATAAGGAGGAGGTTATAGTTCACTTGAAGCATTGTGTAATGAGGTATAAACGTTAGAATATGTGTAATAAGGCCAAGACAATGCAGATATGGACATAGAAAAAAGAATGCAATAGTGAAAGATATTGATGTGAATTCGTCTTTCACCTTGAATTTATTTAAATGTCCTTAATTTTCGAGATAATATCTCTTCTTCGGAGGGAAGTAAAGGTCTCAGACCAGCGTCTTTAAATTTCTAATGAAGCCATGGCTTCATTAGAAATTTAAAGACGCTGGTCTGAGACCTTTACTTCCCTCCGAAGAAGAGATATTATCTCGAAAATTAAGGACATTTAAATAAATTCAAGGTGAAAGACGAATTCACATCAATATCTTTCACTATTGCATTCTTTTTTCTATGTCCATATCTGCATTGTCTTGGCCTTATTACACATATTCTAACGTTTATATATATATATATATATATATATATAATACTTTCTGAACCGTCCGGCTGGCGCTCTGCTAGGTATACCGGCATTTTATCTTTTCAGGAATCTCCCTACACTCAGTCCAGTGCAAATATACCGCACGCCCTCTCAAGTCAGCGGGGGGGGGGGGTTAGCGTGCTCTGGGTGTTGTGTTTGAACAGTTTTTAGGATTCCCCAATTCGGCAGCCAGTACGTTAAAGAAAATTGATAAAATATTTAAATTACATTGTTAGAGCCTCAGAGTATACAATATTTTTTGTTCGGCCCTCCGGAGTAAAGATGAAGAGATTGTTTGGCGGGCTCATTCTAGAGCATCCTACATTCAATTGACCATGGGAGAATCAGTGATCTCGTAGCTCGTCTCGCGGAGAAGCTCTGTAGACGTTGACCTCTGGACCCTCCTGTCAGGAGCAGGTAAGCTGTAGTGGCTTAGAGGCCTACCACCAATCTCCAGGTTACTGTTTTCAAGACAAATGAGCGCCTCATTGAAAACGACATCGTATGTTACGTATGTGTCTGCATGTGCGGTGGAGGATGTCCTCAGCTAGACTTTCGCGGTGGTTGTTCCTCAGTGCGAGAGGGTCGGCGAGATCGCAGTTGTGCAGCATAATAGCAAAAAGTTTTCGCAGTTGAGAAGGGACTTTAGCAGTTGCTGCTTCGTGCAGGGTGAGGTGCCAATGGCTGTCATCGCGTAACATACCACGCATCTGGCAAGCCAAACGTAAGTGAAACATTGATGGCCATTGATGCTTCTCAGATCTTGGAAAGACTGTGGTCTTCTAACCTCAAACAGTAACACTGACGATAAGCCGTCTGTGCTTTCGTGAAATAAATAGGTTTTTGTTTTTGTGTATGCAAAAATATCTGTACACGAATATATATATTATAACAGATTAAAGTTTAAGCAAAGAATCGCTGCTTTCACACTTAACGGGATCTTCTGAAACTTAAAAATTCCGTCTGTGAACGCAGAAGTAAATATTCCGAAAAACGTTATCTAATGCAGACAGCCAGAAGGGCGCTACGTTATAGCTATGTATCTATCTAAAAAGACAGACTAAGAGAAAGAGGGGGAATGTTGTGCGATGTCATAAGAAAAAGTGAGGAATGTTGTATAACTGGAAGAGTTGACATTTGAAATTTTAAAGAAGTGAATATTTAAATAATGTCTTTAATCGTTTAACAAAATTCAGTAGACAAAAATACCCTCACTTTTTTACATGGAAAAAGTGACATCTATGGTGTAAATTTTGGTCCAGCCGATTGGCGGAAAGTTTGTTACCTACATACGACCGTCAGCTTTATAGTATAGATTATTCAAAATTTTAATAAATGAGAAATATTATCATAACCAAAATATATATTTTATTATACATATTTCAAAGGTACAATGGTGTTTCAGTACGTTTTCATCAGATAAAATATATAAGAAATTGGTTATACGACATACCGCTAAGGTACTTGAATCTTCAATATATATATATATATATAAGCGAACAATTCTACTGAAAGTTTGAAATAAACGGCAACATTAATACTTTGTGAAGGCGTGTGGCTGAGTGGTTATCCTTTTGATGATGATCATCATTATCGGTGGATTGTCAGTATCGGTAGAGGGTCGGACGCCATGCTTTGACGTATAGAGTTACAGCCCTTGCCATTCTGAGTTCAAATCCCGCCGAGGTTGACTGTGCCTTTCATCCTTACGGGGTCGATAAAATACAGTACCAGTAATACACTGGGTAATTGCTGGCCTTGTGCCAAAAGTAGAAACAATTATTATAATCATCATCACCATCCCCAACAACAAAATCACCAACTAAAACATCACTATCACCACCGACACCACCACTACCACCACCACCACCAACACCATCACCATCACCACCACAACCACCACCACCACCACCACCACCACCATCACAACCACAACCACCACCACCACCACCACCACCACCAGCCCCGTTCACCACCTAACAACCCCCATTATGGTCCTTTAACAATAAAACCCCCGAAGAATGACCTTGGTGTCTCAACAGAACAGGAATAACCATTTCATAAGAGGAGAGCCAGTTGTTTATGTAAGTGTTGTTGTTGTTAAAGTCCTTTCAGGCTAGTTATGTCTGAGACAAGTGGTCTCAGATGACGGCTTTAACCGACTTTACTTGACTCCGACACAGGAGAGGGCGGCTATAGTAAACCTTAAAACAATACAGATAAAAATAGTTGACGATACACTGAAATGTCAACAGCCTTCCTCCATTAAAACGACCAGTGTGAGAATAATGATAATAGAGAGGGAGGGTTGTGCGGAGAAGAGAGAGAGAGGGAGAAGAGAGAGGGGGAGAAAGGGAGAAGAGAGGGAGGGGAGAAAGAGACAGGGAGGGGAAGAAAGAGAGAGTTGTGGGGAGAGAGAGAAGTGAGAGTTGTGGGGAGAGAGAGGAGACAGAGGGGGAGAGACAGAGAGAGAGAGAGAGAGAGAGAGAGAAAGAGAGAGTTGTGGGGCGAGAGAAGAGAGAGAGGGGGAGAGAAAGAGTTGTGGAGAGAGAGAGAGAGAGAGAGGAGAGAAAGAGAGAGAGTTGTGGGGAGAGAGAGAAGAGAGAGAGGGGGAGAGAGAGAGAGAGAGAGAGAGAGAGAGAGCGAGAAATAGTTGTGGAGAGAGAGAGGGGGTGAAAGAGAGAGTTGTAGGGAGAGAGAATAGTAGTAGTAGTAGAAGAAGAAGAAGAAGAAGAAGAAGAAGAAGGTGGAGGAAGGATACGGGTGACATCGGAGTCCATTACTCCCCCCGTGCCCTTAGAGACTAATGAAGGATAAAGTTCTGCAACAATACGACTGTTTATATAGAAGAAACCTGTGTATATATATATATATTGTTTTGCTTTGGGAGGGTCATGTTGCCAATAAGAAACACACGCACCAGTTATTTTCACTCCAATTTATTATAAATTAAATTTATAAATTTAAGAATTTATAAATTTCCAGTTGTTTGGTTGGTTCCATAACCGGACGGTTGTTCATATATTGTCAAAGTTCTTTCGTCACACATTCTGTGACTTCTTCAGTGACTGGGGATTCTTTTCTTTGTTTTGTGCCTCTCCTTTGTTCTGTCCTACGCCATCTTCGTTTTGTGTGTGTTGTGTGCTTAGTTTGCGCATGTGTTACATCCGGGTGTCTGTGTGTGTTTTTATTTGTTTATTTATTTGTTCATTTACATGTTACTGGTTGGTTGTTTGTTCTATGTGTGTGTGTTTTCATTTTCTCCTTAATTGTAAGTTGTGATGTTGCTATTCCATTCATGTTTTCTATTTAATTTTGGTTGGAGTTCATTTATGTTTATTGCCTCTGTGATTGCGTCTTTTCTGTGTGTAGATTCTATTTTTATTTCTATGTTCTCTAATTTGCCCTTATGTTCTATTTTAGCATGTTGGTGGAGTATTGATGATTCTTTTTTATCTTGAAGTTCTCTTCAGTGTTCATTTAACCGTTCTTCTATACTACGAGCTGTCTCACCTATGTACACTATATTCTTATCTTTACATTGTCCTTCAGTACATATTATGCTATATACTACATTTCTAGTTTTACAGTTAATATGGGGGCTTAGTTTACAGATTATGCATTTATTATCTATACAGGGAGGTCTTTGAAAAGGGTATGTATTGCTAATAAGTGTTTTTATGGAGGTACCTGGTCTTTCTACTATCTTAATATTAAGTTTATGTTTATCTAGGGCCCTTCTAAATTTGTAAGCTAATTCACCTCTAGGGGTTGTATTGATGAACATTACACTCTGGTACTTATTGCTATCATACCATAAGTTTATTCTATTAACCTTATTCCTAGTTCTTTCTATTCTATTCCAAAATTTGCTCCTATACAAGGGGCAGGTCCCATTTGTATCATTATTTACCATTTTTTTCCATTTGGTTCTGACTCCTCTATATACTCTGATTTTATCTCTCTGATTGTAACCAGAGAACTGCATACGGTGGTTGAAGTGTTGTATGTGTCTCTCTAGTTCTTTGGGGTTGCACATGCGAGACACGTTTCTCATCACCCGTACCAAATCCGCAATCAGTATGTTGATTTTGGTGTGATCCGAAACAGCTGAGTTTCGGTGGATCAGATGTTTGGAAGTCATGGGTTTGGCATAATGGGAATGGAGGATTTGTTTTTTTGTTATTAATGGTTTCTAACCAGAGCTCTGTGTCTAGTACAGGTAATCGATAGTTGGGGTGTTTGCTTGGGTAGTCTATAGTAACTCTAATACTCTGGTGGATGGAGTTAGCTATTTGCTGGATGCTTTCCATGGTGTTTTTCTCTAATTCCTGACTGTTCTCTAGTGGGGATGTTTTTACTACGATGTTTATATCATCAACGTAGCGGGAGTACATTATCAGGGTTAAGAGGTTGCTGTCTTCTAATTGTTCTTTAAGTTTAAGTTTAAGTTTATTGTCCCACCATACCATGAATAGGTTAGCTATGTCACCTGCAATGCTAACACAAATGGCTGCTCCCTCCTCTTGGGCATATGTTTTTCCATTAAATTTGAACATATGTTCCTTAAGGGTTAATTTTATACTGGCCCCCACCGCATGTGCAATCATTTTCTTTAGTTCATCGTGGTTTTCGGGGGTCCGTATGACTCTGGTCCACCCGTTCCATCTTTCTGTGTGGGTTTTCTTGACCATTGAGGTAATGGTAGGTGGTCTGCCTCTGGCTGGTCTTGTAGGGCACATGTTGCTAAGGTCATATGTATCTAGATAATCATTACTATAGGTAAGTTTTAATCGGAGTCCCAGCTCACTGGTATCAATCCCACCGAATTCAACATTGCTCTCACTGATCATTTCTACGCATTTCTCCACAGCAAAATCCACGTCAATGGGTGGATATAGGGACACAACATCCATACTACCTAGTATACAGTTTGTTAGGTCCCTAGATCGGTTATTTTCGCTGATTCTACTGAGGAGGTCCTCCGTGCTGTCTGGGGACATTTCAATGGATAGTCAGCGAATTTTCGGACCGTCAAGGTGTGATTTCCATGGGTATGTCATTATTTATAAAACCAATTTTGTATTTTATCTAATGAAAGCGCACCAAAATTTTATATATATATATATATATATATATATATATATATATATGTAAGTATGTATACGTACATACATATATGTATACATACGTACAGTAGTATGTATATATATACATACATGCACACATATATATATGTACGTATGGATTCTCCAAACATTTATTATAATGCTCGGTGTGTTTGTATTTAAGTACCAGCCGTACTAAGAGTGAGAAATGAAATTTCGTTTCATTTTTTCCGTTTATATATATATGTATATATATATATATATATTATGTGTATATAAATGAAGCTGGGATTTCGTATGCTTTCGTGTTAGTGTTAACAATAACTGAGGTCAGTAGTCTTAACCCCTCCCTACCTACTCCCCATACTCTCCCCTACGTACCCTACTCCATACCCACTGTTCAACCACGTGGTTTAGGGTTCAGAATGCCTGGTACCTTGGGTAAGTGTCCCTTTTCTATTGCCTCCTTTTGACGAATGTCTTCTCAGGGAAATGTGTAACTGGTTTAGAATGGGTATAATATGTCCCTGTGAATAGAATAGGTACACTGTATCTCTGTGTGTACAATAGGTACACTGTATCCCGGTGTATATCAGGTTTACAATAGGTACACTGTATCCCGGTGTATATCAGGTTTACAATAAGTACACTGTATCCCGGTGTATATCAGGTTTACAATAGGTACACTGTATCCCGGTGTATATCAGGTTTACAATAAGTACACTGTATCCCTGTGTATCTCTGTGTGTACAATAGGTACACTGTATCTCTGTGTATATCTAGTTTACAATAGGTATATTGTATCCCTGTGTATATCAGGTTTACAATAAGTACACTGTATGGTTGTGTATATCTAGTTTACAATAGGTACACTGTATCCCGGTGTATATCAGGTTTACAATAGGTACACTGTATCCCGGTGTATATCAGGTTTACAATAGGTACACTGTATCCCTTTGTATATCTAGTTTACAATAGGTACACTGTATCCCTGGGTATACTCAGTTTACAATAGGTACACTGTATCCGGGTGTATATCAGGTTTACAATAGGTACACTGTATCCCGGTGTATATCAGGTTTACAATAGGTACACTGTATCCCTTTGTATATCTAGTTTACAATAGGTACACTGTATCCCTGTGTATATCAGGTTTACAATAGGTACACTGTATCCCTGTGTATAACAGGTTTACAATAGGTACACTGTATCTCTGTATATCTAGTTTACAATAGGTACACTGTATCCCTACATCTGGCTTACAATAGGTACACTGTATCCCTGTGTATATCAGGTTTACAATAGGTACACTGTATGCTTGTGTATATCTAGTTTACACTAGGTACACTGTATCTCTGTGTTTATCTAGTTTATAATAGGTACACTGTATCCCTGTGTATATCAGGTTTACAATAGGTACACTGTATCCCTGTGTTTATCTAGTTTACAATAGTAACACTGTATCCCTCTGCATATCAGGTTTACAATAGGTACACTGTATCCCTGTGTATATCAGGTTTACAATAGGTACACTGTATCCCTGTCTATATCTAGTTTACAATAGGTACACTGTATCCCTGTGTATACCTGGTTTACAACAGTTACACTGTATCCCTGTGTATATCTAGTTTACAATAGGTACACTGTATCCCTGTCTATATCTAGTTTACAATAGGTAAACTGTACCCCTGTCTATCTGGTTTACAATAGGTACACTGTATCCCTGTTTGTACCTGGTTTACAATAGGTGCACTGTATCCCTGTGTATATCTAGTTTACAATAGGTACACTGAATCTCTGTATATCTGGTTTACAATAGGTACACTGTATCCCTGTGTATATCTAGTTTACAATAGTTACACAGTAACACTGTGTATATCAGGCTTACAATAGGTACACTGTATCCCTGTGTATATCTAGTTTACAATAGGTACACTGTATCTCTGTATATCTGGTTTACAATAGGTGCACTGTTTCCCTGTGTATATCTAGTTTACAATAGGTACACTGTATCCCTGTGGATATCTAGTTTACAATAGGTACACTGTATCCCTGTGTATATCAGGTTTACAATAGGTGCACTGCATCCCAGTGTATATCTAGTTTACAATAGTTACACAGTAACACTGTGTATATCAGGTTTACAATAGGTACACTGCATCCCTGTGTATATCTAGTTTACAATAGGTACACTGTATCTCTGTATATCTGGTTTACAATAGGTACACTGTATCCCTGTATATATCTAGTTTACAATAGATACACTGTATCCCTGTGTATATCTAGTTTACAATAGGTACACTGTATCCCTGTGTATATCAGGTTTACCCTAGGTACACTGTATACCTGTGTATATATGGTTTACAATAGATACACTGTATGCCTGTGTTTGTATCCACTTTGGAATAGATATAAAGTTGGAGATGGTATTAAATCTCACACTCACTCTCCTTACTCGAGTCTCTTTAATATAAAAATATTTACCAGTGGCCCCGACTGTTCTATTTGCTATCCTGAAGCAGTGCTGTATACTAGTGTTTGTGATTCAAAAAAGAAGTTAAGACTTCATATCACTAGTATTAGCAGCCAAAAGTCTTCAGATCTCTTTTTCAAAATCGAAAATCTTCTGGTAATTAATCAATGCAGTCTTGAGTAGACTACGCTGATAAGGACGAATAACATTGAAACATGCTGGTAAATAACCCTCTTTCTTGTAAATATATAAGTTTACTCCAACCATGTAAAGTATTCTTCTGAGATTAATTCCTAATTTCTGTAATATTATAATTTTGTTTTCTTTATAGAATGACACGGGTTCAATATTAACGGCATATTCCAATATGGAGTCTGAAATATTGACAGAAGCAGTGACGGATAACTACTCTAGTCTGACCATACAGGAGGATGAAGGCCACACATTTACCTCTACAACACATGATACACCCTTTACTGACTCTATATATTCCGATAATAACAGCACTGACTATTCTATAGTTGATAGCTTCTCTGGCAAAAATGGAAGTTTTATCGATGAAATTGTTACAAATGAAACTGACGGTACGGAAGTTTCGAATATTGTGTCACCTCCTAACAAAGATTACTTGACGTCACAGACTGTTGGCTTCCATGATTCAACTACAAGTTTTTATTCAACGATAACAACAACTGAAATAACCCAAGTGAATGACAAAGACAAAACGTCCAATGAGAATTCAACTCAGCTAAAACCTCAGTATACAGAAGCAGTGAATGAGGATACTTCTCCTATGCCAAGTAAGGAAAAATATTTATATTTATTTAATGAGAGTGAAGGTGGATAATTGGCAGAATCGCTAGAGCGTTGGTTAGCATGCTTCGTGGAATTCGTTCTGGTTCTCTGAGTTCAAATCCCGCCAAAGTCATCTTTGACTTTCATCCTTTCGGGATCGAGTCCTGGGTTAATTCTTCTTCTATATAAATCTCTTTTCTCTCTCTCTCTGGAAGAAATTTGCTGTGTTCAGACCTGGAGAGACGATGGACTTCTCCAGGTTTAAATGCCCAACATACGCAATATATCTCGACAGCACTCAGATTATTCCATCAGGAGTTTAGAGCACCAATGACCAACCAAAAGTTAAAAGTTTCCCCTCACAATATATTTTTTTCATTAATGGTGACCACGTTCTGAGTTTAAATCCCGCCGATGTTAGCTTTGCCTTTCATCTTTACGAGGTCTATAAATTAAAATACCAGTAACACACTGGGGTCAATTTAATTGACTTATCCTCTCCCAAAATTGTTTTACTTGTTCCTAAATCAGAAACCATTATTAATGGTTACATTTGGTGGATTGGCAGAATCGTTAGAACGTTGGTGGAAATGTGTTGTGGCATTTCTCCCTGCCCTTTACATTCCCTGTTCCAATCCGACCAGGGTCGATAAAATAAAATACTGGCGAAATATTGGGTTGATATAATCGACTTGCCCTCCCCACAAATTTCCGACTCTGTGCCTATATTAGAAATTGAATAATGGTGACCTTACAAAGTTTATCTGGTGAATACAGTACGTCAATAATCTCTCAGTGTGTCATGAAGTATTCCATGGACCCGACCAACAATATGGCGGATTAATTACCCCAAAAGATGGCCAGAAGGATGTGCTGAAAAAACCTGTCCACCTCATGTGAAATAAATAGGGAGGTGGTTTATTTACCCAGGACACTAGATGTTTCCGTCGCTATAGGTTACACAAGAAATCTCTCGGTTAAAAATATTCATTTCTTTATTTCTAACATTGGTAATAAGGTCAACAATTTGGGGAAATTGGTTATATCGAACCCACTACTTAAGACTTTATTTCCTCGAAGGATAAAAGGCAACCTCGACCGCCGCGGGATTTGTACTCAGAACGTAAAAAGTAGCAACTTTATGCCGCAAAGTATCTTTTCCGACGCTCTACCGATACTGCCAACTGACCGCTCTCTATCGGTTAATAATAATAATTATTATTAGTCGAATCGGTAGAGCATCGGCCTACATGCTTTGTGGCTGTTAGTTACGACCGTTTACGTTCTGAGTTCAAATCTCGCCGAGGTTAACTTTGTCTTTCATCCTTACGGGGTCGACAAAATAAAGTACCAGTAATACACTGGGTCCGATGCAATCGATTTTCAGCTCCCTCAAATGTATCCATATGTGCCTAAATAATAATAATAAAACATTATTATTTCAACGTTTGGCACAAGGCCAGCAAGTTAAAGAGAAGGAGAAATTCGATTAAATCAACCCCAGTTTGATATAATCTATTCTATTGGCCACAAGAGTCCAATACATTGATTAAGGGACAATACAAGGACAAAAGCAACTTGGAGTGGGGTTTACATGGAATAAAGTGAACTGGAAATGACCGAAGATAAACCAGAACGTTTAACAATAACAACAATTGTATTATCATGGAAATTATCTAAACTATAATAAAGAAAGGGGCGCGGTACTACGTCCAGAATATATTTTTTTATCCAGTTTGTAAAATAAGTTGGATTACTTTGAATGAATGAATATTACATAATTTATCTACTAAATTTCGTTATTCTTGATTAAATATAAATAATTTTGTTGCTTATTTTAAGATTCACTTCTTTAAAATTTTCAAATGTCAACACTCCGTTTAGTGATCGCTTAAATAAACATTCATATATTTCCATCACTAATTTTCTCCTAATGCAGTTTATATGCAATATCGTCTTTTTTAAATGTATCATGGATTACGTTACTGATTACATAAGACAGTATAACGCTGTCTTAGTTCAATTTCTGTGTATATTGTCAATTACGATTTTATTTGATGTATCATATCTACATGTATATATACCTGCATCAATATACACACTACACATGCTAGCAGAAGAACCACCCGAAGTGTGATTTTCTGCTAGTTTGTTTAATGATGACACATATCAACTAGCAACAGTTCAATAATGGGAGGAAGGTGAACTGGGGGGTAATTCCAGCGAGAAACGCCAACAAAATCCCTAGATTGCTCTGTCATCTCATAGACATCGCAGTGCCCCTCTTCCGGCTTCTTTCTGCCGGTTTAGAAAAGTGTAGTCAGGGTAGACACAGCCTCGCCAGTGTTACCCCTTACACATCTGTCATAAAACACACTAGAAGGCAGCACACCCCTCTCTACCTTGACCTTCCAACTCAAGTGTTAATTGCAGAAGTTACTGAGAGCTAGGCCGGAGAGGAAGGTTCATGCGCTAAAATCTTTTAGACGTGTCCAGCATACAGCTTCGTTCGCCACAGCTACCAGGCAGAGGAAAACTTGCCGCGCTTCCTTTTTAACTGAAGGTGACAGTTTAATTTTCACTATAGACCCGGCTGGATCTATTCTCCGACCTCATCACCAGCGACAAGTCCCAACTGCTTTGCTAAGAATTTGACCAAAATTTTAAACCCTGAATTCAGCAGAGTTATAGCTCGAAAATTATCCAATAAGTCTTCCTTTTAGGCGTCTTTTACCAGCAGCGTTATTACGTCTCCACGGAATTGGTAATCCCCCACCCTGCTGCCAGTTGCGGGTCACGTCTGCCAATATGTCCCCAAACAGGTCTGGTATAAACTTGTAAAATTTGTTGGGTAGTTCATCCAAACCAACTGACTTACGTCTCATATATCCACCTAACACCTCCCGTATCTTGTTAGTCACGGCAAGTCGACGAGATAGTCTCAAGTCAGTTTCCGTTTATGATGAGCCGTCGTTCGTGTCGAACAGTCGAGTATGGTGCTGCACTCATCTGATGTAGACTGAGTAGCACACATCTGATGTGGACTGAGTAGCACACATCTGTGGACTGAGTAACACACCTCTGATGTGAACTGAGTAGCACTCATTTGATGTGGACAGCAGCACTCATCTGATGTGGCCTGAGTAGCACTCATATGATGTGGTCTGAATAGCACTCATCTGATGTTGTCTGCGTAGCACTAACCTGATGTGAACTGAGTAGCACTCATCTGTGGACTGAGTAGCACTCATCTGATGTGGACTGAGTAGCACTCATCTGTGGACCGAGTAGCACTCATCCATCTTAATCAGTCAAAGACCAAATCGTAGCTTTGTTACCAAGTCGCACTTCCGTTATCCGGGCCTATTGTACAACATTTGTTTCCTAATATCTCAGCGCACGAGCCTTGTCGTCGGTGAAATTGTCTAGGGCTTATTCTCGCTGTCAGCACATCGGTTGGGATACCTCTTTTAATTTCGTCTTCTAAATTGCTCTCTATCGCACTATCTAGTCTTTCTTACTGCTAATACTTTACTATACCTTACCGACTCTACTTTAATGGATCTCTTTAGAGCTTCCCACCACCAGTTGTTGATGATTACCTCAATCAACTATTGCTAATCCGCGTTCTGTAGGCTTTACGTGCTGGGAAGGACGCGTTTAGTATTCTGTAGCCGGACCTTTGTCTGTGGATTCTATCTCGGTCAACCGTGCAGATCACGAATGCGCGGTCTGTGTAGTCAACCAGTTTAAATTGTGGACACTTTACTCCATCCTTGTCTGTTGGCCTAATAAATACTATATCTTGGTTCAATCTGGATGACTCACTGTGGTTGCTACCTTAACACGTTTGTGCATATGAGAAATCCAGTCTGACAGGTGGAAACGTTTGAGTAGATTTGCCAGGTTGTTGTATCCCCTTCTATGGGCTAACCCCACACAATTCCAGATATAGTTGAAATCCCCAACTAACACCAGGAAATCGTCGAGGTGTCTAGAGTAATCATGATGTCCTGCCCCAGTAGGGTCGAAATGGTCACTAATGTATTGGCAAAAGAAGATCATCCTAACATCGAGATTCAAACTTTTCCGGAACAGTGTTGTCTCCCTACACCCCGAGATGCCACCAGACCCTACACGTTATCATAAAAAAAATAATTCTGGTCTCGCTGATGGCAACCACATTTATTTCTAGTTACCTGAGATCGTTCCGAAAGTGAATTTGTTGCCATGCCGACCCCGGGATACGCACATTTATACTTGTTACATTGATTATAGTAATCTTATTGGAAAAAGGGTGAAAGAAAAGAGAGCAAACATTTCACTTTGAGAAGATCGGTTGATCCGGTCTTTTCTTTAGCTGAAAAGGGCTTCTCAGAGGTTTTTATGTTAAGGTTTAAACTGAATGACCCGAGGTTCTTGGTGAATGTTAATGTTGTTTATTTGTTTCTATGTGGTGGTTGTTCAATACCTCCTCCTTCACGTCGCTGTTGATCTTTCTATAACCGGGGAATTGATGTAGGAAGATTGTGTTGGAGATTGTTGCTTTAATTGTTCTTTTTTGGAGGATGGTTGGATTGTGGTGAGGGCATTGGCGTTGGTATGGACTTGGTACTAAGTGCTGAGGCCCCCAGATCCCTTGTAGCCGTTAGCTAGAGCCGGTCTCAAGTGAGGACAATTTTAAATCCCCCATCGCAGTCTCCTTTTGTGTTTGTTTCGTCGCATATAATGATGATTTATACAATTTATGTTTTGAGTTATGTTTTAGATGCAAATTGTGGTGAAAAACCTTTCCGTCGCCGTCAGAGAAGAAATAAAAGAATTATTGGTGGTACCAGAATATATCCTGGTGACTGGCCTTGGCTGGTGTCATTACATTTCGACGGAAATCACCCTTTTCAAGTAAATTCTGGTTATAAGCATCTCTGTGGAGGTTCTTTAATTCACCAACAGTGGGTCTTGTCAGCTGCCCACTGTTTCGAGTAAGTGTTTACACCTCATTTTGTTCATAGCAAATCTTCGAATTAAATAAACGAAATGTTATATTTTCATTAAATTCTATTATATAAAATTCTATTATATATATATATATATATATATATATATATATATATATATATATATATATATATATATATATATATATATATATTTTGACAACGGCTGATGATATACATGTAGGTAAATATATTCCTTATCTGATATTTTGTAACTAACCCTACATAGATCGATAACGAAATATGCGTACGATGTATTATTATCACCTAGAAACGATCGTAAAGCAGTGAAGTATATTTCTAATGACGATGTTTTATTTCATTGTTTTAACTTATATCATGACTCTGTTTTCCTTTTGATGTTTTATTGTTTTCCGGGATTTATTTTAACCTACAACATTTTCAACATATGGATTACATTGAGTTCTTCATGCGGACTAGACCCCACAACTGACAGTGGATATTTCTAGGTGTATATATATATATATATATATATATATATATATATATATATATATATATATATATGATAAGAGGATATCATATATATATATATTTATATATATATATATATATATATATATATGATAAGAGGATATCATATTTTACCTCTTATCATTACACCTGAGCCAGGACTTGTTTGCATATATATATATATATATATATATGAATCTCAGGAAAATGGGAAAACTCGGCGTATGGAAGCTGTTAGAACACCAAAATACCGTCGAAGTGGCGTTGGATAAAATATTACCTGGAAGGACAGAGATCAGTGGCTAAAGGTGAGTTGACTGGAGGGAAGAGAACACTGGAAGGAGGGAAATGAATGGATATTTGGTTCTCCGTTACGAGCCTCCTATTCCCCGCAGTAATCTCATTAATTCGTCGAAACTGCTGGAGGTTGGGATCTGACGAGCATATATTAATGTCTGTGACCTTTTGGCTGTCATCCATTCTTTTCCCTCCCTCCTATCTTCTCTTCCTTCCAGTTAACTCACATCTAGCCACTGATCTCTGTCCTTCCAGGTAATATTTTACCCGACACCCCATTCGACGGTATTTTGCTGTTCTAACAGTTCCCATACACCGAGTATTCCCATTTTTCTGAGATTTCTATACATTCGCGTCTCAAAACTCTACTTTCGAGTTAGTTTTTTGTTTATATATATGAATGTATGTATAGTATATTTGGCAATATACCGTATGTCACTTACTTATATTTTCGGCATATATATATATATATATATATATATATATATATATATAACCAAAGATTAATATGGTTCATTGATTACTCAATGAATATAGTTTTACAATAGATTAAAAGCACTCTACAAGGAAGTTTTCTGGAGTTATTAATATTATTCAGAATATTAATAAATGAAGACATTCACATAATCAAAATATATGTTTTATTATATATATTTCGAAGGTACTGTGCTGTTTTTTCAGTACGTCCTCGTCAGATAAAATACATGAATTGATGTATGACATACCTCAACGGTCTTGATGGTTCAATTCCAGTATTGGCACTCTAGAATTGAACCATCAAGACAGTTGAGGTATGTCATACATCAATTCATGTATTTTATCTGACGAGGACGTACTGAAAAAACAGCTCAGTACCTTCGAAATATATATAATAAAACATATATTTTGATTATGTGAATGTCTTCATTTATTAATATTCTGAATAATATGTATATATATATATATATATATATATATATATATATATATATATATATATATATATATATATATATATATATATATATATATATATAAATATATATATATATATATATATATATATATATATATATATATATATATATTATTCATAAATATAAATGTATAATTATAAATTTAGCGAGAATCGCATTTCGGCGGGTAGAAATTAGCGAAACGCAACTTCCGTATTGTGTAGACAAACGCTCCATGGATATGAAGATACCAGAACTATAAACATAAGTTAAAAAGATCATCCAAACTGAGATGATGGTTAAGAAGCCATTAAAGCACCAGAGCCAAAAAAGCGAACAAGCTAAACGGGTCAAACAAAATAAGATATGATTGAAATAGCATATATATATATATATATATATATATATATATATATATATATATATATATATATATATATATATATATATATAACGGCGATGAATTAGTTTTGCGAGGTTTTTTATATGAAATCGTGTGTCGAAACAAATATTGTTATACTTGGGGAGGGTCATATTTGTGTAATAATATTGCCAGACTTAATAACAGAACACACTCACTGTTTGGTTGATTTTCGCTTCTGTGTCTTTTATATCGGTTAATTTAATTTATTCGGTCCTCAATGTTACCATTGACTGTCCAACGGTCAAAAATACAGATACAATATAGACACAAACACATATATATAGTCTAACAAAGTTCTTTCGTTGCACATCTGCAACATCGTCAGTGGTGCTATTATGTTTCCTTCTGTTGTATTGTATGCCTATGCCATCTTTATTTAGTCTGTTTATTTATTTATTTTTTTTTTTTTTCTCCTCTGCGCATGCGTTTTCGTGTGTGTATAGTGTTTGATGTGTGTTCGTGTTTGGGTGACTGTGTATTGGTTATTGTATTCTATCTTAGTTTACTAGTGTGTGTTTATATGTGTTTGTTGTTATTGTGCTTGTGTATGTATTTATATATTTATTTATACTTCTCTTAGGTCAGTATTGTTTGTTTGGGTGTTGTTATTCCATTCATTTTTTCTGTTTAGCTTGGCCTTCTAAGTTCTATTTCGCTGGCCTCTCTGATTTGCCTATCTGCCGGGTCATTTCTATGTTTAGATATTATTCTAATTTCTATATTGTCTATGTTACCGTCGTGTTGTTGTTGGCATGTTCGTATAGTACTGAATAAATTAAATTAACCGATATAAAAGACACAGAAGCGAAAACCAACCAAACAGTGAGTGTGTTGTGTTATTAATTCTGACAATATTATTACACAAATATGACCTTCTCCAAGTATAACAATATATATATATATATATATATATATATATATTTGCCGAAAATATAAGTAAGTGACATAGTCACTACTTTAAAACTGATAGTCTTCTAAATGTTTTTAATTAAACATACAGTATATTGCCAAATATACTATACATACATTCATATATACATCGCTATTTCAGAGCACCAATACTAATACCTAATATATATATATATATATAAATTAGGTATTAGTATCGGTGTTCTCAAAAAACTTTTTCTTATTTGCTAAACCTTGATTATATATGTTCTGGCTCGTTAATTTATTAACCTGCCATAGAACCACATTGGCATACGGTTGGATAATATATGCGTCCCTATATGCATTTTGCATGTAGGGAAACATACTTTATTATTATTAATCTCCCCTGGTCGAGATAACATTTTGGTCGTTTTAACTGCTGCTATTTCTAGTACATTGACCTTTCCGCCCCTGCCTTCTATCTTTACACACGGCACTAGACAAAATTGTTTCTTCATCATACACTCTCATCTCGGGAACAGTTCTGTATGGCGCCAGTTCGTGACTTGAACTCGGGAATTTTATATTCTCCGAGTGAGAAAAACCCTCTGACGAAAGTCTTCTCCTCAATGGATTTCCGCATGGATTATCCATTTATTTTGAGACTTGAAACCGCGCGGTAAGGGTAATTACAGCAAATACAGTGAACTTTTTAAAATTTATTTTAAAACTTTTTCTTATTTGCTAAACCTTGATTATATATATATATATATATATATATATATATATATATATATATATATATATATATATATATATATATATATACATATAGGGTCAGAAGGTTCAGTAAATCCGTAGATTTAGTGAGGGTACCAAAGTCAGCACTCCATGCTAGAGCAGAGTGTATATAATAAGAAATTAATTAATCAACCCTTGAAAAGGCTTGATGAACATATAAGGTCGGGATTTTACATATTTCTATAGCAACTCTACATTTCCCCGTGTATTGAGTCCTCCAGTGATTAGTGGCCTCCCTAGTCTCAGTACCACATATTCTATACATATATATATATTTAATATAGAAAAGCTTCTACAGGACCAGAACTGTTTCATTCGTGAGAAATCGTCAGGAAGCTGACTGTCCAAGTAAATATGGTGGTATTTATATCTTTTCTGGTGGTAGGAGAGGGTGGGGATTGGATAGGTGGAGGTCATTGGTTGATGGGTTTAAAGAAAAGGGAATATATATATTTATAAAACATTTAAAATGTATTGATCTTTGATATTTTGTGGTTGTTTTTCATTGCATAGTGGAATTTCCACAAATGTTCTAATATAAATTGATTTATTTGGTAGTAATACCAGCTTCCCAAATCTACAAAATCCCGACTACTGGACAGCTGTAATTGGTGAAAACGACGTGAGTAAAAATGAAAGCTTTGAGCAAATTATTGCTATTGACAAAATAATTACATATGATTCTTATAGAGGTAATTTTGAATTTTTCTCTCTCACATTTCACCCTTAATATTCTGTAATGATTTAGCCTAAAAATAGGCTCGTTAATTCAAATGTGTATAGTAACTTTACTAGTGGACAGATCGTTGTGAAAATCTGCAGTATTAGACTAAACATTTTGATGATGCTGTCATAGTGTGGTGTTTTATACTTTTCAATAATATATTTCTGTTGTTGTTTCAAGCAGTACAGGATTTAAGAAAGTCTTAATATCCCGTAATGATTTAGCAGAGAATACCTGAAAATAGATTTGTTAATTCAAATGTTTATAGTATCTTTATAATGGGCAGATTATTGTAAACTATAGGTGGTAAATTGGCAGAATCGTTAGAACGTCAAATAAAATGATTTGCGGTCTTCATCTCTGCTCTCTGAGTTCAAATCCCGCCGAGGTCAACTTTGCCTTTCATCCTTTCGAGATCAATAAAAAAAGTACCAGTCACTTCCATTCTCTCACTTTCTCTATCCTTCTCTTGAAGAAATCTGCTGTATTCAGGCCGGAGGAGAGATGGGTTCCCCCAGGTTTAAAAATGCCCTAGAAACGCCATATGTCATTATGGCACCCCTACGTCTCTCTCGGGAGTTACAGGACAATGTATGTTGGAAACTAAAGACTTTAATTTATGCTGTCATAGTGCTATTTTATATTTTACAAGAATGTTTTACTTATGTAGTTTAGGTACAGGACGTGAAGTGTTAAAAGGCGGTTTTTGTTCACCGAACTCCTTCACTGAGAGAGAGTTTAATATGGTTACCTTATTCCAAATCCTTTTAATACTTTGATCGAAGAATAAATCTTCAAGATTATGAATTAGCCACAAACTAAAACATAACTCAACAAGGGTTCCTACATAAAATTATAACAGAAAGTTTTAAGATAAATATTAACCCATTAAAACAAACAATTTTGTATCAGAGAACCAGAGATAGTTTCAGGAGTTTTGGTATGAAAGGGGTTAAGATAGTGTTTGGAACATAAAATTACGATAGACTGTTTTTAGATAAATATATAGATATTAAGTGAAACAATTATGTATCAGCGCCGATTTCAGGCGGTTTCGTATCAAAAAGCCTCATATCTTATCTAATTTTAGCTCCCATACATCCACCTACCCTAGCTTTTGCTTCGACGCCGCTTCTAACATATCTGTTTTCTAAATCAATTCGATAGTAACTCCATATGTTCCTGTGGTATATGACCTGGCTTTGCTAAAACTCAAAACACCAGTTCGCCTTAGCAGATTCATCAACACAATTTGTCTTGACAAAACCTTCCTCGAGGACGAACGGTGTATTGTCACAGGCTGGGGGAGCAAGTCTGATAGTAAGTTAAACTTATTTTCTCTCTCTCGCTCTCTCTCTCTCCTCTACTCCCATCTTTTCTCTTTGTATATATATATTCTATTGCTTTTGTTTATATATATATATATATATATATATATAGTTTCGTGGACAAATATATCAATGTGCCCAGACACGCAGATATATTGCCCTTGGTATGACAGTGTGGTTTTAGCTCAATGCAGGATAACTGGTATACTACAGAGCCGTTACAGGTTTAGGAATAACCAAAGAGTGCTTAGAAATACATTGTTTTATTAGCTAACAGTGTTTCATCCTTACCCTAAGGCAGGAATCATCAGAGCCTATAAACAAGAGTATATCAGTAGTTGCATGCTCCATCAGGCTGCGTCACCAGAACAAGGTTAAAGGACCAGCAAGGGGGTCCCGAGGCCAGCGCTATATAGAAAAAGACACAATACATAACGCATATAATGTCATAAAATGTCATAAAAATTATCATAGAAAATTTCATCAAAGATCACATCAAAAATTGATCACTTACATGGTGCAATAGATGATAAGGAGGTTGGGAGAGGGTAGCAGGGAATGAGTGAAGGTGTTACTCAGCATGATCAAAAACAATAAAAAAAACAATAAAAAACACAGAAACAAAAAACAAAACAAAAACAAACAAACAAACAAAGCAAAGCATAGATACATCAAAGCACAGGCAGTGTAAATACAGGATGTACAGGCAGATTAAGAGAGCTTGCAAGTATGAGTCTGTGAGAAGGATAGTTGGTTAGCGGTGGTGCAGCTTTACATGTAGGATTGCCTATAGGAAGGTTATATCACCTTGTAACAGGTCGATCCTCCGTATCTTATCAGCACCCTACGGACAACATCCATTGGTTCCAGTTCCGATCGTTAGGCGAAGTAACACTATGTTTCCAAAACATATACTCCGGGGATTTATCCGGATAGGTAGTCAGCGATAAAGCCCTAAAATCTAAAATAAAATAAAGTACGATGAGTTGAAGAAAGGTATGGTATATGTACAGCCGGCACTCCAGTGAGGAAATTGAAAATACGACAGGTCCGCAATAACTGCAATCTCCCAAAGTCCTACCGTTCGGTCAGTCAACCCAACGTCCCAAGTGAAATTCACTGTAAGGCCGAGTCGGCATTGAAACAAATTGTCATACAGTATACAATTATACCACTGTAAATGTAAATCGTGATGGCTATTCCGTCACATAAACAGAAGGTGTATACAGAGAACTCCGCTTCCAGAATTACCAATGGCAGAGTGAAGGAAAAGCAGATGTGGTTATAATAATAAGCGGATTTATTAGAGTGAGTGCACATTTGTGTAGAAAATATAGAAAACTCGTGGCTAAAACTGTCAATGACAACTAAGTTATTTACATGTCCGCCACGTGGTTTTCGTGTAGATTACTGAATCCGGAGGTTGTAATCTATTCACAGTCGGGTGTGACCCCTCCTGGGTCGGCCGGAAGTCAATATCTACTGTCGCACACTGCCTTGAGTGTGGTTCTATAATACATCATATATGCAGCACAATTCATATTCAACAATTTCAAAATTCCAAAAGTTAGCCTCTCGCTAGTAACACAACGGTTGTCAGAATATAAACACAGGAAGTCATAGTGTGGTTATGAAAAATATGGGAGGCAATTCGCGTCATAAAGGGCGGATTCATTAGATATCCACGGGACGCTTGGGGCAAGTCATTTGTTCGATTCGGACCCCTCGGCGACCAACCGGGGCTTGATCGATTCTGGGGCACCTAGCCCACACGATTTGCTCCCTTATTTCACTATACTATATTAGCTGCGGCGGAGTTTGTTGGGCTTTCGACAGACTATTAGGCTGTGCTATCAGTTAGCGCACAATGGGTGCGTTTATAAACCGTATCATTATGGTTAGTGTGGGTAGGTGCCTGCATAAGGTCAAGCTGTCTAGGTATAGTGAAAAGCCTTAAGAAGGTTATACCCTATGGGTCATTGGTTAGTGGTAATAAGATGAACTAGGGAAGAGAGGAAGAACAAAGTAAGCAAGAGGGGAAAAGAGAAATGAAATAGGAGAGTAGCCCATATACACTTGAGGAGCAGTTAAGGTTACAGAGGAACCAGGAACCCGGGTGGCGCGGTTTTACGTAGGCCTGACAGGAGGGGGGGGGGGGGTGCAAGTCCTACAGCGTTAGCTAATTGGTCTAAAGTAATAGAAGGAGCTAAGATTTATATGCGGGCAAGAAGAGAATATTTCCGATTTCCTATTTAGCAGGTTCAGTTTGGAGTATATTATGGCGTGTGATTCAGAGAGACAAAGGTCACAGGTCTTGCTAGGGGGTCTGTACTGCGATGATTTAGTGATGATTCTCTAATCAAGCTTGTATTGAATATCAGTGTTCTTCAGGAGAGATATGTAACTAGCTAGGGATGTGGTATTCTTAAGTATATCATGTTTAAATGTATAGCGATGGGAGGTGTATCTAGTCTTAAATGTAGACCCTATATATGTTTTGGAAGTGGTCCGAGTTGTAACTTCACAAGCGTAGACAATATTGTTTATAAGGCATAGCCCTTTCAGTGGGCACTCAGCCTTTCGTCTGCAGTTACATTTGCGGTGTATATCACTCTGCGGTACAGGAGATGTTTGGTTTTCCATACGTTCTAGATTTGGCAACCGTACATCAGATGTGTGGATCGTACTGCTGGGTAACGCTGCATCCGGTCCATCTAGTGGCTGCGGGTGTTCCGCAGATGCAATGGTATCGAAACCCTTTCTAATTTTGTTGTTGTTCGTTATGGCTAGGCGACGATCTAGATTTGGAGTGGTGGAGAATGATAGCTTAATTGTGTTTTTATTAATGATACTATGGTATTTACTACCGGGGGGGGGGGGTATTTTCCAAGATCGAAAAGAATGCCTTTGGTATATTGGTTGATACCTCCGAGTTGTAAGGTGGATTAAAATATATTGCCAAATATACTATACATACATTCATATATATATATATATATATATATATATATATATATATACGGAGTAACAAACAATAGTTAAATGCAGTCCACTTAGGTATAGTCCAGTTATGGTATTCCAGGTAGTGGATGATATCAACGCTTGGCTTGGTTTGACTCAACAAGGCGTTTTCATAGTGATGCTGCGGGTATGCTGTAATTCCTATGTTGTAAACACTTGGAGTAATAATAAATCAGGAAAGAAGGTTGACATGGTTTGCTATACAAAAAAGGTTTTTAATCTCAGAGCTGACAATTGTTTCTCTGAACTGGTAGGTCTAGAGATCGCTGTTCGCTTATTTTCGCGTTACTCGATCGCCAATACAAAATTATAACCAGTCAGTTCTTCGGAGCATGCGAGAATGAAGAGAATACACAGGCAAGAAAAGAATATACAGGCTACTATATGAAATAGTAATGGCATTCAGTTAGAACAATAACAACAATTACAACAATGCTATTAATAAATTATTTGAGGAGACCCTGACATTACTTAGGTGGGGGGTATAGTGTATCTAAGATTTCGGCGTGTAAAACTAGCTGTCATGAGGCAAAAGTAAAAGTTTGGCATGTACCGTCCTTTTGCCATAATTACAATTAGCACGCTTATCTCTTTGCATGTATGTATATTTTTGTACGAGTGTATATTGATGTGTATGTATGTGTCTATGTACACATGCATGTGTATATATATATATATATATATATATATATATATATATATATATGTGTGTGTGTGTGTGTGTGTGCGTGTGTGTGTATAAATATATGCGTATATTACCTCCTTAACCTCTGTATTAACTCAACAACTATTTAGCTTTGACAGTGTTGTCCCACTCATGTATGTTATTGAAGATGAAAAGAAAGACTGTAAACACTGGCTTATCTTTATAATTTAAAATTGATACACACTTCGATACTCTGTACATGCCAAACTTTTACTTTTGCCTCAGAAACAATTGTCAGCTATGAGATTAAAAACCTTTTTTGTATAGCAAACCATGTCAACCTTCTTTCCTGATTTATATATATATATATATATATATATATATATATATATATATGAATGTATGAATAGTATATTTGGCAATATACCGTATGTTTAATTAAAAACATTTAGAAGACCTTACGCTATCAGTTTTAAAGTACTGACTATGTCACTTGCTTCTTTTCTGCGAAAGAAGGGAGAGAAGCTAACAGTCTGTTTCACGCTGGTTGGCGATATATATATATATATATATATATAATTTATATATACATTACACACACACACACACACACACACACACACACACACACACACACACACACACACACACACACACACACACACACACACACACACACACACACACACACACACACACACATGATATTGTTCTTATCATCATCCCCAACCTGTCAGGTATCCTCAGTCCTTTAAGAAGTTTACAAGTTTCAATTGGATTGACCCTAGTGTCCCGATCCTGAGTTCAAAATCCGCCGAGGTTAACTTTGTCTTTCATCCTCACGGGGTCGATAAAATAAAGTAATGCATTGGGGTCAGTTTAATCGATTTCCCCCTGCCTCCCAAAATTGCTGGCCTTGTGCCTAAAACAGGGCCAGCAGTGGCGGCAACACCAACAGTCGTAGTAGCTACACTGGTGACAGTAGTTACACCGGAGTGGTTTGGATGGTCTGCCCTACGAGCTTTATAAGTACATGCCAGACTTGTCCGGTGACCTCTTGGCAGATGTCTACTGCAATTGGCAGCAGAACGGGAGCATTCCCAGTTTTGTGAGCCGGGGAGCGGTGGCGCTGCTGAGAAAAGACCGGAAGAAGAGGGATGTTATAGACAACTACAGGCCCATAACTGCAAATTTTGGCCAAGGTGTTAGCAACGAGATTGGCGCTTGTCGTCGGTGATCTAGTGGGAGACGCGCAGACATGCGCCATTCCAGACAGATCCATCCACGACAACCTCCACCTCATGCGATACATCACAGAGAGGGTGGTTAGGGAACCTGCCACAGGTGGGGCTCTGATGAACTTGGACCAATCTAATGCATTTGATAAGGTCGACCATCGGTACCTGGTGGTGGTCCTCGAGGTGGCCGGCTTCGGGCTCGTTTTCAGGGGTTGGATTGCTGCGATGCACAGCGAGATCTGCTCAGTTGTGAGGGTGAACGGTCATCTGTCACAGCCGTTCAGTATCATGCGTTCGGTCTGCTAAGGTTGTCCCCTCTCGTCCCTCTTGTACGTGTTGGCCCTTGAGCAGTTACTGCACAAATTGGAGGCAATGAGGGGCGTCCCACGCGAACTGGGATGTGGGAGATCCATATCGGCTTACGCCGACGACATCACCGTGGTAGTATCAAGAACCGGACATGTCCAGATGCTGGGCACTGCTCTCAAGGAATACGAAGCAGAGACAGGGGCAAAGTTAAATCAGGAAAAGTCGGTGGGCTTGCAATTCGGCAGTTGGAGAGTAATTTCATGCCGTCCGACACCATCGTGGGGCGCTGGAAGGAAGGACCGGTTAAATTGCTCAGGTCTGGTTTGGTCCGGACCTCCAGATGGAGAAAACCTGAAGCGAGGTGACGAGCCTCTATCACTCAGAAATGGGCCAAGAGGAGGCTGTCTCTGAAAGGTCCGGGAGAGGTGGCGAATGCGTTCATCGCATTACTTTTAAAAATAAAAAAAATAAAAATATATGTCTGAGCCACGTCCAGCACTATGTCTGCTGTCAACGGCGTAAAAGTTGAGAGGGGGTTACAGAAATTCATACAACAAACACCAAAACCAACGTGAACAAAGACAACAACACCGAGAACACTATTTTTTTAAAAATTACCACACCAAATACAACAATAACAGCGACAACCAAAATACAGACAACAGAAAAAAATGAAAACAAATGCAACAATGATATTAACACCACTAACAAGAAAATAAACAACAACAACAACACCAACAGCAACAATACAAATTGCATCGAAAACAACAACAACGGTGGCACCAAAAACACAACCAACTACAACGGTGATAACATCAGCAACACCAAAAACACCGTTTGTAGCAGTAGCAACAGCAACAGCAACAGCACCAACAACAAGACTAGTAGCAGCAGTAGCTGCAGCAATAATGGTGCCGCTGAAAAAGGGGCCACTTCTTTCGTAGGTGTGGCCCGAACTATAGAAACAGTGCTAGTCATGGAGGAGGAGATGGCAGTCGCTAGCGTCATGGTAACAAGAAGGGGTGCGTCTGGGTGCGCAAAACCCACATCACCCGAGGCAAAAAGTATGCCACAGTAGACGTACTTTTCTCCACCCCCAAGAGGCGAAGTCTCACTCTTTGGAAACCCTAAAGAGTGAGGAGATAGTCTTGGTGCCCTCCTACTGCGGGCAGAAAGTTGTGAGGGTCAAAATCGCCGGAGTGGGCTCCACTACCACCACCAACAGTCGTGGAGCTCATACCCCTCCCAGACGCCACGGAATCCGACATGGAGTATGAGGCGGGAGTGAAGTGGCAAACGGTCTGTCAAAAAAAAAGAAAAAAGAAAAAAACCCTTAGCTTCATCCTCCAAACGTGAAGGCAAACAAAAAGGGGTAAAGGCTGCAAGACGACTCGCAGCAACGCCACCACCAACAACCACCACACCACGACCACCAGCATCACCACAAACATCAACATCGCAAAAACAACAAGACAAACATACACAACAACAGCAACAAGAAAACAGCAACAAACCCCCCCCCCCCCCCCTCCAAAAACATTACACAGCCATAAAAATGGCAAATAAAGAACTCTTAGAACATATAAAGCAGCACACAGACATTACAGACAAAAATTACTACAACCCACCAACACCAAGAACTCTCCCGAAAAATATAAAGATTATTGAAATTAAAATAGAACATTATAAACATTTAAAAGAAAAATTCCCCAACGCTGTTGGAGACTTCAGAGAGTCGGTTACCAAGAGGATATACACCGACATCATCTTGGCCAGCCAAAGGGACGGTTCGACTGTCCCTTTCCCACATGATCGGGGTAGGTGATCCTTTCTCACTTACTCCATTCCTCACCTAACATGGCCTTACTTAGAATAGGCAGTATAGATGTACGTGGCCTGTTGTCATCTTGGAAGCAGGGCCACCTGCTTAACGATCTCAGGTCACTAAACATAGATGTGGTGGCCATCAGCGAGACCAGAATTTCCGAAGCACGAGCCTTCGAACCGAACTTCGTCGGCTACGATGTATACGCATCTCCCAGCCGTCCAGGATCGGGGGGTGGATTTGCTGTGCTTTTTCGGAGAGGCTTGGATCTTGCCATACGGGCCATCTTCCTGGACCCAGAAGGTAAGTCGGTGGTGCTGGACGTGACCGGCAGCGAAGGCAATGCTTTCAGGCTAGTAGCCGTCTACGCCCCAACAGTGGCAGGGCGGCCAGATTTCTTCAGACGTCTAGAGACCTTTCTTGGAACGTCCCGCTCTTAAGTGTTAGTGGGCGACTGGGGCGGTATCTTAGACGCACGCTGGGATTATGTGGGGCTAGTAGACAGGGCAGGAGGGAGTAAAAGCCTCAACAACCTGCTCAGACCTTTTGAACTGTCTGACAGGTATAGATTGGATTATCCGAATGTGACAATGTGGGCATGGGCAAACCGTATCGGGTCATCCAGATCATATCTAGATAGGGTATTCTGTAGGGAAACAGATAAGGCTATTGTAGGTTGTCCACAATTTAAAGTAGTCGACTACACGGACCACAAATTTGTGATCTGTGAAGTTGACTTAGATTGACTCCATAGGCAAGGGCCCGGTTACTGGAAGCTAAACGCGTCGTTCCCGGCGCGCAAAGATTACAGAGACCAGATTAGCGAATTAGTTAAGAGTGCATTGACGGGTACGATCGTCAACAACAGGTGGTGGTTTACCCTGAAAAAAACGATTAGAATAGAGTCTATTAGGTTTAGTAAGGCTTTAGCAATAGAGAAAAATAGAGCAGAGGGAGAACTAGTTAGAAAATTAGACGAGGCGCTTGGTAAAGGCATCACGACTGACGTACTTGCGGCTAAATTGGCCCTTGACCAATTCTTCAATGCAAAACACGAAGGCTGCGTTGTCAGAGTTAGGGTGCGTGCTCTCAGACACGAGGGGACGAAAGCCGTTCAATGGGCCCGAGTGGCAGAGGCGCGTCGTGGCAACAAAGCCATGATCCGGTCTTTGGTGGACCACGATGGGCGCATGCTACTCGATCCCGGGCAAATGTGTGAAGCTTTTCATCGACACTTCGCTCAGCTGTTCGAGGGCAGCGGCGGGCCGGATCGAGGGATGGACTTTAGTGTCTACCTCGACGGACTGCCGCGGCTTTCGGCCACTGAGGCGGAGTGTTGCGAAAAGCCGATAAAAACCGCTGAAGTACGGGATGCAATGACTAGTTGCACAAGGGGTAAATCGCCTGGTTTGGATGGTCTGCCCTATGAACTTTACGGACAAATGCCAAACTTGTTCGGAGGCCTCTTGGCGGACGTCTACTGCAACTGGCAACAGAACGGGAGAATTCCCAGCTCTGTGAGCCGAGGAGCGGTGGCGCTGCTGAGAAAGGATCCGAACAAGGGGGATAACATAGATAATTTTAGGCCCATAACTCTGCTAAACACAGAGTTCAAGATTTTGGCCAAGGTGCTAGCAAAGAGGTTGGCGCTTGTCGTTGGTGGTCTGGTGGGAGAGGCACAGACATGCGCCATTCCCGACAGATCCATCCACGACAACCTCCACCTCATGCGATACATCGTAGAGAGGGTAGCTAGGGAACCTGGCACGGGTGGGTCTTTGATCAATTTAGATCAGTCGAAAGCCTTCGATAGGGTCGACCATCGTTACCTAGCGGCAGTCCTGAGGGCGGCTGGCTTTGGGCCAGTCTTCAGAGGCTGGATCGCTGCCATGCACAGCGACATCTGCTCTGTAGTGAGAGTGAACGGTCACCTTTCGGAACCGTTCAACATCATGCGCTCGGTCCGCCAAGGATGTCCCCTCTCGTCCCTATTGTACGTATTGACTCTCGAGCCATTACTGCACAAACTGGAGACGTTGAGGGGGGTCCCGCGCGAACTAGGATGCGGAAGATCCGTGTCAGCATATGCCGACGATGTCACCGTAGTGGTGTCGAACGCCAAACACATCGAGGCGATCGGCACTATACTAAGAGAATACGAAGCGGTGACAGGAGCGATGATCAACCAGGAAAAGTCAGTGGGCCTGCAGCTCGGCACCTGGAGAGGCAGGTCCATGCCGTCCAACAGCGTCGTCGGGCGCTGGACGGACGGACCGGTTAAATTGCTAGGGGTCTGGTTCGGTCCAGACCTCCAGACGGACAAAAACTGGGACGAGGTGACGAGCAGGGTGGCTTCTCTCACCCAGAAATGGGCCGAGAGGAAGCTATCCCTGAAAGGTCGAGCGGAGGTGGCGAATGCGTACATCGCATCCGTCATCTACTACCGCCTGACCGTCGTACCTTGTCCTAAGCCCCGCCTGACTGCGCTGGAGCGTTTGCTCTTTCGCTTCTTGTGGAAGGGACGTGCTCCGATGGTCAGGCGGTCCATCTGCTGTCAACACCCGCTACGTGGAGGGCTGGGCATGCCGTGGCTGATGATGCGCAGACACGCGCTCAGGCTACGACATCTCCACCTCTTCCTCGACGGTGATCAGGTGTGGTCGCCGTTTGCTAGACACGTTTTTCCCCAGCTCGTCTCCTTGACGGAGCTGCAGTCCTGGGTCAAGCGAAGACCGAGAGGGAGCGCTTGGAGACTGGAATGTCTTCAGGCGCTCACAGCCCTCGACCAATCGGGCAATGTGATCGGTGGAAACTCCACCTTGGCGTTCTATAGGGGATTAGTGGAGGGGAAGAGCGTCGACGTACTTGGAGAAACTCTAGGCGTCGACGAAAATCAACTAGCCAATCTCTTCAGAAGGACTTTCGGGCCGGGGCCTATGGACAACTTCCAGAAATCCCTGGCCTGGCAGTGCTACCGAGGAGCTTTGCCAGTTCGGGATAAACTCTACAGGCATGGAGGTGCTGTCAGCCGGGCATGTCCGAGATGCGCGCAGGGCGACGAAACCGTCCTGCACGCACTCGTCCAGTGTCCGAGCATTGCTGACTTGTGGGTTTATGTCGAACACCTGCTGTCACGTGTAGGACGGATCCGGCTATCAGCTGAGTCCATCGTGAGGATTGCCCCGCCCCCTTCCTTTAGCCGGGAAGGGCAGGCAGTTTTTATCTGTCTGGTGGCCATGGCGAAAGAGATAGTATGGTGGACACGTTTGAAAGGGCTGAAGACGAGCACTTACCTCTTCGGTGATGCCCTGATTAACTTTTTCAAATTTCATTTGAAAAGGAAAGTCAGGGTAGAGAGGGAAGTGCTCTCTTCCCAGCATCTTGTTGAAAGATGGGTGAGAGAAGCAAGTATGGCCCGAATGAATGGGCCTTCTCTGAGTATGTGTCTGTAAATTAAAGGTGGAAAACTGGGAGAGGGCACTTGCCCTGGTGGTCAGGGCCACTGTGGTCTTTTAATGGGCTTTCTCCACAAATGTCCCTCGGAAGTCTCCCCCCTATTGGGGAATTTTTCTTTGTTATTTTATTTCAACCTCTGTTTTTTTACACGCAGAAACACCCATTTGTACCGTCCTGTATTGTCCTGTACTGTCCTTAATGTCTACTTTATGTAAACCCTTGTGGTTAATAAAGAAAACATTATTATTATTATTATTATTATTATTATTAACTTTGCCTTTCATCCTTACGGGGTCGATAAAATAAAGTACTAGTAATGCACTGGGTAATTGCTGGCCTTGTGCCAAAAGTAGAAACAATTATTATTATTATTATCATCATCATCATCATCATCATCATCATCATCATCATCATCATCATTATCATCATCATCATTATCATTATCATCATCATCATCATCATCATCATCATTATCATCATCATCATCATCATCATCATCATATATTTTGTTCGTTGCAGATGGCAAAGGTACAGCGGTCCCTTACCAAGCGACCTTAACCACAATCTCTGATAAAATGTGTAAATTCCTGACGGCGTCTTTACCCTATTCTGTCCGAAATGCCTACAATTTCCACGAAGCTGCCTTCTGTGCCAATTCTATTCGTTCAGATTCCTGCAAAGTAATTATTATTTTATTTTATTTGGTTTTGTTTATTGTTTGGTGATGAAAAAGCTTCATGTGACAGCACGAGCCCTAATGGTTGGGGTGCTGAGTTCAGGATTATAAGGTCAAGGTCATGGGTATGATTCTCAGATCATGTGTGTGCTCCTAGCCAAGGCATTTCATTACAGATCGTTCCAGTTTATTCTGCTGGAAATGAGTACCAGCCGTAACTGGTGGTTAGCCCGCAGATTGGCGTCCGGTTTAGAGGGAGGTGATCTTGTATGCTCAGTCACTTAACACACCAGGAATCCCAAATAAGCTCCTAGCTTCATCTAACATGGAAAAACGGACGTAAAATCACGATGATATAAACTCAGGCAACAGAGTCGTTAGAAGGTCAGACAGAATGTTTTATGGTATTCATTCCGACTCTCTGAGTTCAAATCCCACCGAGGTCAACTTTGCCTTTCTTCGATCAAGGTGGTTAAAAAAGTACCAGCCTAGTACTGGGGTCGATTCTTCCTCCCTCTGGAAGAAATCTGCTGTACTCAGGCCTGGAGAGGTTGTGGGCTCCACTAGTATTAAAATTCTCAAGGAACGTCATATGTTAATACGGTGCTTCTACGACTCTATCAGGAGTTACGGGACCATACCATACCAAATCTAGTAAGGGTAGCGCCTATAGCCCTTTTCCATGAATTCTGAGACTGGTTGGATTAAGGAAGGGAAGAAATGAGGGAGGTACCCTCAGATTGAAGGACTAGTCCAAATGCTTGCAACAGAATGGGGTCCAGTAAAGCCAAGTGATGGATTGGAGCGAATATCAATTGCTTACCTTGCTGCTTCTGTTTCTGGATGAGATAAGGAGTTCCGTTAAACCACTACGCCGTTGGATAGGCTGGAAAATAAATCATCCGGCTGAGCTCATGCTGGTGCAGTGCCCTTGATATGCTGGAAAATCAATCATCCGGCTGAGCTCATGCTGGTGCAGTGCCCTTGATATGCTGGAAAATAAAACAACAACATATTACAACTCCCAACTATGTAGGTTTAGTTGATCTCTTATGAGGCTGCATTTCAGAGGGGGTTTCCCTGATGTTTTCATGACAGGGGCCTCGGTCTTACCATACACATGTATGATGTTGTTACAGCCTACATCTAGATAAGTTTAACTGAGCTTCTACAAGGTTACAACTCATGAAACATTTCTCGAGTATTTCAATCATAATTTCCTCCACTGGAAATATCATGAAAAGAGCCGTGAAATGAAGTATCTTGCTCAAGAGTACAATGCACCATTCTAAACAGGAATGGAACCCATGAGTTTATGGTCATCAATGTAACACTCTACCCACACGATCAGGCACCTTTACTCAGTAAATAATGCTGAACATCAGTTTATGTTGTCACGTCAAAGTACGAAACGCCGTTCTGGTATAAGAGAACGGCTTCACATTGTCCTCCAAAATCTTGGTGTCCATGGTCACTCTCTGCATTGCTTCTGTTAAAACCTAGTATCCAGGGTCACCCTCTGTGTTTCTTCTGATAAACTTGATGTCTAAGGTCACCCACTTCTAGCCAGCGTCTTGGGTCATCGTCTCTGGCGTATGTTTTGCATTCACTCTGAAGTATATGATGACAATCCTTCGCTTCCTGTCAAAAACCGTCTCCTATTTCAACACCGTAAAGATGGCTTTTAAAGAAACATTTCTCGAATCGCAAACTTCAATATCTGAGTATTCGGCAGACATGTGTAACCATAAGGTAATTGTCAAAGATATTCTGCAGGACAGAGAGTGTGACATGGCTGGTCTGTGGAATTATAGGTGTAATCTATCTGACGAGTTTCTACAGAGTTTCTGTCAGAAGGCGGGAGACGTTCTATGGTGAATGACACCTGGACATTATAGTATATTGACATAATGACTTCGGGTGAAGAAGAAGAAGAAGAAGATTTATTATATATATATATATATATATATATATAATAAATTTAATCTGAGTCTTTCGAATATTCATAAAAATTATTCGATTTGTTTGTAATTATGCAAAAGCTATGTCAGTAGAATGATTCTTGCTCTTGTGTTGGCATATAAACAGAACGGCAGACACTAATATTTCTGGCTGATTACACTTTATCAGTACCGTATGTTGTTGTTGTTGTTGTTGTTGTTGTTGTTGTTGTTGTTGTTGTTGTTGTTCTTCTTCTTCTTCTTCTTCTTCTTCTTCTTCTTCTTCTTCTTCTTCTTCTTCTTCTTCTTCTTCTTCTTCTTCTTCTTCTTCTTCTTCTTCTTCTTCTTCTTCTTCTTCTTTAATCTGTTATTTTAATAAATATATATATATATGATAACTGCAAACTCTGCTAAGAGTATTGCAATCGCTTGTCAGATTTTAGAGTTTGGTGTGCTTTTAGGCTGCGGCCAGCCGCACAAACCTATAACAGATCTTGAACAAGCAATGCCTGTGTTTTGAAGGTTTTTTTAAGTGGATAAAGGCCTTGCACTCGACCAATGCCATTCTCTGAGCATCGAAAACGCTACCCGAAAAGGAGAACTTGTCAACATCATCGGATGCTTCCGATGCCCCAGGTTTTTCTTTTTTTCAGAGATTCCCTCTCTTAGAAAGGTTCTGTGACAACAACTGGTCGCCTTTCACACCCAGGTGAAAAAAAAGTACTATTTGGATGACTCTGCTAAGTGCCTCCGACCTTTGCTGGGTCTTGTATTTCATCCCGTAGGGTGTCCAAATATCACCCTCCACACCAAGCAAGCTTGGTGGGGTTGCCAGTTTAGTCACCGACAACCCGACCATGAGACAGGTTGTACTGGGTTACATGTTACCGGTAGCACTCGAGAGCGACCTGTCATACATACATGCAAATACACACACACACACACACACACACACACACATATATATATATATATATATATATATATATATATATATATATATATATGTTTGTGTGTGTGTGTGTGTAAGCAAGTATTGCACCAAGAAAAATATAAACATCGGCAAGACGGAGACCCTCCAGCTGAGCTCTTGCCGTTTCAACAGTTCCAGACTAACAAAACTGTTCAGTTGGCAGTAGGTTTCTCTAATATAGTCACACCCTACTTTCCCAAGTATTGAGTGCTCTGTTGAACAATGGTCTTACTAGTTTAATACTGGTTTAATCCTGATATATATATATATAATGTATAATAAACAATACAATATAATTACCTCATTACCAGAGGTTTCCCGAATAAGACGAATACAAGAAACGTCCTCATTCGTTCGTCAGACAAGGCAATTTAAAACATAGTGAAATATTTGAAAATTCTCCTCAAGAAAGGCAAAAGTCTAACGGGCAAAAAAAATATATAAATAAAAGTAATGCAAGAGCTATATAAAAATTAAATAAGGAAATATAGTAAGGGTATGTGTATAAATGTGTGTATATGCAGCTACAAATGTACATATGTGTGTATGTACAAATGCATGTGTATAGTGAAAAAATGTGTGCGTAAGTACATACATGAGGGCAAGCATATCAGTGTATGTGTGACCACAAATACGTATATAATATATGTTGAAAAAAGAAATTGTAAGATAATAGAGTTAGCGTACATACAGACTCAGGGACTAAGGATTGAAATATATACACATACAAGGGTGAAAGCACGCGTATAAACATACACACGCACAACATACACACGCACAACCACATACATGTATGTGATATATACAGGGAAGGGAGTGAATCAGTCAAAGTTGTGTCAGACTGAAGATCGATTCAGATATAAAAATATAAAATATGGAAATGAAATAATATATAAGAATAAAAATTAAATCAAAGAGAAAGTAAGAGGGAGGGGTTATCAATTATAAAGTAACACTAGAAAAAATAAATAAAAAGTAGAAAACATATAGAGGTTCGTACGCACACATATATATATATATAAAAAAATATATATACGTACAGACAAAAACACATACATGCGTACATACATACAAAAGCACGCATACGCATATATATATACTTACATGTACATCTAAATCACACGCACGCACGCGACCATATATATATATAACCTGCCGTATGAATAAATGGGTACAAATTATACGCAAGTAAACATACATAAAAGCGGCTGAGGGACAACAGAATATATCTGGAGTTGAAAATACAAGTGACTTGTGATATCAGGTAGCGAAAGAAAAGGGGGAAGTAAAACATGTAAAATTGTGGAGATATAAAGTAAGTGAATCAAAAAGAAGGGGGCGGGGGGTCACTAGTGGATGTGAAGTAAAAATAAAGTTAAAAATAAAAAATAGAAGTAAATCAGAAAGAGAAGTCTGTAAAGAAGGTAAGTTAAGGCAAGTGAAGAACAAGAGTTTGTGGAGGATAAATATCTGAAAGTGAATTAAGTTTATATGAGCTGGAAAGCAAGTGTGATTTCATGTGTGGGCAACTGGTGAAAATTTCTGTTTTTGCATTTTGGCAGGTTTTTGGTGATTTAAGGTTCTGTAAAATCCAATATTTTTCGCTTATGCAGAATGCGCATCTTCTTGTTCCTCTTGCATATTCTTTAGATTGGTTCAAATTTGACCAATCTAATTTATATTGGATACCTTGGTCTTTCAAATCCCATATTCTGCTAGCCAGAGCTGTTGTAAATCTTTATTCAGGATGTCAGAAAGATGCGACATGTGAGTAATAACGTGTCCTACCCACATATCGTTCGCTGGTGGCTGGTAGGTTGTTGCTGGTGGTTGTCACTTTAGCCGCATATACAATGGATTTGGTGTTGCATTTACCTTGTAATGGGCATTCACTTTTGACTCTACAGGAGCAATTTTGATGTTCTCTGGGTATTTTCTTATTGAGGATATAAGATTTAATAGGGGGATCGCAGAAGTAGCTGATTTTGACACAGTTTCTATTGAAGATCTTATAATATCTATGTGTTCTAGGTAAATGTTTATCTAAGAGCTCTAGGAATTTTGTGCCTACATTAGTTTTAACTGCTAAAGAGTAGGTGGGTGGGAACCAAATTATTTTTCATTTCCTATTATTACGTTTAAAGGAGTTAGTATTGTTAGGTATGTACTTAATCGGTTCGCTAAATCCGCTATTTTGAAGGGCTTTATTATAGTAGGGGTATTCCTTATTGAAAATAGCTTCTGAGGAAGAGAGGGTGGAGATCCTACGGCTAATATTAGGGATAAGATTTTTAAAAACTATAGGAGGATGGCAAGAGCCTTTATTTATATATTTTAAATTTTCATTAGATTTATGGTACGGTTTATAAGAAGCAGTAGGCAGATCTAAGTTTATATCTAGAAAATTAACATTAGAAAAGTTAGTGTCAATGGTAATTTTAAGATTAAAACTAACGAAGGTTTTTATTAAGTTTTTCCTGAATCTATCTAAGTTATGGCCTATAGTGGTATGGGAAAGTATTAGACCATCGTCACGATAAAGCCCTAAGGTATGGTTAGGGAATTTCTCTTTAAATGTGTGTAGGAGGAATAGGCCGACTAAATCACACACGTCAGCACTGTCAAAAGAACCCATTGAGACATCGAATGGGTTCTCTGGGTTAGATTTTACTTTCCCTTTTTCTTTCACTACCTGATAGCACAGGTCACTTGTGTTTTCAACTCCAGATATATTCTGTTGTCCCTCAGCCGCTTTTATGTATGTTTACTTGCGTATAATTTGTACCCATTTATTCATTCGGCTGGTTTTTATATATGTATGCGTGTAAGTGTGCATTTATGTGTATACGTGTTTGTATATGTATACGAATGCATTTGTATGTGCGCGTGTATGTGTATATGTGTGTGTTTTATATCTATGTTTTTTACATACTTATATATATATATATATATATATATATATATATGTATATATGTATATATGGTCGCGTGCGTGCGTGTGATTAGATGTACATGTATGTATATATATGTGTATCGTGTGTAGGTACGCGTGCTTTTGTATGTATGTGTTTTTGTCTGTAGGTATATATATATATTTATATATATATGTATATATATATACATATATATATATATATATATATATATATATATATATATATATATATATATATATATATATATATATATATATATATATAAATATATATAAATATAAATATACATATATATATATATATACACTTTACAAATGCTGTTTTCGACGGACCAACTCCTAAACAAGAAAGATGAACTGGTTACTGCATGTAAACATAGATTGCGTAGGACTTACCTCGCCCTCAAACCCCATAATGACCCGGGGGGGGGGGGGGGGTAGACTAGGGCTATAACACCCCAGTTGCCGATTTTGCAATGGGTAACCCCTGCTTGCCAAGGAAGACGTAAGATCTTCTTTGTATTCTTTTATCGCTTCCTTTATTTCCTTCCCCCCTCTCTCCTTTGTCCTTCTACCCCAGCTCTTCTCCTTTGTCGGCGTCTTTTCTCGCCCACCCGAGGCTGCCCTTTGGCCCCATGTAGCCTTAGTACCCCCCCCCCTCCCCTAGTCTTTGATAGATTTGGCGGACTCCGCCCTTTATAGCAGTTGGCTTAGACCCCGGATACTTTCCCCCTTTTTCCGACCGCTCCCACTATTCTCTGTGCCCTCTATATTTCTTAGTGGCACTTAGGCCTTATTTTTTCGTTTCAGTATTTCTTGCTTCGCTTTTCTTCTGGGCGGGGTGGATTCTGAATTTATTTCTCCGTATTCTACCTTTATTTCGTACGAACTTTCATGTAGCTTGTTTTAGATCTTTTAGAGTTAGCATTAGTATATATTTTTCCCGGGACTCAGAATTATTATCTCGTACAAGTTCACTTTGCTGCACTGGGTCGTTGCTGGCCCGGGATGGAAACCTTTATTGTTTATTTCGTGGTAGTCTCTTTAGTATTTTGGCCCCTTTTGTTGACCCGTCACCGTATCATTTACGTACTTATACCTCTTAAAAGGGTCCTTGCCTTATCCGTCCCACCTAGTTCTCTTACTTATTTCCTTATTTATTTATTTATTTATTTATTTACTTCTTTCTTTCTTTATTTATTTTATTCTCGCCTAACAATAGCCTGACACCTAGGTCGTTGAATTTAATTTACTTTACTTTTTCTTTTTCTTTACACTTATTTGCTTTTCTTCACTCTCAGTACTTTTTCTTTCCTATTTCTACCCCCCATTGTTCTACCTACCGTTCCGACTTCCTCCCCCTCCCCCTCCCCTGTATCTTCTTTGACCTCATGCCCAGCTGTAGCTGGCACTACCAACGCTTGATTGGGTCTACTCCACCCCCTCCCCTCTTTCTCCTACTGGCAGGTTTAGCCACCATCTCCCCTACTAATTTGCAACCACAGAATTACTACTGATTTTTGACAATCACTTTGACCATATATGGAATTACCCCTTGAGAAGATCGGCTATTTAAATACCAGGATAAATTTTCATTTAGTCCAGAATTAGCCGTCGAAACGGCTTGAGCTCAGCTGTCGGGGTCTTACTGGTTCCTATTACCCACTCTACTACCTCAAGTATTGAGTACTTTGGTGCGTTATGGTCCACCTGGTTCCTTACCACATTTCCTTCGTTATATATATATATATATATATATATATATATATATATATGCGTACGAGCCTCTGTATGTTTTCTACTTTTTATTTATTTTTTCTAGTGTTACTTTATAATTGATAACCCCTCCCTCTTACTTTCTCTTTGATTTAATTTTTATTCTTATATATTATTTCATTTCCATATTTTATATTTTTATATCTGTACCGACCTTCAATGTGACACTGCTTTGACTGATTCACTCCCTTCCCTGTATATATCACATACATGTATGTGGTTGTGCGTGTGTGTATGTTTATACGCGTGCTTTCATCCTTGTATGTGTATATATTTCAATCCTTAGTCCCTGAGTCTGTATGTACGCTAACTCTATTATCTTACAATTTCTTTTTTCAACATATATTATATACGTATTTGTGGTCACACATATACTGATATGCTTGCCCTCATGTATGTACTTACGCACACATTTTTTCACTATACACATGCATTTGTACATGCACACATATGTACATTTGTAGCTGCATATACACACATTTATACACATACCCTTACTATAGTTCCATATTTTATTTTTATATATCTCTTGCATTACTTTTATTTATATATATTTTTTGCCCTTCTTCAGGAGATTTTTCAAATATTTCACTATATTTTAAATTGCCTTGTCTGACGAACGAATGAGGACGTTTCTTGTATTCGTCTTATTCAGGAAACCTCTGGTAATGAGGTAATTATATTGTATTGTTTATTATACATTAAATTTAGCTCTGTAACTTACATAGAGCACTCTTCACTCCTATGACTTTTTCAATTTTCAACGGAAACTCAATACTTATATATATATATATATATATATATATATATATATATATATATATATATATATATATATATATATATATATATTTATACATATCAATGTGTGTGTGTGTGTATATATATATATATATATATATACTAGCAGTTTATATATAAACTATTTTCCAGACGGCATAGCTCCAACATCTCTAACACCTGCACCAACATCTATAGCACCTCTTTGTAGACGATATTGCGTGTCATCCCTTGAAGATTGTAAGCAAAAGTCCATTCCTGCTCCCTACGCAGGAACAGGCAACATAAAGTTGGCCATGTGAGAAGCATGACTTCCCCCCAAATGGATGCCCTCCACCGACAATGTTTGCCCTTGTGACTTGTTAATGGACATGGCAAAACATGGTCTCACCGGAGATCGCCGGAAATCGAACAGGATATCTGACGCCGAGGGGAAAAGGTTCATCCTTGGAATGAAAACATTCTCCCCTCTCCCGCACCCTGTTACAATGGTGGCCTCAATCAAGTGGGGCGTCAGTGACATGACAACCATGCGAGTACCGTTGTACTGCTTTGGTGGACGCAACTTCCTTATTAGCATAAGGGGACAGCCAACCCTAAGCTTAAGAATGTGAGGTGGGAGCTCTGGGGGCTCAAGGGAGTTTAATAACTCAACCGGATAATTAACGATATCGTCCGGGTCTGACGTCCTGTCGATAGATTTGAAGATGTGCTCTTTACCGGGAATCTTCTCAATCAGCTGCTCGTTAATAAAATTAACCATGTCATTTTTCGGAGCAAGGATGGCTCTTTCGCTGAGCCAATCGAGGTTTTTAAATTTAGATGAGACATTAGGAAAAACTGCTTCCCAAAGGGCTGCCCACAATGTTGCACAGGGAGCTGATTGCTATGCCGCCCTTGTCATCCGCAGGGACTTTTCCCTCACCAAGTGCTAAATTGTTCTGAGCAAATGCTGCAGACATGTTGTCACCATGCAAATGAGCACGCATATTTGTGCTCAGGTACAAACTCTTCACCTGGGGCCACAGCGTGGACGACTTAAGGTAGGCACGCACTTCATCAGCTCTTGTCCCTTTGGGGATGACAGGCAGCGTTTTCCGAAAATCCCCTGATAGCAGAAGGGTTACGCCATCCATAGGAGCTGTAGAATCCCTAATGTCTTTCAGGGTCATGTCCAATGCCTCAAGGGCACCCTTGTGTGCCATTGTGCACTCATCCCAAACAATGAGGCAACATTTTTTGAGAACGAGAGCTTCGTGTCAGCTCTTGCTGATATTGCATGTTGGTGTCTCAGTTTTTACTAAATGCAATGGGTGTTTAAAGGTTGAATGTGCTGTCCTGCCTCCCGGCAGCAAAATAGCGGCGATCCCGGACGATGCAGCGGCCAACGCAATTTTTTTCTCCTGACGAATCTTAGCCAGAATCAATTTCGTTACAAACATTTTTCCGGTAGCCCCAGGAGCATCGAGAAAGTAAACACCCCCAGTCTGATTTTGAACCGCGTCAATGATAGTTAAATAGGCCAACTTTTGGTCCGACAGAAGTCTGGGCTCATTTTCCTCTAAGTATTGGGAAAGAGATTCGATATCATATGCTGTTTCCCGCAATATATCCGGGGCCAACGTCTTAGCTTCCTCTCTGACGGTTGACGGCAAGCCATACGTCGCCAACTCACTCCCACCCATGTCGAGGAGGGCGTCTTCGATATCAATGAATGCCCTGTTATAGATAATGTCGTTGCAACCAACTTCCACTGAAGGATACTGCAGATGAGCCAGGCGCAGGAAGTCCTCAGGCATGAAGTCTCTGTACTTGACCCATAAAGATTTGGGATCACCCAATTCACACTTTTGAAGCAAAATGGCTAAGAGCTCCCGTAGACTTTTAGGTGATTTCAACAAAGCACCCTCTGCTAAAGTGGAATCCCATTGCGAATCATCTTCTAAAAGACCACGCTTAAAGCAGGCTTCCCGGTACGTATCACATATTTCTCCATCAACAGTTTTGAGGTCCTGAAAACTTTGTGGGCCTACATCTTCATGCAGAAGAAGGCGGAGATGAAAGCGCTCATCATGACTTGGGGCCACAGTGTAAACCCTTCGAAGACAGCTGTCAAATTTTACACCAGGATGTCTTTCAACAGCCTGACCAGAATTTCTTCGCACCCAAGTGTTTTTCGACCATATAAAGTAGGATGGAACCTGGGGGTACACAATTGCGCAAATGTATCGAACTGGCAAAGTTTGAAGAAACCCGTCAGAGTGGTCTCTTTCGGATCGGCGGCCAACTTGGTGGCCGTTTAGTCCGTAAAGTAAACCTTTTGCCCATTTTCCAAATGTACCGCAAGCTGTAAGATGGCGGGGTGCCGTTGGTGTAGGGGTAAACCAAATAGGCGCCAAAAAGCTTCATTGCTACTGATGTACCGCCCCGCCAGGTATTCTGTGACCTCGTCCCTGCTATTTTCAGCTTGAAATGCAAGCATTGCGGCATCAGAGCCCTTATTTACATATTTGCATATGTATTTTATCGACTTGACGGAGTTGCAAAACTCAACGTTGATGTGGGCGTTGAACATCTTCAAGAGAAGCGGACAGTAAGGGACCACCCATCTATTGTCGACTTGACCTCCCATTACTGTTGTGGTGAAGCCACCGTTCGAGGGCTGTCTCCGCCTGTACAGGGGGTACCAGTCGCCACCAGCCTGAGTCTGGTCAACAAATTTTTTGGAGTATCGCTTACTGCACGACCCCCCCCCCCCTTTGAGACACGTGTGATGCTCATTAGAACCCGACGTACACAGACCATGTTAGCTTTGACGATATCATATAATTCCTGGTCAGTTGCTGGGTTAAGGATTTCAGCCGAAATGAAGCTGTCTATGGCATTTGAATTGATTTTATCAGCTAACCAAATCAAAATGTGAACATGTGGCAGCCCTCGTTTTTGCCATTCGACGGTGAACATGTCACATTTTACAGCCCCAAATACCTGACCCTTTTTGATTAAAGCCATGAGTTTAGCCAGTTTCAGTTTGAATACTCTGGCAATGAGGTCATGTCTGTTCGAATAATTTTACCCAGGAAAAAGTTCACGGGTTACATTCCGATTCATATGTCTATAGCATTAATATGTTAGATGAAGTGTTATTTTGCGGGTTGTTATTTGCAAAAAGCCGATTAAAAATGCCCCAGACAAGCCGTATGTCAATACGGAACGCTCCACTGCAGTGTTGTCATATAGGGAGCGAAGAGCGACAGAGAGAGTAAAGCAGTTAAATTATAGAGAGGGGGAATGATAATGGTCGATTTTTGCCCTTATTGTTAATGGATTTGAAATTTATTTGCTTCATCACCTTTTCCTGACCAAAAGTAATAATTGTCCCGACTTTGAATAGAATCCGTTGGAAATTGTGGACGTGAATCCGTTACAAACCTTAACACACACATCCTCAGATTTATATATATATATATATATGTATATATATATATATATATATACAGGGTGTCCCAAAAATGTATACACACTTCAACAGCGTTCTAATGAATATTGCCTGTACAGTTAATGAAAGTGTGTATACATCTTTGGGGGACACCCTGTATATATATATATATATATATATATATATATATATATATATATATATATTTTATAATATATATATATATATATATATATATATATATATATATATATATATATATATATACGTGTGTGTATGTGTGTATGTGTGTCTGTGTGCGAGTGTTTGTGTGTGTATGTATGTATGTGTGGGGGTGCATGTAAGTATGTATATGTGTGTGTGTGTGGGGGGGGGTCCATGTAAGAATATATATATATATGTGTGTGTGTGGGGTGCATGTAAGTATATATATGTGTGTGGTCCACGTAAGTATGTATATGTGTGTGAGTGTGTATGAATATATTTTATATAAATGTATTTGAATAACACCGCAGGGAGATTCTGGTGGCCCTCTCCAGTGCATCAGGAACGGCCAATGGCATGTCGTTGGAGTGGTATCCTATGGTTTTGAGTGTGGAAAATATCCTGGAGTTTACACAAAGGTCACCTACTTCCTCGACTGGATTCAGGACAAAATAAAACAAAACTAAAACCGAAAATCTGAGTTGTTTTTATTTTCTATCTATTGCAGCTGACACAATAATAATTGTTTCTACTTTTGGCACAAGGCCAGTAATAACCCAGTACATTACTGGTACTTTATTTTATCAACCCCATAAGGATGAAAGGCAAAGTAAACCTCGACGGGATTTGAACTCAGAATGGCAAGAGCCGTAACTCAATGCGTCAAAACATGGCATCCGACCCCCTACCGATTCGGCAAATCCACAGAAGTAATAAATGTTTCTACTTTTGGCACAAGGCCAGCAATTACCCCAGTACATTACTGGTACTTTATTTTATCGACCCCGTAAGGATGAAAGGCAAAGTTAACCTCGACGGGATTTGAACTCAGACCACAAAGGGCCGTAACTCTTTGCTATAAAGCATGTCGTCCGACCCTCTACCGATACTGCCAATTCACCATCTATCTATATATCTAAATCGTGCTAAAGTATTTCGCTACTCCGAGAGCTGATGAGGAGGAATATATCTGTCTTGGATATCGCCTTTCTTTATTTCCTTCTTCCGGTTACTTCTGTGCGCCATCGCACTTCTCCTTTTCTATATCGCACTTCTCTTTTCTATATTTCATCTGCCTGTCACACACACACGCGCGCGCGAGCATACGCACACGCACACATACGCACACGCACACATACACACACACACACGCGCGCGCACACGCATGCACACACACACACACCACAACAGAAGTCCGACGAGCTTTTGATTCCAGAGATGGGCTAGATCGAACCTTGAGCTGATCAATTGCGAAACGAACGTCACTACTCAATAAACGTAATGAAGACTGATAAAATAAAGTAGCAGTAATACATTGGAATAATTGCTGGCATTGTGCCAAGAGTAGAAACAATTATTATTATTATTACACTCTGCTTAGCACTACATCTCTATACTTACTGGAAACTGCGCAACGAGTGCTCAGGTGAACCTACCGTAACTGGACGTTACAATCCCTACGTGGTTGAAGATCCGCTAAGGTGAAACAATTGTTCTCGCTATGGTGAACTAACTGTTGTGTAACCACTTCTATATATATATATATATATATATTATTCAGTTGATGAAGATTGGTTGATAAAAAATCTGCCAACGTTTCCGTAAACAGACGTGATAATATGAAACTCTTTACCCCCATTCCCTCTCCTCTCTACTATCACACTAACTGACTGCATTTCATTCTATTTTAAACTTATTTACATTTTCTTAAACGAAAATCCCACTAGTGAATTCTACCACGTAGTGAATAGTTGAATTCCACTACTATAGGCTATTTGGTGAAGTGTAATAAATAATTAAGTATTGCATATGGTTAAACAATATATATTGTAGTCAGCATATGTAGACAATTTACAATAGATTTGTTAAAGCACGGCGACTTTTTATTTTTCTTGGTGCAATACTTGCTTATATATATATATATATATATATATATATATATAGTAATAATAATAAATTTGAAGACTAAAATCCAAAGAGGGCTCGATAAGGATAAATATATATCAAATATATAAGATCCCGTTAAGGGTGAAAGCAGCGATTCTGTGCTTAAACTTTAATCTGTTATTTTAATAAATAAATATATATATATATATATATATATATATATATATATATATATATATATATACGATATTAAGCAAATGGAAACTATATTTATATTTATAAAACCATATTTATTTCGTTATATATATTTCTGGGATATCATATTAAAAATATGTTATGCCTTCCTCAGACAAAATACAATACATAAGCTGTTTTATAAATAATTGGTGACATACCTTGTGATAATGCAACTTCCTTTTAAAAAGTTGATTTGGTAGTGAAACTGTTATGATAGTTATATAGAAAGAAAACGAAGATGAGAAGAAGAAGATGAAGAGATGTATGCAAAAAAAAAAAAAAAAAAAAAAAAAAAAGAAGATGAAGAGATGTATGCAAAGAAAAACAACGGAGCGAGATAGAGAGACAAGGAGAGAGAGAAATACATTGATGGTGAAAAAACATAGTAGGCTGCTTTTTGACAGATGATCATCGTATATGTGAGAGGTTAAGGGAAGGGATACAGTTAAATTAGTGTATAGGAGAAAAAGAAAGAAAGATGATATATTTAAAATATATTAAAAATATATTATGTCTCATCCATTTGAATTATCAATTTTTATGAATTAGGTATTATAATGTAAATATCAGTATTCATGAATGAGACACATATCCATAATGTGTGAAAAAAATGACCACATGCTCAGTTAAAAATTCTTAGGTCTATAAGCAAAATCTGAGATAAAACTTCAAACATAAGAATATATGCATTCTCGTGAAAAAAGAGAAAAGAGAAGGTTATCTCAAATTCAAGTTGATAAATATAGATGCACATGTGAACCTACGTGATACGCTGCACTGATTCTTATATTTCATGAAAAACTTCAATGCGTTAGAAAAGATTCCACCCTACATACATTTACATACAAATATACATATATATAGACACAAAACATATAAGATATACATTAACATCTAAAATAACATTCCAGCCTCACTTGCATGATCATCGATCAAGCATAGAGTAGACAACAGATATCAATATTAAAATTAAAAACGCCAAGAATATCTTCGTCACTCCACAGAGTATCTAGGGACGCAAGAGAACATAGTATGCCACGCATATCGGTCATAGAATCAGAGTCAAAAGCAAACAAAACCAAAATTGTTCATCAAGCCTTATTTAGCAGAAATCATTCAAAACTTATTCTACAAATGCTCTTATATTTATTATAGAAGTTTATCCAGCTTAAAAATTTATTCAAAAGATTGGGGACAACGCCAATTATAGGGTAGTTTATTTAATCTCATTAATTATATATTCATGCAGAAAGGTTTTAAAAAAAAATTTAAGGAATCGAAAGATTTATCGCCAAGTATCACAAATAGTCAAATACCTTAAGTAAATATACTACATTTTATATTACATTTTAAATTTATATTTATATTTAAATGTTGAGTTCAATCTATGTCTGCAACAGCTGAATAAATTGGTTCGTAAATTAAGGGAATTTTTAGATTTTAATATAAAGAATATCTCCTCCGCGCAGAGGTCACAAGTCTCAGAAGAGGAATTAAAAGGAATCCCTTTTGAGACTATATTCCAAACCATCGAATATCCAACTTTATCATGCTTAAGTTGCCAGAGTAACCCTGACAGCGATGTTGATGATTTTTTATTTGGATCCGTGAAAGAGTTTTTGTGATTATTATAGCGAAGTTTAAATTCTGTCGAGGTGGAACCAACATAATTAAAAGAATTTAAATCAGTTCTAACATTACAGTTGTATATTATATTTTTAACTAAGCAATTGTTATTTAGCGGACATTTAGATCTATCTCTACAGTTACAGTTTTTTAGTTGAATATTGTTTAGGCTATTTTCGGTATTTTGGCTAGGTTTTAGATTCCTATTATTTATTCTATTAATATTTTGTGCTAAATTTTTGGTGGACGAGTACGTTAATTTTATAGTATGTCTATTAAAAATTGAGTGATACTTATGTGTTCTAGGGAAGCGTTTGTCAAGAGCATTAAAAAATAGTTTAACGATGTGGGTTTTAATGCTTAGTGAGAAGGGGGGGGGGGCAAACCATATTATATTTCTAGTTCTATTTCTTTTCTGGTTTTTGAAATTATTGTAGTGCTTTCTATTATAGTTGTTAAAGTTGTTACTGTAATTAAAATTGTTGTTATTTTGGTTAGTTTGTCTATTATCGATGTACATAATTTATCACTATATCCTGCTCTAGCTAAAGCTTCATTATAATACTGGGCTTTTTCGTCAAAAATATTTTTATTGGAAGAGATTCTAGAGATACGTTTTTGAACAGAGTTCACTATAGTATTTTTGACAGATCTGGGGTGATTGGAGCTAAAATTGACATAATTCAAGTTTTCATTTAACTTGTGAAATGGATAGTGAAGACATGTGTTGAGATTAAATGTTACGTCTAGGAAATTGACTATTCTATGGTTATTCTCAATTTCTATTTTTAGATTAAGGTAATTAAAAAATTGTATAATTTGTTTTCTTTTCTTATTTAGTTCAGAGTTATTATTTTCAATAAGTAAAAGCATGTCATCTCTATATAAACCTCCGGTAACACCGGGTATTTTCCTATGCAGCGAATTATATATGTATATTTGTATGTAAATGTATATGTATATTTGTATGTAAATGTATGTAGGGTGGAATCTTTTCTAACGCATTGAAGTTTTTCATGAAATATAAGAATCAGTGCAGCGTATCACGTAGGTTCACATGTGCGTCTATATTTATCAACTTGAATTTGAGATAACCTTCTCTTTTCTCTTTTTTCACGAGAATGCATATATACTTATGTTTGAAGTTTTATCTCAGATTTTGCTTATAGACCTAAGAATTTTTAACTGAGCATGTGGTCATTTTTTTCACACATTATGGATATGTGTCTCATTCATGAATACTGATATTTACATTATAATACCTAATTCATAAAAATTGATAATTCAAATGGATGAGACATAATATATTTTTAATATATTTTAAATATATCATCTTTCTTTCTTTTTCTCCTATACACTAATTTAACTGTATCCCTTCCCTTAACCTCTCACATATACGATGATCATCTGTCAAAAAGCAGCCTACTATGTTTTTTCACCATCAATGTATTTCTCTCTCTCCTTGTCTCTCTATCTCGCTCCGTTGTTTTTCTTTGCATACATCTCTTCATCTTCTTTTTTTATTTCTTTTTTTATTTATTTGCATACATCTCTTCATCTTCTTCTTCTCATCTTCGTTTTCTTTCTATATAACTATCATAACAGTTTCACTACCAAATCAACTTTTTAAAAGGAAGTTGCATTATCACAAGGTATGTCACCAATTATTTATAAAACAGCTTATGTATTGTATTTTGTCTGAGGAAGGCATAACATATTTTTAATATGATATCCCAGAAATATATATAACGAAATAAATATGGTTTTATAAATATAAATATAGTTTCCATTTGCTTAATATCGTAAACCTACTCCAGAAACTGTTGAGTGCTTTTATATCAGTTATAAAATATTTACTCGTTGTAACCCAACAATCTTAAATATAACTTTTGCATATATATATATATATATATATATATATATATATATAACAAGAAGGTGTGGTAAGATACCACGTGGACCATAACGCACCAGAGTACTCGATTCTTAGGGTAGTTGAGAGGGTAATAGGAAAAGAGTCAGGACCCCGATGTCTGAGCTGCGGCCGTTTCGACAGCTAGATACGAAGAGTTCGGATCTAGCTGTCGAAAGGGCCGGAGCTCAGCCGTCGGGGTCCTGACTCTTTTCCTATATATATATATATATATATATATATAACTTTCATAGGTTTCGGCCAGAATTGGCCCGAGCTTTTTAATTTTATGGAGTTTTAATGTGTTTTGAGGTAATGTTAAAGAGAGCGGATCTAATTGAGGTGAAATAATTGTGCTGTATTGTTGTTATGAGATGCGAGTGAGATTTTTGTTGTCGGCGCATAGCACGGGACCCAAACCTTTGGTGTACCTTAAAGGTGATGCCAACATCATTTGGGCAAAGTTGATGGAATATTTTCCACATCATGCAGATAATGTAGCGCTCACGGCGACGTTGGAGAGAATAAAGGTTGAGCTTTTCTAATCGATCCCAATCGTCAAGGCCTGTCATGCCATCTATCTTTTTTGTAATTGACCTTTGAGGTGCTTCAACTTTCATGATACTTTGTTTCGTGTGGACAAAAGTATTTAAGTGGACAAAAGTATTTAGTGGGGTCGGCAAAAGAAGAGAAGAGAAGGATAACAGTGTGGATATCTCTCGACTGGAAGTTCTGAGAATCCAGAAACACATCCTGCGGGCCATGTCAACTTTGCTGTTTATATGAGTGGCCCAGCTTATGTTGTTGTCCCCAATTACTCCCAGGTCTCTTATGTTGTTGGATGCCACGAGAGTTTCACCCGAAGGAAGAGAGTATGGTAGTTTCAGGGCATCCTTTTTTCCAAAGTGGATTAACTCAAATTTATCCTCGTTCAGGATATATATATATATATATATATATATATATATATATATATATATATATATATATATATATATATATATATATAAAATACACAATTATCAAAGTTATGTTCAAATCATTTAATTGCTGACAATCGTTTCTACCAAACTTTCGTTTGGAGTCATTATTTTATATTCCTGCTCTGTAAAACACCTGATCTTCTTAAATTGAGCTATTTCTCTTACTGGTAGTAAGGTAGTAGGAAATTACTGACTTTTCCTGTTTATAGTTGTTTATAGTATATACATAATTATAAATAGTATCATTATTATTAAGGGCGGTGGATTGGCAGTATCGGTAGAGGGTCGGACGCCATGCTTTCCAGCATAGTTACGTCCCTTTACGATCTGAGTTCAAATCCCGCCGAGGTTAACTTTGCCTTTCATCCTTACGAGGTCGATAAAATAAAGTACCAGTAATGCACTGGGTAATTGCTGGCCTTGTGCCTAAAGTAGAAACAATTATTATTAACAGAGCATTACTGGTACTTTATTTTATCGACCCCGAAAGGATGAAAGGCAAAGTTAACCTCAAATCCTGCCGAGGTTAACTTTGCCTTTCATCCTTTCGGGGTCGATAAAATAAAGTACCAGTAATGTACTGGGTAATTGCTGGCCTTGTGCCAAAAAGTAGAAACAATTATTATTAACTTTGCCTTTCATCCTTACGGGGTCGATAAAATAAAGTACCAGTAATGCTCTGGGTAATTGCTGGCCTTGTGCCAAACGTAGAAACAATTATTATTATAATATATATATGCATATATATATATATATATATATATATATATATATATATAAAGAATTAAAAAGAACAGAAAGATGCAGTAAAAGAGATTTATTCGGTTCTTACGTACGTTTCAATAGACATCAATTTGCCTAGATCTCGTAAGAACCGAATAAATCTCTTTTACTGCATCTTTCTGTTCTTTTTAATTCTTTATACACGCCCCGGAATATAGCTAAACTGGAATATACACCTTTTTTCTGCATTTCGTTGAGCACCACTCTGTTGTAAGCTGACATTCCCCTACACGGTACATAACACTGTGTCCTGGAAAACATTAATGCACTCGTGCATAACCAATTATATATATATATATATATATATATATATATATATATATATATTCCTGTTCAAATTTTCCATTATATATATATATATATATATATATATATATATAATAATTGTTTCTACTTTAGGCACAAAGCCACCAATTACCCAGTGCATTACTGGTACTTTATTCTATCGACCCCGTAAGGATGAAAGGTAAAGTGAACCTCGACGGAATTTGAACTACTATATATATATATATATATATATATATATATATATATATATATATATATATATATATATATATATATAATATATATATATGCATATATATATCCATACATGAATGCATTAATACATACATACATACTTACATACATATATATAAATACACAAATACGTATGTATGTATACATACATGAATGCAAACATACATATATACATATATACATCCATCCATCCATACATCCATACATACAACTAGTTAGGAAATTACAAGTACAATCCATTAATGGAACAGTAAGAATATGTAAAACATTCCAAAGATTTTGCAGCTAATAACTGCATATACACATGTACAGATACAAAACATATACACATGCACACATACAACTCAAAACATCCACATCCACACATATAATAACATCCATATGTACACATGCAGACATAAACTACCTAGTTGATGTTGTGTAAATTCCAATGAGAGAGTCTTGTATCTATGTTAGAAACCGACTCTCTCTATTGGTAAAAATTTGTGAAATTATAAAACCAGAAGAACATACATACATACAGACATACATACAGAAGGACAGAAATACGAACTTAAACCATCATTTCTTTGAGGATCACCTGAAACTCTATGCCAAGAACATAGATGGGATGAAGAAAAATCTTGACCTGGTTACAACATTCTCAAAGGATATAGGAATGAAGTTTGACCAAGATAAAAGTTCAGAAATGACTGTAAAGCGAGGAAAAACTACAACCTAATCTAGCAACATTTTTATAAAATTGCCTAACTGTTTCACCGATATCGGACGAGGACTGCTACAGATACCTGGGGATAGATGAGAATATATCCTATAATGGTATGTGTAATAAAGAACGCGTAACCAGGGAATATTACACCCGGTTAAGAAAGATTTGGTCTTCGGAACTCTCGCAAAACAAAACAGTGGCTCACAGTGTGTTTACTGTGCCTGTCCTAACACCAACGTTTGGAATACTCGAAATCCGAGTAACACATATGAGGAGGACGCACTAGACAGTATTATTCTCGGTTCTGTGTCTGAAAAGTGATATGGTCGTGGCTGGAACTGTTCTGGTAAGACTGTGGCAGTATCGGTAGAGGGTCGGACGCCACGCTTTGCAGCAAAGAGTTACGGCCCTTTATGGTCCGAGTTCAAATCCCGTCCAGGTTAACTTTGCCTTTCATCATTACGGGGTCGATAAAATAAAGTACCAGTAATACACTGATATAATTGTTGGCCTTGTGCCAAAAGTAGAAACAATTATTTGATATAATTGTATCTAAATAATATAAATAGCTCGAAGGGAGGCAACTCTACATAACTTGTTCAGACTACGGACAACGTGTAAAAGAAGACATCTTTACATTAACAGACTTTCTGCCTCACATACTCACAAATGTACAAATAGACAGACACACATATACTCCCCACCCCACACATACTTGCACACAGACACACACACACACACACACACATACAGACACACACACACACACACATATATACATTAAGTTTAGAAACACAAGCTTTAAATCAGCCGGTAAATAATAATAATAATAATAATAATTGTTTCTACTTTAGGCACAAGGCCAGCAATTATCCAGTACATTACTGGTACTTTATTTTATCGACCCCGTAAGGATGAAAGGCAAAGTTAACCTCGGCGGGATTTGAAGTCAGAATGTAAAGGGACGTAACTATGCTAGAAAGCATGGTGTCCAACCCTCTACCGATACTGCCAATTCACCGCCCTAATAATAATAATAATAATAATAATAATAATAATTGTGTCTACTTTTGGCACAAGGCCAGCAATTATCCCTGTGCAATAATGATTTCTAGTATAGGCACAAGGCCAGTAATTTTGGTAGAGGGGAATGTCGATTAAATCGACACAGTACGTTACTGGTACTTTATTTTATCGACCCCACAAGGATGAAAGTCTAAGTTAACCTCGGCGGGATTTGAACTCAGATCATAAAGGGCCGTAACTCTATGCTGCAAAGCATGGCGTCCGACCTTCTACCGATACTGCCAATCCACTAATAATGAAATTATTGTGTACAGAGCTCAGGTGCATTACAACGCATGAAAATATGTTTAACCAGTCCCATTAATGTCATAACTATAATATTAATACAACTTATATATATATGTGTGTGTGTGTATAAGTGTATGTGTGTGTAGCATAATTCCAGTTCCTCGTAGGACTAACAACACACCAAGGAGCTGGTCATATCGATGAATTGACAGAGTGGAACACATTTCAACACCATGATTACCTGTTCTCTCTACATTAATTCGGACTGCCTGAAGAGGCAATAATAGCTGTCACTGAAATATATATAGCAGAGAATTTATAATAAACGAAGTCAAATGTAACATGTTTGACTTACTTATTTTATATATATTTATATATATATATACATATATTTGTTTTGCGAGGTTTTTGATATGAAATCGTGTGTCGAAACAAATGGCGTAGATATACAATACAACAGGAGGAATCAATAATACCACTGATGATGTTGCAGATGAGCAACGAAAGAACTTTGTTAGACTATATATATTTGTTTATATCTATATTATATCTGTATTTTTGACCGTTGGTTAGTCAATGGTTCCGAATGAATTAACTGTGGAGATATAAAAGATACAGAAGCGAAAACCAACCAAACAGTGAGTGTGTGCTGTTGTTATTTCTGGCAATATTACTACAACAATATGACCCTTCCCAAGTATAAATACACACACACACACACGCATATATATATATATATATATATATATATATATATATATATATATATATATATATATATATAGAGAGAGAGAGAGAGAGAGAGAGATAGAGAGAGAGAGAGAGCAGTCTGGTTATGACTCTGCTGGCTTAGAGCCACAGAGAGGGCCAGTGGATGATGGATCAGCTGTCTCTGAGACAAATATAAAGAATGCAGTTTTGTCCTGCAGAAGAGCCATCAAAATGGGCACTTTGAATGTGAGGACTATTCGGACGCTGGAGAAGAGAGAGGAGTTGGGACATCTGTTCGAGGAGAGTGGTATACAGATACTTGCGATCCAAGAATACAGGATCCTACACTATGAGCCCGTGAGGAGTGTGATGATTGGGAAGACGAGCCAGCTCATCACCACATCGGCAGTGAGGAACATGACCAATGCTGCAGTGGGAGGAGTGGGTTTTGTTTTCAGCACAAAAACCAGTCTATTGGAGGGAAATAATGCCTGTCGCCCCGCGAGTGTTGAGGGTGACCTTCAATGGAAACCCAAGACTGACAGTCATCTCAGCCTATAGTCCAACCGAGGGGGACAGTGATGTGAGTGCGGAAGAGTTCCATGAGGAGGTGTGTAGAGCTGTCAACACCACTCAGGCACACAACATCCTGCTTGTTTTGGGGGACTTCAATGCACATCTGAGTAAGGAGGGCAGTGAAGATCCTTGCTGGTACTTCCATAACAACACCAACCGAAATGGAAGACTACTGAGAGACACCCTGCTGGAGGCGAACTTGATAGCGACCAACCTAAGGTTTAGAAAGAATCTGGGGAAGATGTGGACCTACATCTCAGATATGCACCTGTCCAAGTCCCAGATTGATTTCATTCTGGTGAGGAAAAAGTGGCGGAATAGTGTTCTGAACACAGAACCATACAACTATTTCAGTACAATGGGTAGTGACCACCAGCTTGTTATGAATGAGGTCCGGGTGAGCTTAAGAAAGAGCAAGGCTTAGCCCCGGAGAGCAATCTATGACTGGGGAGCTTTCAAGGAAGATGATAAGCTACAGTAGAGATTCACAATGGAAGTGAGGAACAGGTTCAGTGCTCTGTGTGGAGAGTCAGAGGAGAGAGAGATTGGATGGACTGAGGAGAGTGTGACGAGGAGGTACGGGCACTTCACCAATGCAGTGGCGGAAGCAAGTGAAACCCTGGTGCCGAGGAAAAAGAACAAAAGGAAGCACGTCAGCTCTGCAAACCCAAAAGTGTGTGCAGCCAGAGAACACCTGAAAGCTGCCAAGGACCAATTCTATGCTGATTCTACGGAGGAGAGGATGGAGACTGTGGAGGTGATGAGGGAAGAACTCTGTACCGCTTACACTGAGGCCAGAGAGGAGGCACTGATAGAGAAGATCAGAAGTGTGGAGAGAGCGGTTGACAGATTTGGATGTAAGGAGAGTTGGATGATCATAAACGAGATCACAGGGAGGAAGAGAAGGTGTTCGAGTCAGATCCAGGGAATGGGGCCCGAGGATAGGAAAAGGAAATGGCTAGACCATTTTAGGACCCTACTAGGAGAGTCACCCTCCACAGCCCAGAGCACTGGGGAGATCAGGCGGCTGTTTGAGGAACTGGATATTGAGACAGAGCCCTTCACCAGACAGGAGCTTCAGAGAGCCAAAAAGAGGATCAACGAGGGCAAGGCTCATGGAGAAGATGGAGTGGCATCAGAGGTGATGAAGAGGTGTGATTTTGATGATATCATCCTGGGGTTCTGTAACCGGGCACTGGAGAAAGGAGTTGCCCCGAATCAGTGGAGGATCAGTAACATCGTCCCAGTGCCAAAGAAGGGAGATCTCTCTAACACCAACAACTACAGGGGGATCTCACTGACGTCACTTGTGGAAAAACCCTCAACAGGATGATTCTTAACAGGATCCAGACTGAGATGGAGAAGAAGCTCAGGGACAACCAGAACGGCTTCAGAGAGGGAAGATCAACCACCAGTCACATCCTGATGCTGAGGAGGATATTAGAGGGAGCTAGAGCAAAGTGCCTTCCTGCGGTCATGGTTTTCATTGACTTTAGGAAAGCCTTTGATTCTGTGGACCATCACTGCCTGATGAAGATCTTACAGGCTTATGGAATCCCCAAGAGGATAGTGGACCTGATATCACTGCTCTACACCAACACCAAAGCCCAAGTCATTACACCTGATGGGATGACAGAGTTCTTTGAGATACTGGCTGGAGTGCTCCAGGGAGATACATTGGCTCGCTACCTTTTTATCATCGTAGTGGACTATTGTATGCGCCTTGCACTGGAGAAACACCAGGACTCTGGCTTTACTGTAGCACCGGCTCAGAGCAGGAGAGTTAAGGCGTAAAAGGTATCAGATCCTGAATTTGCCGACGACATAGTTTTGGTGACAAATACAGTGAAGGAGGCAGAGGATTTGATGCGGGAGGTTGAGACTGTGTCGATGATTGTGGGGCTGAGAATGAATGAGACTAAAACAAAATATCTGGTAGAGAATGTTGAGAAGCCAGAGGGGATCACTAATGTAGGCTGGAAGCCGCTAGAATTGGTTGAGGGCTTCCTGTATTTGGGAGTAAAGATTGGGAATACGGAAGATGATGTGGTTGAGTGGAAGAGCAAAGTCTGGGCGGCGTGCCACAGCTTGAGATCGGTGTGGAAATCGGACCTTCGTAAAGACCTGAAAATCCGCCTCTTCATTGCTGTAGTGGAGTCTGTGCTGCTGTACGCGTCTGAGACTTGGACACTGACCAAGAAACTCACTCAGATGGTGGATGGGTGCTACACGAGAATGCTGAGGATGGCTCTGAACATTAATCAGTATACACTGAGGATGAAAAACTTAGAGCTGTATGGGAGCCTCCCAAAAGTCAGCTCAAAAGTGACACAGAGGAGACCTAGGTTAGCTGGACATGCTCACCGACATCCAGAGTTGACACTTCACTCAGTGCTCCTGTGGGAGCCCCTACATGGACACACTGGAAGAGGAAGACCAAGGTTAACATATGTTGACGCCCTAAGGACAGACACTGGTCTGTTGGAGACGCAGGACATGGCAGCGATAATGAGGGACAGAGACCGCTGGAGAGAACTCGTCCATGGATCTCGGGAATTTTACCCGCCCTATATATATACATATATATATATATATATATATATATATATATAGGAACCAGTAATATATATATATATATATATATATATATATATATATATATATATATATAGAGAGAGAGAGAGAGAGAGAGAGCGAGAGATGTAAATAGCGATCGCAAGGTCAAGTATATATCTCTATACCCTCACTGCATCATCCCATGCAATGATTACATGATTGGTGGCCTCCCCAGTTGGTCATCTTCTTTTGTCACACATTCTCTGACCTCCCCAATGAATATTTCTTTTTTTTTTCAGGAAGCACAAAAAAGTCATTGAAAATACTGATCAATACTTAACATAGAAAATATTTTCCTCGTGTGAATGTGTGTGTTTGTGTGTATGTGTGTATGTGTGTAAGTGTATACATGTGTGGGTGTGTATGTGTGTATATGTGTGTATGTGTGGGTGTGTATGTGTGTATGTGTGGGTGTGTATGTGTTTATATGTGTGTATGTTTATATGTGTGGGTGTGTATGTGTGTGTGTATGTGTGGGTGTGTATGTATGTGTGTGGGTGTGTAAGTGTATGTATATGTGGGTGTGTATGTGTGTATGTGCGTGTGTAAGTGTATGTATGTATGTATATGTGTATGTATGTGTGTATGTATATGTGTGGGTGTGAAAGTGTATGTACGTGTGGGTGTGTATGTGTGTATATGTGTGTACGTGTGGGCGTGTCTGTGTGTAAATGTATGTATGTATGTGGGTATGTATGTATGTATGTGTGTTTTGTTACTGACTTCATTCAACCTTCAACACATACATGTTGTCTCAGGCCCCAAACCAAATAAGCGGGGGTGGAGGCGGGGGGTGTGTGTAAAATCAGTAATGTTTATAGGTTGTCTCCCTTGGTATTTTCACCCCCCCCCAGAATTAGACGTTTAGTTTACATATTGAGACCCCAACCATCCTATATATTTTATAATTGTTTCTACTTTTGGCACAAGGCCAGCATTTACCTCAGTGCATTACTGGTACTTTATTTTATCGACCCCGTAAGGATGAAAGGCAAAGTTAACCTCGGCTGGATTTGAACTCTGAATGGCAAGGGCCGTAACTCTATACGTCAATATAATGCATTGGATTTCTGGTAATGTACTTTTGTCATGTATAAGGTTTTTTAATGTAAAAATAAAATTAATTGTAGCAGGAATGCTACTACTTAAATTAATATTTCATCGGAGATAGATTAGAAAAATTTAATAAATGGGGTGTAATGGGGTGGAGGGATTAGTGGGGGGTGGGGCTGGGGGTCAATTATTCGAAACCCCAGAATAGTGAACTACAACACAGAGAAACGTAGGCAAAACACGTTAAAGGGAGACAACTCAGACTAGCCTAAATACCTCAACAATTTTTGCTGTTACTGATTTTGTTCATCCAATCCTCTATACATACATTACACAATTATATATATATACATATATACATATATATATATATATATATACATATACATATATATATATATATAAATATATACATATATGTGTGTGTGTGTATGTGTGTGTGTGTGTGTGTGCGTGTGTGTGTGTGCATATATTATACAATTATATATATATATAAACATATATTTACACACACACACACAAATATATATATATATGTATATGCGTTCATACATGAATACACACGCGAACACACATGCACACACAGGCACACACAGACACACACATACACACATATACACACCAATACACACATACACACTCATACACACATACACACTTATACACACATACACAGCCTGTCCTTTACATTATATATCTTTGACATTTGCAACAATCGACTAGGCCAGGATAACATGTCACATAACAACTACATAGCTACTCCGCCACCCCGCCACCACACCATCATCCCACCATCATACCAGCCACCACTCCACCATCATACAACCCCACCACCCCACCATCATGCCAGCCACCACCCCACCATCATACCAGCCCCCCCCCCATCCTACCAGCCCCCCCCACCATCATACCACCCTCCACCCTGCCACTGCACCACCCCTCAATCCCGCCATCACACCAGCCACCACCCCGCCAGGAAAATATGCTTCGTAGAATCAAGACGTATCTGAGGAATTTGCGATTTTCAGAGTCAGGTTCTATCATCACACCGATCGTGCCTCGAGGTGGTCGCCAGAGAAACGATGGTAATATGTCCAATACCATTCGTCGTAACACTGATTCTCTTTTTTTCTGTTATATATATATATATAAATGAGCGGAACAAGCAATTATCAAACAATCTTTTAAATAAATTAAAAAACGATTTAAATATTCACCTGTTCTATTGCCGTTACCGACAGTTTCACTAATCAAAAGATTGGAAATTCAGAGAATTTCCAATGGAAAGAATTAGATCTTCAGACAGCTATTTCCATAATATAGGGTATAAAGCCTCATAGTAAGTTAATATTTCGCTTCATTCGCGGTGCATGCGGTCAAGCCGTTAAAGTGACTTACACACAAAAATAGGCCATGAGTAAAAGCGGGTTATTATAAACTTGTTGATCATGCCGCTAAAAATAGCAGCGCAATACACCGTTTTGTTCTCTACATATAGGAGAAAAATTATAAAAGGGTATAGATATTCCTACAGGCACTAGGTACCTCCAGAAATATGCATGGTGTTTATAATACCCTTTTATAATTTTTCTCCTATATGTAGAGAACAAAACGGTGTATCGCGCTGCTATTTTTAGCGGCATGATCAACAAGTTTATAATAACCCGCTTTTACTCATGGCCTATTTTTGTGTGTAAGTCACTTTAACGGCTTGACCGCATGCAACGCGAATGAAGCGAAATATTAACTTACTATGAGGCGTTATACCCTTATAGGATGGACATAGCTGTCTGAAGATCAAATTCTTTCCATTGGAAATTCTCTGAATTTCCAATCTTTTGATTAGTCAAACCGTCGGTAACGGCAATAGAACAGGTGAATATTTAAATCGTTTTTTAATTTATTTAAAAGATTGTTTGATGATTACTTGTTCCGCTCATTTTTATAGTTCTGGTATCTCAAATTAGTACCATCGAACCACAACTATTATAAACACCATGCATATTTCTGTAGGTACTCAGTGCCTGTCGGAATATCCATACTCTTTTATATATATATATATATATATATATATATATATATATATATATATATATATATATATATATATATACACACACACAAAGAGAAGTGTGTTGATATGTGTGTAAAGAATTATTACAAGTGAGCTTAACCGTTACTGTATGGAGAACAATATCTACAGGTTAGCAATTAAATAGAAAAAAACTAAGTCAGTATCAAATCTCTGAAGTAGAGTTTTAAATTACCAACCTTATAACTATAAGTTTGCTGATACGAATCTAGTTCGTTTCACCACAGAAATGTGCAGTTTAACAGCCCACAGGTTCCTCAGTCAGCAAATGTGGATTCTGTTCAAGACACATCTAACCTCATGGATAGAGAAAGCTACTATACATGCTGCCCAGAGTAGGGCGAAATCACGTGTTATTTGCATCAAATAACGGCTCTCGTGGATTGGGGAAAATGCTAGAGAGGGCAGCCCAACCATTCGAATTTATTAGCTCAACAATTTGGTGCTCGTTAAGTATAAGAGGATCGGAATTAAGAGTATTCCGCAGTTCACAGTAATAATAATAATATTAGCTCAAATAAGAATAGAGAATTTTCTTCTGAGCTCAAATACAAATATATTACACAAAGAGAAGTGTGTTACACAGTGAGATGTGTGTAAAGAATTATTACAAGTGAGTTTAACCGTTACTGTATGGAGAACAATACCTACAGGTTAGCAATTAAATAGAAAAAAACTAAGTCAGAATCAAATCTCTGAAGTAGAGTTTTAAATTACCAACCTTATAACTATAAGTGTGCTGATACGAATCTAGTTCGTTTCACCACAGAAATGTGCAGTTTAACAGCCCACAGGTTCCTCAGTCCGAAAATGTGGATTCTGTTCACGACACATCTAACCTCATGGATAGAGAGAAAGCTAATATACACGCTGCCCAGAGTAGGGCGAAATCACGTGTTAACACAGTAACGGTTAAATAATTCTTTACACGCATCTCAATGTTCTTACATTGAGCTATTTCTCTTACTGGTAATATGGTAGTAGCAAATTACTGACCTTTCCTGTTTATAATTGTTTATAGTATATACATAACTATAAATAGTGTTGTTATTATTATTATTATTATTATTATTATTATTATTATTATTATATATATATGTATGTATATATATATATATATATATATATATATATATATATATATATATAATATAACACTGGGTTGTATGTACAATGTTTATTTAACAAGGTTGAGCTATGTAGAGCAGAATGGTTGACATGCCAAGAGAGATGAAAGGATGAATTAAAGTTAGTTGTTTACCGTTTTGAAGTCAGCGCGCAAGAGACCAAGACGTCTTTACATTACCATGTTCAGGTTGCCAGAGAGTATACCCTCGGCGGAACGCATCTGGCCGAAGGGCCAGGCAGGTTAAAAGAGAGCGAGTTAGCTGTCGGCTCTCTCCTTTATAGTTCCCTCGGGCGGAAGTTCCTAAGAAGGTTCTGCCACCTCAACGGGAAGTAATTCCAGCTACTTCCTGTCTAGAGAGCGCTACTGGTGATGTGATCGTCATAACAAGGGAGGCAACTCTTTCTACCTTATCCCCCGCCAGATTTTTTAAATATAAAAATCCAATCAACCATGTATGAAGTAAGATGGCGAGCATGTAACACCAAAGTCCAGGCATGAAAATTACAAAAAAATAATGTTTGCAATAAAAGCAAAACAGCAAAATATAAGCATGCAAAAATCAATTATAGATATCAAGGTAGCCAACCGCTCTTGGCCAGAGAACGACTGGACATCTATCTATCCATCACACAAAGATACAATGTAATCAACCTAAAAGAAGAGGTCAAAGGAGCAAAGAAACGTGCTCGAACATAGTTATTAAAAAAAGGTTCAAATGTTCAAAATACAGTTCACAGGTGACAGCAGGAAAGAAAGTGTCTCCTGTTACATTGAACTATTTCTCTTACTGGTAATAAGGTAGTAGCAAATTCCTGACCTTTCCTGTTTATAGTTGTTTATAGTATATACATAACTATAAATAGTGTTATTATTATTATTATTATTATATATATGTGTATACATATATATATATATAAATAGTATTGTTATTATATATATATATATATATATATATATATACATATACATATATATATGTATATGTATATATATGTACATATATATATATATATATATATATATATATATATATATATATATATATATATATATATATAGAGAGAGAGAGAGAGAGAGAGAGAGAGACATACAGCAACAGTCACACACGCGCACACACACACACACACACACACACACACACACACACACACACACACACACACACACACACACACACACACACACACACACACACACACACACACACACACACACACACACACTGGTAAATGGACAGGTGTGATGTAAAATGTATTACTTCTTCTTTCCGTATCTTCGAAGCATGTGGTCATATGACAGTTTCCCATTTCTGTACACTCTCCTTTGCATTATTATTAAATTCTGTGAGATCTTTTAAGCTGCCCTGGTTGGGTAGTAGAGGGCAAACAAGGCAGTGCTGCATCGTATGGTCCTCCTCTCCGCATTCGCATATTGTTGGGCCGGTCTTGTAGCTCCATCTGGCCAGAGCAGCTTTTGATCGCCCCATTTCTATTCTCAGGCGGTTGAGTGTCTTCCACTGGACCCATGGTGCTTCTGAGCCAGGAGGAAGGGCTTCAGAAGGGGGATTCCCATGTCAATAGGAGGGGAGTCATTCTCTAGCTTTCTAATCCATAGCTGTAGTCTGGTTTCTTCCTGAGATGTTGTTAGGGGCTGGACATGGCTGAGGAAGCTTCTCCATGACTTCAGTCGTTGGGCCGGAGGTTCAGGTCCGTGAAGAAGGTGGCGTTCATCACTGATAGCTTTTGTGATCTCTACTCGGCTGGCAGCTTCCCGTCTCACATCTGCAGGGACACCGCCTGGAGTTGATTACACACCTTCTGTTTGTAAGTCGAACACCTTCACAACAATACTAGACTACTGTACCCTAGTATCACAATTAGTATTAATTAATGTTTGAAATACTAATTAATACCATATTTAATTATTATGAGTTTTAGACATACACGTACCAATTTGTCTTATTTAGAGCAACTCTGTTGAATCAATTTCCTGACCTATTTCTAAAAATCAATAACCGAATTGGCCCCTTTTAAGAAAAATATTTGGATAAAATCAATATCACTAATAATATAGATGTATTACTCTCGGGTACCAAATAATAGGGGGATGTGTGGCATGAGCGAGGGGTTAGAATAAGTGGTGGAGTTGGAATAAGTGTGTGGGGGAATAAGCATGTGTGCGCGCGCGTGTGTGTGTGTGTGTGTGTGTGTGTGTGTGTGTGTGTGTGTGTGTGGAAAATCAGTAATTTTTCTAGGTTTGTTTCCGTTGATTATTTAAAAAAAGACAGAATTAGTTGTTTAGTTTACATATTGAGACCCCAACCCATCCTATATATTTTATAACATGGGATTTCAAGTAACGTACTTTTTTTGTCATGTATGTTTTTTAATGTCTAAAGAAAATTGATTGTCGCAGGAATGCTACCACTTAAAATAAAATTTTGTCGGAGATAAATTAACAAAATTTAATAAACGAGGGGTTACACTGAGAGGGAGTTTGGAAAAATCTGAAAAATTAATAAGGAGACGATTATTGGAGACCAGAGAGTATGTCAGAGGGAGGGCTGCGGGAATGGTTCTTTAACTTTTGTTTACAGTAAACGACGTGTTGTACTGTTTGTAAAATATTATGTCTTCGGGGAAGTTTAAATATCATACCACGATTTTATAGGGAAAATCTAATGTTTGTCTGTATATACAAAGTTTGAAAAGCGAGTGTATTAGAATTTGTAGAATAATGGGAAAAACTCAACGCAAGGAAGTGGTTGAAACAGCAAAATGCCATCAATGACGGCTAGAAATCAGAAGCTTGCAGAAGTGATAGGAAGAAAGGAGAAAAGGAAGATAACAGAAGATCACACAAACATTAACATTCTCTCATCAGCTTTTAGACCGCCTGTAGATTCGACGATTTAGCTAAAAGTACAACGTAAAATAGACGGCTCGTAAAACGGAGTAATAAATATTTCTGTTGGTATGATGTTTGTGTGAGGAACGAACAGATTAGATAGACCGACAGACCCGTTAGACGGAGAAAGCAAAACAAAGTGCACCCACTTGGGCTCAGGTGGATGTTAGAAAAGACAACAATGGCTCTGTATACGGGGGTGGTAGGAAGCGAAAGTGGCGAGTAGGAGCGGCGGGTAGGCGGAGGAAAGAAAAGAAGCAGTAAGAGGAGGGAAAGGTGGAGGGAGGGAGAGAGAGAGAGTGAGAGAGAGAGAGAGAGAGAGAGAGAGAGAGAGAGAGAGAGAGAGAGAGAGAGAGAGAATGAAAGACGGAGGAAGAGTGAAAAAATAGCCAACAAAGCTCAGGCATGGTATATATACATAACATTTATGTTGGATAGTTTATCTAATGGATATATCTAGTCATTCCGTTTAGCAGATCGTGATGCAATGAACAAAAGCACTCAACGTTATGCGTATCATCAATCACAGATGTGGTATCTCGTGGTTGGTGCAGCAACGGAGTTGAATACTTCGATGAAATGATTTTACAGCATTGAAAGGATATTTGGAATCCGGCCTTCTTTTTTTCACTGAAGTAAATATATATATATATATATATATATATATATATATATATATATATATGTGTGTGTGTGTGTGTGTGTGTGTGTGTGTGTGTATGTGTGTGTGTGTGTGTGTGTGTGTAAGAGATAAAAAGAGGTTTAACACGGTTAAGCGATATAATAGGGTTTATCCCAAGTATTAACATGTTTCATCTCCAGGTGTTAAATTCTTTTTTTTCTTGAAACTACTTTCCTCAATAATCAATTGACAATTGTGAAAACTCGATGTTGAATACACAAAATAATACAACGTAGCTGGCGAATTTATATATATATATATATATATATATATATATATATATATATATATATATATATGTAACAAATCGTTTATCGTTCTACATGGCTGAATACAATAAATGTAATCTGACTTTTTCGAATATTAATAATAATATTCGATTCGTTTGCAATCATGCAAACAGCCTCTTTAAAACCATGTCAGTAGAATGAGAACGTCATTTTTGCTCTTGTGTTGGCATGTAAACAGAACTGCAGACACTGATGTTTCTGGGTTATTACCCTTCAATAGTCCAGTATACTGCTTACGTGCCAACTGTCAGAGCTAGTGAAAATTTATGATATTTTCTGAAATATATGGTGATTGATCGGCCTGATTTGCATATTAACACACTGCTTGATCAGTCAGATCTGCATATTAGCAGATCCAAGGATCAGCCAGATTTGATATCAGCAGATAGGCCAGTCAGTTCATGTATACGAGCGATTAATGGCCGGCTTTGCCATATTCAAATAACAAACAAACGAATCGAATATTATTATTAATTGTCTCTACTTTAGGCACAAGGCCAGCAATTACCCAGTGCATTACTGGTACTTTATTTTATCGACCCCGTAAGGATGAAAGGCAAAGTCAACCTCGGCGGGATTTGAACTCAGATCGTAAAGGGACGTAACTATGCTGGAAAGCATGGCGTCCGACCCTCTACTGAGACTGCCAATCCACCGCCCACGAATATTATAATTAATTGGCAGTGGATTGGCAGTATCGGTAGAGGGTCCGACGCCATGCTTTGACGCATAGAGTTACGGCCCTTGCCATTTTGAGTTCAAATCTCGCCATGGTTAACTTTGCCTTTATTCCTTACGGGGTCGATAACATAAAGTACCAGTAATGCACTGGGATAATTGCTGGCCTTTGCCAAACGTAGAAACAATTATTAATATTCGAAAAACTCAGATTACATTTATTGTACTCAGCCATGTAGAGCGATAAACTACTTGTTTATGTTACAATATATGTTAGTCAATCACAGACACTATTGTAAGTAGAATGGAGCACTAACGACGTCTACAATAGATCGGTCTACTCTCGGGTATGATTATTATAATGAAGTATAAGTCAGGTTAGAATATACTTCATTTATTCATTAAGGTTTGTTGGTTCATCACTGGATAGAACTGGTCATTCCGTGTAGTCAAAATTGATGTAATATTAGGGAGAACACTCGACGTAATGCAACTCACCCGTTTTCGTTTGTGTTGTTGGTGGTGCGAGTACGGCCAACCGGATTGGCAACTGCTAATTGTCTGGCCGCCTTCTCGTCTCTCTGCTTTTTCAGCCCCATGGATTGTGTCTATTATATTCCTTTGTTTAATTTCGAATACGTGATGATGTCACCGGATTCATACTGGACCCGGTCATTGAAATGTTCATAGTATAATAAACCTTTAACGAATTACACCAGTCCAACCTCCTGTTATTTTATAATAATCAAGTCCGTACTCGCAACACCAACTACATAAACGAAGGCGGGTGAGCTGCATTACGTCGAGTGCTCTCCATAATACTACATCGAGGTTGACTATACGGAATGACCAGTTCTATCCAGTGATGAACCAACAAACTTAAATGAATATATATATATATATATATATATATATATATATATATATATATATATATATATATATATATATATTTAAATATTCATTTAGGTTTGTTGGTTCATCACTGGATAGAACTGGTATATATATATATGTATTTATATTTGGGTGGTTGGGTGGTTGGGTGGTTGGTTGGGTGGGTGGGTGGTTGGATGGTTGGTTGGGTGTTTGGGTGGTTGGTTGGGTGGGTGGGTGGTTGGATGGTTGGTTGGGTGTTTGGGTGTTTGGGTGGGTGGGTGGGTGTTTGGGTGGTTGGTTGGGTGGGTGGGTGGTTGGATGGTTGGTTGGTCGAGTAGTTGGTTGGTTGGGTGGTTGGTTGGTTGGTTGGGTGGTTGGGTGGTTGGTTGGGTTGTTGGTTAGGTGGTTGGTTGGGATTTGAAACCGCGCGGTAAAGGCACATATAGTAAGTACAGCGAACTTTTTAAAATTTATTTAAAAACCTTTTCTCTATTTGCTAGACCTTGATTTGATATATATATATATACACGACCCCACACACTATAGCACTAAAGGGGGAAATAGGGAAAGGGGTAAAAATGAAGCAAGAGAGCAACTTACCTTAAAATGTCGTGACGTCATGGTGACATTGTAATATCAAATAGATTGACAGGTTATCTACAAATGAATGGCCAACTAGTCAAAATGATTGAGGAGGACGTCAGCCAGGTTACGAGCCAACTAACCAGCTAGGTAACCAGTCAGCCAACTAACTGAGCAGCCAGCCAGGCATCAAGCCATCCTCCCAACCAACCAACCAACCATCCATCCAGCCACCAAACCAACCACTCAACCACCCAAACATCCAACCACCCAACCACCCAACCACCCAACCATCCAACCACCCAACCACCCAACCACCCAACCACCCAACCAACCACCCAACCATCCAACCAACCAACCACCCAACCAACCACCCACCCAACCACCCACCCACCCACCCAACCAACCAACCAACCACCAAGCCATCCAACCACCCAACCAACCACCTAACCAGCAATCCAGCCACCCTATCACCCAACCACCCAACCACCCAACCAACCATCCAACCACCCAACCGTCCAACCAACCAACCAGCCACCCAACCAACCAACCACCCACCCACAACCCACCCAACCATCCAACCAAACAATCATCCAACCACCCACCCAACCAAACATCCAACCACCCAACCAACCAACCACCCAACCATCCAACCAACCAACCATCCAACCACGCAACCAACCACCCAACCAACCACCCAACCATCCAACCAACGAACCACCCAACCATCCAACCAACCACCCAACCATCCATCCAACCAATCATCCAACCACCCAACCAACCAACCACCCAACTAACCAACCACCAAACCATCCAACCATCCAACCAACCACCTAAACAGCCATCCAGCCACCCTATCACCCAACCACCCAACTACCCAACCAACCATCCAACCACCCAACCACCTAACCAGCCATCCAGCCACCCTATCACCCAACCACCCAACTACCCAACCAACCATCCAACCACCCAACCAACCACCTAACCAACAACCCAACCAACCACCCAACCACCCAACCAACCAACTACTCGACCAACCAACCATCCAACCACCCACCCACCCACCCAACCAACCACCCAAACACCCACCCACCCACCCAACCACCCAAACACCCAACCAACCATCCAACCACCCACCCAACCAACCACCCAAACACCCAACCACCCACCCAACCACCCAACCACCCAAACACCCAACCAACCATCCAACCACCCACCCAACCAACCACCCAACCACCCAACCACCCAACCACCCAACCAACCACCCAACCACCCAAACACCCAACCAACCATCCAACCACCCAACCAACCACCCACCACCCACCCAACCAAGCCCCCCAACCAGCCCCCCAACCAACCAACCATCCAGCAAGTCATCCAATCCTTTTCTATCGTTTGTTTCCTAATGATGGATTAAAATTATGGAATTATGGTAGTTAAACCCCAATTGAGGCCAGTAGGAAATACAGCGCCTATGACTGGTTTCGTGGGTATAAAAGTATCCTCAAACCGGAGACCCGAATGCCAACAACGACCCCACTAAAGACAGCCAAGAGTCAGGCAATGGTGTTATACGGGGTGATAGATTAAGTTGATGCCCGTCTACCCCCATCCCAGATGGGGGTAGACGGGCATCAACGTGCTTTTGAAATGAAACTCTTAACCACACAGGTTTGCCGACACTATACCACAGTATATGTCTGGTATTTCTTTCACGGTCCCTCAGGAGAACGACAGATAAAACTCTACCGTTGAGAAATGAACTCATTATACAAAGTTTCGTAGTTAAATATTACACAGCACTGTTTCTATAATTTATTGATTTCGTCAGATCGATATTTCTTTATTGATGTTATATTAGTTTGATATATTAGACCATCTTATCGATAACTTGAAACTTCATACTTTCATCTTGAATAACTTTAAAGATCAATATGTTTGTTTTTTTGTTAGTTCAATAAAATATTTCAAACTTGATATTTGATAAATTGTATTAATGAAAAGAC
>OZ024743.1:78634873-78637373 GCA_964016885.1 Eledone cirrhosa
TATCAACTGCCACTACTCTCCTCATTCCCCAAAATAGCCAAACCACCCTTGCTAAAAATTACCGCCCAATAGCCTGCCAAAACATCATGTATAAATTATATACTGGGTGCCTTAACCTGTTCTTACAGGATCACTGTGCTACCAACAACATCATAACACCTGAGCAAGCTGGTGGAAAGAGGGAGGTGTGGGGTTGCATAGATCACCTACTAACCAACAAAATGATTCAGGAAAAAACAACGAAGAATCGCATAAACATGACTGTGGTGTGGCTGGACTATCAAAAAGCATTTGATAGTGTACCTCATGGGTGGATTATTAAGGCTTTACAGTTAGCTAAAGTCCCACAACCATTTGTAGCTGCTGTTGAACGCCTGACCAAGAACTGGTACACCAATTTGATCCTTAGAGGTGAGAAGGAGCAAGTTAAGACTGATAAGATACATTACCAGAAGGGCATCTTTCAGGGTGATAGCTTGTCAGTGCTACTCTTCGTTCTCTCACTGAATCCACTATCTTACCTACTCAGGAAACAAGGTGGACAAAGAAGTGGGCCCAGAAGTATCTCCCATCTTTTCTTTGTTGATGACCTGAAGTTGTATGGGCCAAATATCAATGACATCAAGAAACAATTGGACCTCATTACACAATTTTCAACCGACATCAAAATGAAATTTGGTGAGTCCAAGTGTGCATATTTGGCAGTAAAACGTGGAAGAGTTGTGCCCTCCTCTAGAAATCTAGGGATGAACGGCCTGACAATACAACCTCTGCAGTCAGGTGACAACTACAGATATCTTGGACAGGATGAGAATGTCAGATATGATGGACCCATAAATAAGGAGAGAACCAGAACTGAATACCTCAGAAGAGTAAAGAAAATATGGTCATCAGAACTGTCAGCATACAACAAATACATTGCCCACAATACTTATGCTGTGCTATTTCTAACGCCACCATTTGGCCTGCTGAACTGGTCATTGCAAGAACTAAGTGAGATGTATGTTAGAACTCGAAAACTTCTCAGTGTTACTGGGAACTTTAACATCAATGGTGATGTGGATAGGCTATACTTCTCACGCAAGGAAGGTGGCCGGGGTCTAAAATCAATATTAACAACATATGAGACCCGGATAGTAACACTGAAGCAACACCTTCAACAGAGGAAAAAGGTTGGCAACCATCTTGCCCAGGTTTATGAGCATGAAAAAAAAATATCATTAGAATAGCGACTGATCTGGAGGAGAGATATGGAATAAAGCCTGATATAAATCTCTCACCCAGAGAAATCGGAAGATCCTATTCAATGTTCAGACAAGATTAAAAAAATTGACCAATTTACAGAAAAAGTTGTGCATGGATACTTGAGGCGTAAAACACAGACCATAGAGGGGATAAACACTCAGAAAGCCTGGCATGGAGTTCCGACAAGTTTATGACATCACACCTTGAGGGATATCTCTATGCAATACAAGAACAAGAACTCCCTACCAAATATCTGCTGCACAAAAGAGGAGGGACAGCAGCTGACAATAAATGTAGGCTATGTAAAACAAAGATCGAGGATGTAAGCCACATTGTTGCCAGCTGCGAAAGAATGTCATCTCGCTACTACCTCCCCATGAGACACGATGGGATAGCTAGAACCATCTGGAACGAACTTCGGAAAACAAAATTAACAAACGTGGAAGAATATATTGAGACAGATGGCACTAAGGAATACTGGTGGAACCTGAAAATAAAAACTGCCACCAAATTAAAGCACAACCGGCCTGATATTGTTGTTTGGGACCACACATTGAAAACGTGTTCTGTTGTGGAGATCAGCTGCCCACTTGATGTAAACGTTGTCAGAAAAATAGAGGAGAAGGAGGACATCTACGGACCATTGATGAGCAGTTTACAAATCCAGTATCCAAGATACACCTTTAGCTTCATACCTATCATTATTGGAGTTACGGGTTATATACCAACCCGCTTAGACCAAAGTATGACTGAACTTGGATTTGCGGACAAAAAGCGCAGCTCCCCAATTCATAGTCTACAAATGGTTGCGATAGCTGGCACCTTCAAAATTTGCAAAACATTCTTGCGATTCAAGGGATGACAATTTCTTTTTTTTTACAACCTTGCCACCAGGAAGGTGGCCGGTCAAAAAAATATACTCGAAATTAAGAGAAAGAGATAACATACAAACATACATACATACATACATACATAGAACTAACATCGAGCATATCACCCATGTCATCAGCAGCTGTCCAAAGATGTCATCGCGGTACTATCTACCTATGAGGCATGACGTAGTGGCCAAAACACTGTACAATGCAGTTCGTAAAAAAGATAGCCCCGATAATAAACACATTAAAAGCTACAACAATGTGGAAGACATCCATGTACATAATATGAAAGAGTACTGGTGGAATGTTCCAGTAACAAACCCAATAAAATGCAGGCATAACAGACCAGATATTATGATATGGGACAGGGAGAAGAAAAC
>OZ024743.1:78642373-78647373 GCA_964016885.1 Eledone cirrhosa
ATTGTCAATACTTCATGTATTTATATATATTCTTTCAAAATACTTTAGTTTTGTATGATATTTTTTCTTACCCTGTGAATAACTTTATATACAATTTATTGACCTTAAATAATATGTATGATGTAGTTTTATATGTTTTTTTTATGTCAGTATATTATTCTATTGTTTTTCTGTATTGTTTATGCGCAACGTCAGGGTGATTGGTTTATTCTATTATAAAGGTTTTTTATATTATAACGAGTATATTTTTATTTATATTTAAATACTTTATCAGTGTTCGTATGTGTTTGTGTAAATGTGTATATATATGGATATATATATATACATATATTAAGCTTTTTATTCCTTTTTATTCCTTATTATCCATTATATTGTATTCAATATCATATTGTAATTCTCACATTATATTACCATGTTGTGTTCCATGTAATTGTATTATACTGTACTTTCAACGTAGGTTTGACATGTTACTCGCTTTCATGCCCTATAGTCTAAATATGTAACTACACACTTTTAGGTTTAGCATGCTTTTCCTTGATATCTCTCCTAAGCTTTCAAAAATATAAATTCCCTATTCTTCTGAGTTTTGGTTTGTTCTGGCCGTTAATGCTTCTTGTCTCTTTGCTTGCCCTGATGAGTCCTTATTAATGGGACGAAACATTGTTGGCTAATAAAGTCTTTTGATATATTGAAGGCCTTTTGTTTATTTTTTATAATTTTTCGGCTCTGTTATATTACTTTGAGCTATATTCTTATACTGTCATTTCTATAATACGACGAGTGTGTTTAACTCCAACACACTCTAGTATTTTAATTCTTAATTCTTATATATATATATATATATATATATATATATATATATATATATATATATATATATATATATATATTGGAAAATGTGTGAAATCCTTGGTACAGTTAGGTATATTTTGAAAAAAGGGAAAGAATGACTTCACTTGTAGTTCTAAATTATTTTATTTAATTTTATAATATTATAATATTATGAGTTGGTAGATCTAGTAAATTCTTTGTTAACTTCGGTGGGAAGAAATATAAAGATTCCTGGTTAATTTTTTGGAGAATTTTCTCGCATTCGTCGGTGGCGATTGTCAAACTGAGATCAGTTTGAGTAGTGATGTGCGACTCTATATAAAAGAGAGATTTGGATGTGTCTGGGGGTGGAGTGTGGTGTTAATGAGTGTGGGAGTGAAGGAGTGTTGATGAAGATTTAAAGGAATTAAAGCATACACACACACACACACACACACACACACACACACACACACACACACACACACACACACACACACACACACACACACACATATATATATATATATATATATATATACACACACATATACAAATATATACATATATACACAGAAAATGGTGAATGGTGACAGCAAGATAACTGATTGGGAGTGCTGTTGGTTTTTTTTAAAAGTGTGTTCAAGAAAGGGCTGTAAAAGTGCCCTCCTGCTGGTTCCATTTCAATAACTGACCTTTGATGAATATGATGGCCGAAACCTATCAAAGTTATCAAAGTTATAAGTATATAATGTATATATTGTATAAATTGATATATAATATATATAAATTATATAATGTATATACTGTATATAATATATATATATATAATATATATACATTATATAATGTATATACTGTATATAATATATATATATAATAAATAATATATATACTGTATATAATATATATATATATAATATATAATGTATATACTATATATAATATATATATATATAATATATAATGTATAACTGTATATAATATATATAAATTATATAATGTATATACTGTATGTAATATATATATATAATATATATATATATATATATTATAATGTATATACTGTATATAATATATATATATATATATATATATATAATATATATAAATTATATAATGTATATACTGTATATACTATATATATATAATATATATACATTATATAATGTATATACTGTATATAATATATATATATAATATATATAACGTATATACTCTATATAATATATATATATTATATATATATTATATAATGTATATACTATATATAATATATATATATAATATATATAATGTATATACTGTATATAATATATATAAATTATATAATGTATATACATTATATAATATATATATATATTATATATAATGTAAATAAGATAAATGTTGTGTATACTGGGATTCCTATACTGTAATACAATAACTACCAGTAATATACTGGGGTCGATATAACCCACCCACTCACTTAACCCCGAAATTGCTGGCTTTGTGCTTAAATTAACAAAACCTTTCTAATACTGAGGTACCATATATAGGGGTGGGATAAGGTAGCATATTTCTAATACTGAGGTACCATATATAGGGGTGGGGTAACATATTTCTAATACTGAGGTACCATATATAGGGGTGGGGTAACATATTTCTAATACTGAGGTCCCATATATAGGGGTGGGGTAGGGTAGCATATTTCTAATACTGAGGTACCATATATAGGGGTAGGGTAACATCTTTCTAATACTGAGGTACCATATATAGGGGTGGAGGTAACATCTTTCTAATACTGATGTACCATATATAGGGGTAGGGTGACCGGACTTGCCTTCAGTCAGACCTACTGGCTGTTATCCAATGGGCAGAAAAGAATAATATCCTGTTGAATGAGGATAAGTTTGAATTAATCCACTTTGGAAAAGAGGATGCCCTGAAACTTCCATACTCCCTTCTTTCGGGTGAAACTCTAGTGTCATCCAACAACATCAGAGACCTGGGAGTAATTGGGGACAACAACATAAGCTGGGACACTCATATAAACAGCTAAGTTGACATGACCCGCAGAATGTGCTCCTGGATTATCAGAACCTTCCAGTCGAGAGATATCCACACTTTTATCCTTCTCTTCTCCACTTTTGCCGACCCCACTTTGAATACTGTTGTCCACTGTGGTCTCCCCACACGAAACAAAATATCATGAAAGTTGAAGCACCCCAAAGATCGATTACAAAAAAGATAGATGGCATGACAGGCCTTGACTATTGGGGTCGACTAGAAATGCTCAACCTTTATTCTCTCCAACATCGCCGTGAGCGCTACGTTATCTGCATGATGTGGGAAATATTCCATCAGCTTTGCCCAAATGATGTTGGCATCATCTTTAGTGTACACCCAAGGCTTGGACCCCGTACTATCCGCCCACGACAAAAATCTCAATCGCATCTCATAACAACAATATGGCACAATTATTTCACTTCAATTGACCCTGCTCTCTTTAACATTACACCAAAACACATCAAAACAGAAACAGACCCCATCAAGTTCAAGAAATCTTTGGACAAATTCCTTCAAGATATACCGGGTATGCCTCCGTAAACAATAACTCTCTACTGGAGTTGGCCATGGTGTCCAAATCTTGATTTGAAAGACTTCGCCAGGTGGTGCTATTAACTTAGACATGGTCTGGGTCAATACTGGCCGAAACCTATCAAAGTTATCAAAGTTATATATATATATATATATATATATATATATATATATATTAATTAGAATTGGTGCTCTGAAATAGCGATTTATATATGAATGTATATACAGTGTATTTTGCAATACACTGTATGCTTAATTAAAAGCATTTCGAAGACCTTATACTATTGTTTTAGAGTAGTGACAGTCTCACTTACTTTAAATTTTCAGCAAACAGGGGGAGATAAAGCTGACAGAACTCAGTTTCGTACTTTTTGGTATTCATATATATATCGCTATTTCAGAACACCAATTGTAATTTTCAATTTCTGCTTGACCGTCAACTGCTCTGTATAATCAGTTCCTGATTATTACTAGATTCTATAAGAATCAAACATTCATGATTTTCAGCAAACAGGTGGAGTACTTAGCTTTGATAAGTACCAAAAAGTACGAAACATGCCTCTGTCAGCTTTATCTCCCCCTGTTTGCTGAACATTTAAAGTAAGTGAGACTGTCGCTACTCTAAAACAATAGCGTAGGGTCTTCGAAATGCTTTTAATTAAGCATACAGTGTATTGCAAAATACACTATATATACATTCATATATATATATATATATATATATATATATATATATATATATGCAAAAGTTTTATTTAAGATTGTTGGGTTACAACGAGTAAATATTTTATAACTGATATAAAAGCACTCGACAGTTTCTGGAGTAGGTTTACGATATTAAACAAATGGAAACTATATTTATAAAACCATATTTATTTCGTTATATATATTTCTGGGATATCATATTAAAAATATGTTATGCCTTCCTCAGACAAAATACAATACATAAGCTGTTTTATAAATAATTAGTGACACACCTTGTAATAATGCAACTTCCTTTTAAAAAGTTGATTTGGTAGTGAAACTGTTATGATAGTTATATAGAAAGAAAACGAAGATGAGGAGAAGAAGGTGAAGAGATGTATGTAAATAAAAAAGAAGAAGATGAAGAGATGTATGCAAAGAGAAAGGAGATGTATGTAAAGAAAAATAACGGAGCGAGATAGAGAGACAAGGATAGAGAGAAATACATTGATGGTGAAAAAAAACATAGTAGGCTGCATTTTGACAGATGATCATCGTATATGTGAGAGGTTAAGGGAAGGGATACAGTTAGATTAGTGTATAGGAGAAAAAGAAAGAAAGATGATATATTTAAAATATATTAAAAATATATTATGTCTCATCCATTTGAATTATCAATTTTTATGAATTAGGCATTATAATGTAAATACCAGTATTCATGAATGAGACACATATCTATAATGTGTAAAAAAAAAGTGACCACATGCTCAGTTTAAAAATTCTTAGGTCTATAAGCAAAATCTGAGACAAAACTTCAAACATAAGTATATATGCATTCTCGTGAAAAATGAGAAAAGAGAAGGTTATCTCAAATTCAAGTTGATAAATATAGACGCACATGTGAACCTAGGTGATACGCTGCACTG
>OZ024743.1:78657373-78672373 GCA_964016885.1 Eledone cirrhosa
AGGAATGTAAGTGCAAAAGATGTGCCCCCCCTCTCTATAAGCTGTTAGATTACTCTGACAGTCACCGTTTGTAAAGCATGTGTCATCATATCCATTATATAGGGGGGAGCTGGAGAGGTAGTATCTGTAGTGAAAGGAGTAGGAGATAGGAAGGAATCTATGGTGGAGGGCGTATGTGGGGTGTCTGGTGGGTAAGAGACGGGGGTAGTCGTGTGGCAAAGGGAAAGATGTTTTGATTTTCACACACAAGATGAGGTCGAATGAAAAAGATGTACTTAGTTTAACTGTTTCTAGTCTTTTGCTGTTGTAAAATTACTTTCGTCATTTTGTATGATGAATAAGTTAGACATGTCTGTGCCTAAATATATGTCATATATCATCATCATTATCTATAATCTATAATTATCTATAAAAGGCAGATTTTTGTGTCTGTATGTATGTTTCAATTTTATACATTTGCACAATTTCAAACCGATTCGACTGAATGTCTGTAAGAATGTTGTAAATGGTCTAACTTAGGTCAACGACTATTTATTTATTTCAAACTCACCCACAATTACGGAAATAATCGATAAAACTAGTTACATGACGCTTTAACCCTCTAATAGAATCTGCTTACCTCTCTCTACTCCCCTTAAAATTCGATAAAACTACATACATGCTGCAACTTTCTCTTATATACGCTTAAACTTACAAACTTCCTTTAGGAACGCCGAAGAGAGGAGAGAGAGAGAGAGAGAGAGAGAGAGAGAGAGAGAGAGAGAGAGAGAGAGAGAGAGAGAGAGAGAGAGAGAGAGAGAGAGAGAGGGCGTTTGTTTTTGAGTGTGGACCGGTCAAACATTTATTTACTTCAATGACAACAAAGATTATTACATTTCATACGAAACAACAATTATTCAAAAGCAACAGATAAATTTATTCAACAACAAAAAAACAGCGATAAATCTTTTTTAAAACATCTCTCAACGAACGTGGAAGAAAGAAGTATCAATTTATTTACTATACACAATAATATACTCTATGGGTTCAAACCTGCTAGAAACAACAGCTAACTCTCCCCCATATCTCACCCCTCCCTACTGTTTTAAATTTAGAAAACACACATTAGACAACCATGCAGAACAACTCCATCGCAGCTCTGTTGTTCGGCTGGCATCGTCTACGCGCGTGTTGCGCAAGTACTGTGAAACAATAAATTTCAACACTTCTTTGCACAGAGATAATATCCATAGGCGAAACTACAATTGTAACTGCTGGCGCAGCTCCTGCTTCGGCAGTCCAGGTCTGCAATTCATTCACCCAGTGCCTGGCAGACAAAAAAGTGCTGCCATAAAATGGGTGGTGCAACCTAACTTTGGTAACTTACTGACCCCGAGCAACGCCGGGCTTTAATGCTAGTATATATATATATATATATATATATACGTCGAACTTTCTTTCCCCTCTTCCATATAAAGCGTGAAAAGATAAGAGGTTTTGTACTTCTGTTTGTTACACACACACACACACACACACATGCTTGCGCGCGTTTACAAGTATAGCTTTTTTTACAAAATGTTTTTTTTTCCATTTCAGGTAGACGCGCTACATCATCCACCTTTCTAAAAAAAACAAATCATACACAAAACGCAAGCACCAACAGTTTTGCAGGAGATGTCAACATGAATGGACCTGTTATTTTTATCTAAAGACATTTTTTTCGAATTCTATCCAGCCCGTCAACCTCGATCTAACTTATTTCTCATTCTTTCTTCTGATGAAGGACTAGCGTCCGAAATGTTAAGACCCTCTTCCTGCTATATCAAGCGTTAACCTAATATATCCCTTCCATATACTGTACCGGTTGTGTTATTTCTGTTTAACTTTTACATATATATATATATATATATATATATATATATATATATATATATATATACAAATACACACACACATACACACACACACACACACATATATATGTATATATATATATATATATATATATATATATATATATATATATATATATATATATATATATATATATATATATATATATATATATATATATATAAATGCCGAGTTATATTGGGGGGTAACCACAATAAATAAGGTACTTAATTTATTAGTAGAGTGTAAAATTCAATATTTAATATAGAAGTGGCTTCTAGAGGACTAGAACTGTTTCATTCGTATGAATCATTCCTGGTGATTTCGTCCTGTGTCTACCTGTTTTGTTGTGTCCCAATTTACACAGGAATGACCAGTAACAACTATGATGTACTGAAACTATAATGATTTCCAAGGGTCGACTGAGAAGAACTGACCATTTTTCAGTTTTTTTCTCTGTTGTCTTTATATATATATATATATATATATATATATATATATATATATATATATAATAATAATAAGCACCCATATATAGTTGACGAACCCAGCATATTTATCAATGCCAGGACCGGTTGTATCTCAGCGTACTCAATAGGCAATGTAAGATACATTCCCAGATTATACACATAGTTATTTGCTTCAACAAAACACACGTAAAACGGGTGCCTATAATGGTTCCCGGACTCGAGTTTCTGTCGCACTAATGCACCAGTAAGGTGCACTGCACCATCCGTCTGCATATATTGTGCAACAATGCATAATCGGCTTGTGTTGCTTCATCAGCGGGTATCGCCTAATCAATAACCAATCGATTGACAGAATCCGAACACCAGTCCAAACCAGTCATGACTGTTTGTGACGACTGACACGGTAAAGCGATTAGCAACTGGCACCCGATACGATTCTATCTCTCAACTAGCCACCGATTTACACATTTTACGTGGGGACGGGAAGCTAAAGAATCAATCTTTTTGCTCCCGTCAAAAGCTCTCAGCCAACGTATATATATATATATTTTTTTGTATATATATATATATATATATATATATATATATATTTATTTATTTATTAAAATAACAGATTAAAGTTTAAGCAAAGAATCGCTGCTTTCACCCTTAACGGGATCTTCTTTATTATTATTACAATTAATATATATATATATATATATATATAAGTTTGTCCCGGGTTCAATCGGGGGTAACCACAGTAAGTAAGGCACTCAATACAAAGCAGAGTATAAATATTTAATATAGAGAGGCTTCTACAGGACTAGAACTGTTTCATTCGGGAGAAATCATGATATATACATACATATATATATATACATATCTAATATATAAAGTGAAGTTGGGCGTTGTTTGTTTGTTTGGTGTCCCGAACTTTTAGTCTACACCGTTCATCCGATTTTCATGAAACTTGACACATATATAAAACTCGACCTGTAGATTGGAATAGTCTACTTGAAATTTTCGAAAATTCGATAATCGGGCCCCCAGATGCCAAACATCGTCCGATTTCGATGAAACTCGACGCAAGTGTGTATTTTGATCCGTGGATGAACGTGGGCTACATAAAATTATCGAAAAACCGATAATTGGATCACCAGAATCAAAAATCAATATTTTCAGAATTCGTCCGATTTCAATGAAATTTGATATTACCACAATAATAGATCAATAAGGAGTTACTCCAAGGCTGCAAAAATTCAGAAAGTTTTTTTAAACTCATAAATCATGCGTTAAATGAGACCTTTAAGAGTTAGGGCAGACAATTATTCATAGTTTAATTATCAATAGCGTAATATATTCTACCCTGGGACCAATTCTCCTTAAAGCATCTCTTCGCGCATGCCGTTATCTATCAGCTTCATTGAGCAATACCATCCGGCAACTGAAAAACGCCATTCTTCTTGCTTCCATTTGTCGCGACTCCCAATATGCAAAAAATGTTCAATCTATCAGGATTATCCACCGTAAGTTTCTTTAAATTAACGCTCACCATATTCAGCAAACCTTTTATGCCGATTCTTCCATTTCTTATATAAGGACTATCAAGACTATACCGACGCGCATCATCCTGTATTGCGCCCAGTCTTCTCAAGCGATCATCGAGCCTCCGTGCGCTCTCTTCATTCCCGTGGTCCCACTACCGTAGCATAATGAGGCATCCGTCAACCCCTGCCCTCTCCATTCCCTGCACGCCGTCGGCCCATGCATCGTTGTGCATAACCATGCGCATCTCTGCCTTGTCAGCTGCAATTCATTCCCCGGCCCTTTCCATTGCCTGCCCTCCGTGGCCCCTAAGGACTGCCATGGCTCAACATGCCGAATCCCTGCCACCGTCCACCCCTGCCCTCTCCCTTCCCTGCACGCCGTCCCATTGCATCGCCATGCCTCACCATGCCGCATTACTGCCCTGTCGGCCACCATCCCCTCCTCAGCCCTTTCTTTTGCCTGCCTGCTGTGCTCCTGCCTTTCACACGGTTTTCTCAAACAATCATCATGCCTCCCGGTGCTCTCTACATTCCCGAGGTGCAACTCAATTGGCATGCCGCATCCACACCCTGTCAGCCGCCATCCACTGCCGACCCTTTCCACTGCCTAGGCATGGCAGTCTTGAGGGATCAAGTCGCATCCCTGCCACCGTCAACCCCTGCACTCTCCGTTCCGTGCACGCCGTCGTCCCACTGCATCGTTATGCATCACCATGCCGCATCAATGCTCTGTCAGCCGCCATCACCCCCCCCCCACGGCCCTTTCTTTTACCTGCCCGCATGAAATGTCTTTACTGCTACGATAAACTAGCACCGGGTCGTCCAAGCGTGACACACCCCACAGAACCCTCCAATACTGCTACGATAAACTAGCACCGGGTCGTCCAAGCGTGACACACCCCACAGAACCCTCCAATACTGCTACGATAAACTAGCGCCGGGTCGTCCAAGCGTGACACACCCCACAGAACCCTCCAATACTGCTACGATAAACTAGCGCCGGGTCGTCCAAGCGTGACACACCCCACAGAACCCTCCAATACTGCTACGATAAACTAGCACACTCGCATCTCATAACAACAATACAACACAATTATTTCACCTCAATTAATCCTGCTCTCTTTAACATTATCCCAAAACACATTAAAACAGAAACAGACCCCATAAAATAAAAAAAAAAACTCTTTGAAACAATTCCTTCAAGAAATCCCGGATAATTCTCCTACACCCGGATATGTCTCCGTAAACAATAACTCTCTACTGGAGTTGGCCATGGTGCCCAAATGCTGATTTGAAAGACTTCGCCAAGTGGTGATATTAAGTTAGACATGGCCTGGGCCAATACTGGCCGAAACCTATCAAAGTTATCAAAGTTATATATATATATATATTTATTATCCCCCCCCCTTTTTTTTCCTCCAGCCTCACTTTCATATCTGTTATATTTTTGTTTTTCAAATCCACTGTCAATAAAGAGACCAGGATTTTTTTCATTCTGATGAATGAAAGCAATTTTGGTTGCTTTCAAGAAACCACTGGTAAATGAAATAATTATCTTATGTTGTTTATTACATAACTAATAAGCTCTGTAATTCACATAGATCACTCTTTTTTCCTGGACCTTTCCGACGGAATTACTTCATTTACACACACACACACACACACACACACACACACACACACACACACACACACACACGCACACACATATATATATATATATATATATATATATATATATATATATATATATATATATATATATATATATATGGTGGCTGCCAACTCGTTTTCGAGTACGGCCACTACTTTATATCCATGTAGGAGAACCCCTACCGATGCGCTGAACGAGTGTGACTTTTTAGTCCAGCCAGCGACTTGAAAACTCTGGTACAAACACTACACTTGTGACAATTATTGACACATAGTGCTTTACCTTTGGTACCATGTGACGACAAGTGCAGAGAGATCTCCAGATACAAAGCAATGCCTGTGCCGTGAAGCATTTATAGTGAGCAAAGGCACTGCACAAAGCCAGTCCCACTCTCTTAACCAAGATGATATTTACCAAAAAGAAGAACAAGTCAACATCATTGGATACCATCAGGGTTGCAGGTGTTATATCAGAGTTTTCCTTCTCCTAGAATTCTGCCTTGACAAAGGCTAAGGGGTCATCTCTCCCAGTGATTTTGGATGGCCATTGACTCTTAAGAGCTCCTTTGCCCTTTGACAGGTTTTGTTTTTAGTCCTGCAGGATGTCCAAAGTCACCCTCCTCACCAAGAAACCTTGGTGGGGTTGCCAGTTTAGTCGCCAACGACCCGACCATGAGACAGGTTGTACTGGGATACATGTTACCAGTAGCACCAAGTGGTGACCTGACATATATATATATATACATATATATACATATATATATATATATATATATATATATATATATATATATATATATATATATATATATATATATATATATATATATATATATATATAATATATATATATATATATACATATATATATATATATATAACATACTCGCACACACACACATAACACCCATATACACACACACAACTCCCTCCCCCATTTCTACTAATAGAATCATCTTCCAATACACACACACACACAAGCACACAAATAAACATACATATCTTTACTTCAATAGAAAATCTGAACTCTGACACCCCAGCGAACTAACCATATTCACTGAACCAGAACAATTCTCCCAATCCCATTTCTCTTGACCACTATCTTTCCCTTGTCATAACATTCTCTATAAAGGCTACAGAATAGATTTCCAAATAAGGGCGCGAAAATGTAATGAAAACTTGTTCACGTGACAGCCATAATTTCATTTATAACCAATCAAATCACGTTTATTAAAAAAAAGCATTCGTGAGCCACCGTTTTTTTAAGTAAAGAAATTCAAACACACACACACACAACACACACACACACGCACACACACACAAGCACACAAATAAACATACATATCTTTACTTTCTGTATTCAATAGAAAATCTGAATTCTGACACCCCAGCGAACTAACCATATTCACTGAACCAGAACAATTCTCCCTCCCTTTCTCTTGACCATTATCTTTCACTTATCATAAAATTCTCTAAAAAGGCTACAGAATGGATTTCCAAATAAGGGCACGAAAATGTAATGAAAACTTGTTCACGTGACAGCCATAATTTCATTTATAACCAACCAAGAAAAAGCCTTCGTGAGCCCCTTTTTTCAAGTAAAAAGAAATTCAAACTCTCATATATGAAAAAACAACCTGTGACAACCCCCCTCTTATTTGAAGAACTATTGTAACGCGAACTGGCGAGAAATTTATTATAATTATTGACAAACCAATCAAATTACTTCTCGAAAAACCTGGCATTTCGAGCCACTTTTTCCATATAAAACAAGTAACATTCAGAGACCAACCAGATGTGAGAAAAACCACAGACCCTCCATCTCAACTCACCTTTTGAAAAGCAGAAGAACTGCGAAACCGGTAAAGGAACCAAATAAATATATATATTTAAAAAAAAAAAAAGACTCCAGTTGCATTTTCGATTTCATCGCTTTTTCTTTATACTTTCACTCGTGTAGGACACCTCGGTTATTTTTCAATTTGTAAAAAAAACCTCACTTTCTAATATATATATATATATATATATATATATATATATATATATATATTATATATATATATATGAAAAAGTATGACTCCGACGGCAGAGCTCAAGCCGTTTCGACGGCTTGAGTTGAAAATTGCAAACTTGACTGTCACTACAGAATATGAACCTGAAGATTGCGAAAGCATGAAAGTACCTCTTCAATTAACACTTAACATTTAATATTCTACCATACTATTTCATTCTAATACCATTATAAATTTTAAAGGATTGTAAATAAAACGAGTAAATCAGACAAAGTTGGAATTCCTTTTATTAATACATATATATATATATATGAAATTCCTTTTATTAATATATATATATATAACTGCCTCTCTGTTTTGTTCCCGTTCAATTTTTACTATATATATATATATATATATATATATATATATATATATATATATATATATATATATATATATATATATATAGCTTTATTTAGCTATTGCTCGCACCAACTGGAGGTATATGATTTGTAAAGCGATGAAATACCAATGAAGGTTGGAAAATCACTGATGAAGAACTATTTTTATCATATGTAACCCATGTGCAACCATGTTTTATATATATATTTTCCCCAGCTGCGTTTGTCTGTTTCTCTCTTACCGCTTCCCCCTCTCTCTGTTTCTCTCACCTTCTTTCGCCCCCTCTGTCAGTTACACTTTCTCTCGACTGGCCTCTTCCTCGCACTTCCACTCACTCACTCTCTGCTTCTCCCCTTCTCATTTTCTCCCGTTTGGCCTGAAGTGGGGTCCTTTCTTGCTCACACCTCACTCGGGTCGCACGATCTGTGTCTCTCGCTCATGAAATCCACACAGTTTAAGCTGATCGGACTCCCATGTGCTTGGTTTTTCCTATCTTTGCGTTGCAATCCTTCTATGTTTCTTTACTTGTCTCGCTCGCTTTACGCGATTTACTTGTCCCAATAGCTTTATTTAGCTATAGCTCGCACCAACTGAAGGTATATGATTTTTAAAGCGATGAAATACCAATGAAGGTTGGAAAATCACTGATGAAGGACTATTTTTATCATGCAACCACGCAGTATTCATTCTTCTCATGTTTTATATATATATATATATATATATATATATATATATATATATATATATATATATATATATATATATATTAGAAAAGGGAATTAAGGTTCTATACAAAACAGTGGTTATAGAGAAAAGGTGAAGTTGGAAGCCGCACGGAAAATATATTTTAGGGTCTGTTTTTATTTTTCCTTTTTTTGATTCGTCAAAGTGACATTATTGAAAAAGTGAGAGGGATTATTCTTTTAAGAAAGAGTTTTATAATGTATATACAGTATTACCGGTTTCGATGTAATAATAAAATTCATCTAATCAAATGTTGAGTATTACAATTAAAAAGAATTAATAAGCATTAAAAACTAATAATTAGAAATTCAAAATTAAGAGGTAAGTTTTTTCACTGTACTTGCTAAGAAGGAGACTATATATATATATATATATATATATATATATATATATATATATATATATATATATATATATAACCGGTAATACTTTATATACATTATAAAACACTTTCTTAAAAGAATTATAAAGTATATATATATATATATATAAATATATATATATATATATATATTTTTTATTTTCCTCGTACACTTTTTTCGCAGCACTGATTTTCATTCCAGCCATGCAACACTCGGCAAAAACCTATCAAGTGCAAATCGGAGATCACCTTCTGTCGAGGTAAGTAACACCATGTCGTCTGCAAATTCCAGCCGACAGATATTACACCCACCAGTCATGATAGCACTCCAAACCCGGTTGTGTGTGTCAATCCTGTTCATGTAAATAATATTGTTTGAGAGTCGGAGTTTATCTATATATATAAAACTGAGGATGTCTGTCTGTGTGTGTGTGTGAGTTTGAATCCATAAAGCTCGAGAAGCCCCTAACCGACTGTTTTCAAACTTTACACATGTAATACTTATGTTTCAGGGAGTGTTCTGAGCAAAAGAAAATGTCAAACTTTCAATGCCCTAGGGACCGCATTAGGCGATTTAGCGATCTCGCTCTATAATTCTTAGTCTTTCTCTTTTTAGATAGATACATACATATAACCTCGCGCCCTTATAATATCTGTCTGTATGTCTGAATGTCTGAATTACGTGACTTCCCTGAGGATGTGTGTGTGTGTGTGTGTGTGTGTGTGTGTGTGCGTGTGTGTGTGTGTGTGTGTGTGTGTGTGTGTGTGTGTGTGTGTGAGAGAGAGTTTGAATCCCTAAAACTCGAGAAGTACTCAACCGACTTTTTTCAAATTTTACATGTGTAATACTTATGTTTCAGGGAATGTTATGCACATAAAAAATTCAACTTTTTGATCCCCTAAGGCCCGCATTAGGTGAAAAACTGCGCTTTTTCAGGATTTTAGTTTTTTTTTTAGGCGTTACATCAGACTGATTTCCTTGAAATTGTAACTATGTATTAGTCAGTCTCTTCTTCATACCGTGAGGAAAGAAAATCCAACTTTTTTATGGCCTAGGGCCCGCATTAGGGGAACAACTTCATTTTTTCAGCTTTTTAAGGTTTTTTTTAGGCATTACATCTAGCCGATTTTCCCGAAATTTCAAGGCATACTATGCACATAAAAAAAATCATTTTCTTGATCCCCTAGGGCCCGCATTAGGTGAAAACCTGCATTTTTCATGCTTCATCGAGCAAAATGTTAAAGATTATCCAGCCATCAGAGTATTCGGTTTATTTTCTTTACATATTGTCCAGGCATGCAGTTTTTACACGATTAGGTCTGTTGGCGGCCCGCGTTCCAAATTACCTTATCCCGTGCAACAGCGGGTACCACTGCTAGTATAATATAAAAATATCACTAGCCACACAGAGTCGTTTATCTTACTGGCCAACGACTGTGACATCTCTGAGTAATAGGTTTGTATGTCTAAAGTACAAACATTATTAACTTTGCCTTTCATCCTTACGGGGTCGATAAAATAAAGTACCAGTAATGTATTGGGTGATTGGTGGCCTTGTGCCAATAGTTGAAACAATTATTACATCAAAAAATTATTATATCATTGAGTGGGTACGTCACAGTCGGACTCTTCCGATTCTCTTTGACTAGCATCGTAAACCAATATTTATATATATGTATGTATACATATATATATATGTATACATATATATAAAGACACCCACTATCCCACATACATGTATATATGAATATATTTAAATATAACACACACGCCCCCCCCCCCATATATATATATATATAGCTTACAGATTTAGAAGGGACCTAGACAAGCTCAAATTAAATATTAAAATAGTTGAAAGACCAGGTATTCCTATAAAAACCATAATTAGTAAAACAAATCAATTACAAACAACCCCCTGCACTGATAGAAACGCATAGTCTGCAAGCTAAGCCCACAAGATGACTGCAAAACTAAGATTGTAGTATATAGCATAAGATGTACTGAGGAACAGTGTAAGAATAAGAATATAACATACATAGGTGAACAGCCTGTAGCATAGGAGAAAGGCGAGAACTCCAGAATGGGAAAAACTCATCAGTAATCCACCAACATGCCAAAATAGAACATAGGGTCACATTAGAGAACGTAGAGATAAAAATTATATCCACACACAGAAAAGAATGAAAGGTCAGACAAATCACAGAGGCAACAAATATAAACGAATTCCAACTAAAATTAAACAGAAAACATGAGTGGAATAGCAACATCACAACTAGTAATTAAGGACAAAATGAAGACATACACACACACACACAAACCAAACTAACAAATCAAATCAGACACACACAGATAGAACAAACAACCAACTAGTCACAAGTAAATAAACACATAATTAAATAAATAGAAACACACATACACACCCGGATGTAACGCATGTGCAGACTAAGCACATAGCACACAACACGCAAAAACAAGATAGTGTAGGACAGAACAAAGGAGAGACACAAAATAAAAACCCAGTCACTGAGGAGGTCACAGAATGTGTGACAAAAGAGCTTTGACAATATATAAACAACCATCCGGTTATTGAACCAAACAACGAACCGGAAATGTATAAAAAATTGTTTATATGATGTAGCTTAACGGTTCGACAAAAAATAATCGATAGAATAGGTACAAAACTTGGTATAAAAAAGTAATAGGATCGAGATGATTGAGTAAAATCCACTTTAGATAGTGCCCCAGCATGGCCATAGTCTAATGACTGAAAATAATAAAAGGCATAAAAAATGTGATGCTGCAGCATGGCCACAGTCTAATGGCTGAAACCAGTAACAGAATGTGGTGCCCCAGCATGGCCACAGTCTAATGAGTGAAACCAGTAACAGAATGTGGTGCCCCAGCATGACCACAGTCTAATGACTGAAACCATTAAAATAATAAAAGTGTAAAATAATATATATGTTTTCAAAGAAATCAATGTTGAAATTGAGAAGTGATGTTTGAAGTTGTAGTGCGCATGACTAAACTTAGAGTCGAGAGTGTATTGAAGAGTTATGTCAAGTAGAAAAATGTTTTATTGAGAACATTTTTCAAGTAATTGGAAATTTATTTTAGTGGAAAAAAGGAACTAAATAAAATAAAATAATATTAAGAAAAGGTTACGTGAAAAGTAGAGAAGACAATTTTATAAAACAGAGTTGTATTAAATAAGATTTTAAAATTAATTTATTTGATTATATATTTATTTAGATATTTGATAAAAACGAAGGGTTTTAAAAAAATGTATCTTAATAAATGTCCTATTTTAGTGGGGTGAGTGAGGGTAATATCTTTTTTTATTTATTTAATAAACGAAGGTATTTTAAAAATGTTTTAACATACCTTTCTCTTTGAGCGGCGAGCTAGGAATGTGAGTATTATCCTTTTGGAGTGAGAAGAGGGGGTACTATCTTTTGGAATTGGGGTGAGTATTATCTTGTTTTGAGTATTGGGTGAGTATTATCTTTTTAGTTTTGCTTTAATGAAATAAACTAAAATATTGACCTATGTGAACACCTGTGGTGTCCGTTGTTATTAGCTAGAGAAGTTTCATAGATACACAGAAGAATTAAAGAATCGGCATTTGTTCCGCCATTTTTACATTCTCTCTTCAAATCCTGCCATGGTCAACTTTCATAAATCCGGGGTCGATAAAATAGAGTACCAGTAATACACTGGGTTCGATCTAATCGACTTTCCCCATCTCCTCACATTGCTGTCCTTGTGCCTTTATTGAAACTATTATTATAAATGGCGGTGGTTTGGTAGTATCGGTAGAAGGTTGGACGCCATGCTTTGCAGCATAGAGTTACGGCCCTTTACAGTCTGAGTTCAATTCCTGCCGAGGTCAACTCTGCCTTTCATCCTTACGGGGTCGATAAAATAAGTACGAGTAATGCACTGGGTAATTGCTGGCCTTGTGCCAAAAGTAGAAACAATTATTATAAGTGAAAGAAAGCGGGTTGTTTAGTAGTGAGGGGTGTCGGGTTCACGGACATTATCTCGTGGGTTCAATTCTCCGACCGGGTGACATGTTGGCCACTTCAGCAGAGCAATTCCTTTCCCATTGTTCCAGTTCATTCTTTTGACTACCAGCAGTTGGGAGTTAGCCCTGTAACTGACTGGAGGCCTATCCCAGGGCAGTCTTGTACTTTCAGTCGTTAAACATCCATGAAACCAGAAAAAACTCTAGGCTTCATCCAACACATGTGAAGTATAGAAAATTGTACTTAAAACAATAACTTTAACAATCAACCGTTTGTAGGTAATTTACGTCATACAACTCATTGCCTGGCTGTCTGTCTCAGTTTCACTCTCTCCTTCTCTCTATCCCCCTCTCTCTCTGTCTGTCTTCCTGCACCCACCTCCTTCTCACTCTCTTTCAGTCTCCCCCCTCTCTCTTACAACACTCTCATTCTCTCCCAGACACCCTCTCTTTGAATTTCTCTTCTGTCCCACTCCCTCTCTCACTGACTCACCATTCACTCTCTCTCACTCCCCCACCCCTCTAATTCTCTCTTTTCCTTCTTTCCTTCCATCTTACAGGTGACGTTCTATTTAACTGTCTTGTAATTTTCTTTCATGAACAAACAGAAACCAAACTGAAACAAAACTTAAACCAAACAGATATCAAACTGAAACCAAACTGAAACCAAACAGAAACCAAACAGATACCAAACTGAAACCTAACTGAAACCAAACTGAAACCAAACTGAAACCAAACAGATACCTAACTTAAACCAACCTGAAACCAAACTGAAACCAAACAGATACCAAACTGAAACCAAACAGATATCAAACTGAAACCAAACTGAAACCAAACTGAAGCAAAACTGAAACCAAACTGAAACCAAACAGATACCAAACCGAAAACAAACTGAAACCAAACAGATACCAAACTGAAACCAAACTGAAACCAAACTGAAACCAAACAGATACCAAACTGAAACCAAACTGATACCAAACTGAAACCATACTGAAACCAAACAGAAACCAAACTGAAACCAAATTGAAACCAAACTGAAACCAAACAGATACCAAACTGAAACCAAACAGATATCAAACTGAAACCAAACCGAAACCAAACTGAAACCAAACTGAAACCAAACAGATACTAAACTGAAACCAAACTGAAACCAAACAGATACCAAACTGAAACCCAACTGAAACCAAACTGAAACCAAACAGAAACCAAACTGACACCAAACAGAAACCAAACTGACACCAAACAGATACCAAACTGAAACCAAACTGAAACCAAACTGAAATCAAACTGAAACCAAACAGATACCAAACAGAAACCAAACTGAAACCAAAGAAGATACCAAACTGAAACCAAACTGAAACCAAACTGAAACCAAACAGATACCAAACTGAAACCAAACTGAAACCAAACAGATACCAAACTGAAACCAAACTGAAACCAAACAGAAACCAAACAGATACCAAACTGAAACCAAACTGAAACCAAACTGAAACCAAACTGAAACCAAACAGATACCTAACTTAAACCAAACTGAAACCAAACTGAAACCAAACAGATACCAAACAGAAACCAACCTAAAATGAAACTGAAACCAAACTGAAACCAAACTGAAACCAAACAGATACCAAACTGAAACCAAACAGATATCAAACTGAAACCAAACTGAAACCAAACTGAAACCAAACTGAAACCAAACAGAAACCAAACTGAAACCAAACTGAAACCAAACAGATACCAAACTGAAACCAAACAGAAACCAAACACATACCAAACTGAAACCAAACTAAAACCAAATTAAAACCAAATTAAAGCTAAATTAAAACCAAACTGGAATCAAACTAAAACCAAACCGAATCCAAATTAAAACCAAATTGAAACCAAACCGAAACCAAATTGTTGCCAATGGAAACACACAAAAGTCTTCACTGGAACATTGAATAGTTCCTGTTT